>JADLZK010009007.1:0-92349 GCA_015847255.1 Hyparrhenia diplandra | reverse complement strand
TCATGGATACGACCTTCCTAGAACTTCGTTGTTGACTGCGAGTCCAACAACTACTCCCTCCATCTACTTTTAGTTTAATTTAAACTAATCAACATTAATTAAAAAGTGAACTAATACCCCCATCTACTATTATTCTCACAGCCCATCACCGGCCGGCCCAAGAGGGGCCCGCGCGCAAGGGTGGGCAGCAGCCCTGCCGCCGCCGCCGCCATCGTCGTTAGCTTTGCCATTAAGCAAAAGTTATTTAGGGAATAAAATAGGAAATAGAATAGGAGATTTCTTTAGATGCAAGTCTACCCCAGCACTATAAATACAAAGAGACCTATAATCATTTGGGGGATCAATTAGAAAATAATTAAAAGGGTAGCACCCGAAAGCTCCGGTCTTCAATCTCTCTCTCGTTCACCCACGCCAGCGCTGCCACCCCACACGCTGCCAGCGCTGCCGCGCGGCGGCGGCGCTTTAGCGGCGCCGCCGCTCCACCACCGATGTCCGCCCGGCGCTTACACGTGCCATAGCAGCTCGTCGAATCGCACCCGGAATCGTTACACGTGGTACTGAGACCGGATCAATCCTTCGGCCCACTACCACGATCACGAATCCATGGCTACCGCGCTCCTTCCTACCCCGAGATGATCACGGAGGCCATCTGCGTGCTGGGATTCAAGCACGCATCCGACAAGGTTGCAATTTCTGCATACATCAAGGGCAAGTACAGCTCCAACCTTTGGCCCTTCACAACCCCATCCTCACGGGTCACCTCGCCCGCATGAAGGCCAATGGCGAGCTCGACTCCCTCCTCGCCAACGACAATGATGACACCCACATGGGTGCTGCCGCCGATGCCAATGACGACGCATCTACCATGGGTGCGACCAACGACGCCCCTCATGGGCGCCGACGCCCCCACGCCAACCTACGCTGACGCCCCCCTCGCATCGACGAGGCCATGGTGGCCACGCCATAGGGGTGCCGCAAAGACGCGTGCCATGCTCCAATGTTCATAGGGGTGAGTGTGTGTGTGTTGAGCATGCCGCATTGAAATCTAATAATCTCAAAAATAAAGTATTCTTAGTTAATTTTATATTATTTATATGCCATGAAATCTAATAATCTTCAAAGTAGCATGCTTTGGTGATTTTTTTTTGTTAAAACTTTTAAATGCCGCATACATGCAAAATTATATAATCTTCTAGTGTGAAATAATTGAATTTTCTCCCCTAACATTCTAACAAGGATGCATTATAGTTGGCACAAGAGAGGTTGAATGCCGGGTGTTTGGACTTACTAGGTGGGGGTGGGGTCCCTACAAAAATCGAATTTATTCAAATTATATAATCCACCTATGGTGAAATAAGGAATTTTCTCCCCGCCGGATGCCCATTATAGTTGGCAGGTGCAAGAGAGCTTGATTGCCGGGTTTGGCCACGGGGATCTATTCTAAACACCCCATGGTCTTCCTAGGTGGGTTGTGAGGGGTCTACCTTGAACCCTACAAAAATCTCAAAAAAAAAAAAAAAAAAAAGCATGCCAAATGACGTTTGTGAACCTCTGGAAATTTTAAATACCTTTAACGAATCTGTGGCTGTGAGCCCCAACGGATTTTCCAATTCCAACGGGCTTCCAAATTCCAGTACCCAGCGAGCTCGCACTCGCAGCCAGCCACGACATGGCGCTCCCGTGGTGGCGTGCGCGCCGCCGCCGTCCTCGGGCTCCCTCGCCGACCTGCTCGCGTTCCTCTTCCTCTCGCCGTGCCCGCAGCGCGCCCTCCTCGGGGCCGTTGACCTCGTCTTCCTCGTCGCCTCGCTCGTCCTCCTCGCCCGCCGCCGCCTAGGCTTGGGGGCGGCTGTCGCTGCTGCTGGTCCGGAGCGCGAGGCGCTCCTGCCGAGGCCCTTCGCAGCCTGCGCCGCCGCTCTTCTGGGTTGCGCTCGGCGCCTCCGCGGTCTTCGCGGCGGCGTCCGCCGTCCTCCTGGCGCTCGCGCTCGCGCTCCCCCTCGTGTCCACCACGCCGTGGCGCGCCGCGTTCCTCGCCGTCCACGCCGTCGCGCACGGCGCCGCCGCGTGGACCGTCGCCTCTTCGGGGAGAGGAGCCGCCACCGCCGCCGCACGGTACCCGGCGCACCTCCGCGTGTTCTGGGTCACCACCGCGCTCGGCGCCGCGTTCTTCTCGGCTTCGGCGGCGGTCCGCGGCGCCGGCGGCTCGCTGCTCCTTCCCGACGACATTCTCGCCTTTGCCGGCCTGCTCGTCTCGCTGCCTCTGGCATACGTAGCAGTCGCCGCCCATGGCACCGGCGCAGGAGGCGTTGGACTTGGACCAGAGCAATCCGCCTCGCCGTACGCCGCCGCGTCGTTCCTCTCGCGCGCGACCTTCAGCTGGATCATCCCGCTCATCACCAAGGGGTACGCGGCCGACTCTCTCGCCGCCGACGACATCCCGCCGGTCCCCGGCACCCACCGCGCCGAGGCGTCGTACGCTCTCTTCATGTCCAAGTGGCCGGGTCCGGGGTCGCGGCAACCCGTGGCCGTCGCGCTGTGGCTGTCCTTCTGGCCGCAGCTGGTGCTCACCGGCGCGCTCGGCCTCCTGCGCATCGCGGCCATGTACGTCGGCCCGACGCTCATCAACCAGTTCATCGACTTCATCCGCCGCGGCGGCACGCCGTGGGAGGGGCCCGCCTCGTCCTCATCCTGGTCGCCGGCAAGGCTGCGCAGACGCTGGCGTCGCACCACTACAGCTTCCAGGCGGCGCTGCTGGGCATGCGCATCCGCGGCGCGCTGCAGACGGCGCTGTACCGCAAGTCGCTGCGCCTGTCCGCCGGCGCGCGGCGGGCGCACGGCACCGGCGCCATCGTCAACTACATGCAGATGGACGCCAGCATGGTGTCCAACGCCATGAACCGTCTCCACGGGCTGTGGCAGATGCCGCTGCAGATGGTGGCGGCGCTGCTCCTCCTCTACGCGTACCTTGGTCCCGCCGTGCTCACGACTCTCGCCGTGATCGCCGCGGTGTCCGTGATCGCCGCCTTCGCCAACAAGCTGGCCATGTCCTACCAGCTCAAGTTCGTTGCCACCCGTGACAGCCGCATCAAGGCCATCACCGAGATGCTCAACCACATGCGCGTCATCAAGCTGCAGGCGTGGGAGGAGACGTTCGGCGGCAAGGTGCGCGAGCTCCGGCAGAACGAGGTGGGGTGGCTGGTGAAGATGATGGTCTTCAACTGCGCCAACAACGTGGTGTTCTCGAGCGGCCCGCTCACCATGACCGTGCTCGTGTTCGGGACGTACCTGGCCTCCGGTGGAGAGCTCGACGCCGGGAAGGTGTTCACGGCCACGGCGCTCTTCGGCTTGCTCTCTCTGGGCCTATGCAGGGCTTCCCGGGGACGATCGTCTCTTGTATGCAGGCGTTCGTGTCGCTCGGACGGCTCAATAAGTTTCTAATGGACACCGAAATTGACCCTAGAGCGGTGGAGCGCATCAACAGCTCTGGCTTGGGCAGGGTGGCTCTCAAGGTGGAAGGCGGAGTGTTTGCGTGGGACGTGCCGGCAAGCGGGGTGAAGAGCAGCGATGGGCGGCTCGGCAATGGAGAAGAACAGAACGGCCGAGGAGAGCAGCCGGAGATGGAACAGTGTTGAACGGGATTGATGTGGAAGTGAGGAAAGGTGAGCTTGTGGCCGTTGTTGGGACAGTCGGCTCCGGCAAGTCGTCGCTGCTTTCCTGCATCACTGGAGACATGCACAAGGTCTCCGGCAAGGTGAGTGCTATCTTCAAATTTGATCCAATTGCTTCTTGTGAGGCCATTGTCCCCCAGCGCCACACTCCATGTCACCACAAGTTCAACTTGATTATGCAAAATGAATTTGTTCCATTGATTCACATGGCGGGAACTTCAATTAGACATGACGTCCATGTTCTTGCGCATTCATGTTAGCAGTCTAGCACTAGAGCTTGTGTGGGTTTGATTTCCATGGTTCATGGCTCTCAATTAGTCTCCTACTTCTGATCTTCCATGTGTGGGTACTACTAGCCGTGAGGGATTCGCTGAAGTTTCATCCACGGGATAGGATGGTAGATACTAGATTCCTTGACTAGCAGTTTGGATCTCTATACTTGGACATGGATTGGAACTTTCCAATCCAACAGTCATCAGATAGTGATGTCTTGGAATTTGTCGGTCTTCAGTTCTAGTCTATTGCTTGGTCAAGATTATAGGTTGCAGTTATACAGGTTGAGTTTTAGAGTCCCACTAAATACTACACGGCAGGGACCGGATCAAACCACTACGTTCTAATGTCAATAAACAATTATTTTGTATACTAAGCAGAGGTAGCTTCGATTTTACATTTTACTTGCTTTAATCGAATTTTATTATTTGATAAGCTGTGTTTGACATATAACTCTGAACTAGCAATATTAGTTAATGGAATTGGTTACCATGTGATCTTTAATTAAGCAAAGAAATATATTTCAAATATGTCAGTTTGGCTCCAAACTGGTTGTTAAACAGAGGGAAATGGATAAAAAATTCAAACATAATTTCAGGTAGCTTGATTTATTTACTATGGCCATTTTTTTACCACCAGATTGTAAACCTAAAAGGAACTTTCATAGTATAATCCCTTATTATCATTCGCATGCATATAGGAAATGTATGGCATATTGTTATTGCAAGTGGGGCCAGATTCATGTATGAAATCAATATAAATGCTACTGTTGTCTTCATATGGCCCTAATATGTTTAAGTAACAAGTTTGAGACCTGAACATTTGAGTTTAAGCTCACCAAATGAATAGGTTAAAACTTTTTTTATTTTTTTTTTAACTTTGTTGCTCTTCTATTTGTTCGTTAATTTGGAAAATCTGCTTGTTTTGGCTCTGTCTGTTTTACTTAATTCATCCCAATTGCTTTCAGGCTCACATCTGTTAGAAAACTGTCATATATATATCTATATATCTATCTTGTTAATGTGGGAGTTTGTATTTATAAACAAGTGTGGGAAAATTGTAACCCTCAAACTGAAGAGGTGTGGATCAGCTGTCTACAGTAATGAAATGATACGCAGTTCTGCTGCATATTTGAGAAAAAAATGAAAGTAATAACACTTAAAGTTCACTTGTTTTTCCTTATATAAGAAATGGTAGTGATAAAATTCTGATGTGGACTCAACAGTATAACTAATGTTCTAGAATTACATTGAAATCAAACATATATTTTGGAAGCCATTTGTTTTGCTATGTATCTAACATTTTAACTCATCAAAATCAATCTCTGTGAACTTTTAAGACAAGTATTTTGGAAGCCAAACATTTTAGCTCATGTAATCTCTTTTTTTAAGACACCAAAATTTCTCACACTTTTTAATACGTTTTTCAAGGATTTTTTAACTTCCATCTTATTTCAACCTTCTCTTTTATATAGGTTAGCATATATGGAAGCACAGCATTTGTTTCTCAGACTGCATGGATCCGAAATGGAACCATTGAAGAGAACATTTTATTTGGAAAACCAATGCACCCAGAGAGATATTCAGAAGTCATACGTGCCTGTTGCCTGGAAAAGGATTTAGAAATGATGCAGTTTGGCGATCAGACAGAAATAGGAGAGCGAGGGATCAATCTCAGTGGCGGTCAGAAACAACGCATTCAGCTTGCAAGAGCAGTCTATCAAGATTGTGACATATATCTTCTTGACGACATCTTTAGTGCAGTTGATGCTCATACAGGATCAGCTATTTTCACAGTGAATCCTAATCTTTTTCTCTTATTTTGATGTTATGTCTTAGAATTTGCATTTTCTTTTACAAATTGAAGTGATACTAAAAATTAATGAGAGTAGGTTATACGCTATGTTAGATGATTATTCCTGAGGAAACTTGTGGAGACTCAAATGCCCTAAGAACCACATTGGCTACTTCACTTCATATGCGCTATTCAAAAAGATATTTTAACATTAGAAAATACCAAAATACAAAGCGATCTTATTCTTGGCCATGCAAAAAGTACCACATTTTTCCCTTGAGTACATAGTAAATATTTACTCATGTAGTCTTGTCAACATGTACATAGTAAATATCCTTTATCCATCTGCTGTTTAAGACTAATATTCTAGGACTTTGCAAACTATAATATCTTGATCTGTTCTATGTGATTTTTTTAGAGAACTGGTATAAGATTGGTGGAAATTTTGAACAAGGTATTAAATAGAACCTTGAATAACAGACTGTATAATTCATAACAATAGTAATCGATTCAGGATGATGATGAATTGGAATATGCTAATCTGCTGAGAACAAGGTGGATATATGACATCTTATTTCTAGTGCTGTTTGTTCTTTGTTGTCACCATTGTTATGACAAGAGAAAGTTATTGCCATCATACATATAGAGAATTATGGACAGTATTTAAGCCCATGTCTTAAGCAAAAACTAATACTGCTATGTTATGCAGGAATGCTTGAAAGGCATACTCAAGGATAAGACTGTTATTCTTGTGACTCATCAAGTGGACTTCTTGCAAAATGTGGATAATGTATTTGTAAGTTTTATGCTCAACCTGCCATTCTTACAATTTTGAGTAATTCAAAAAGAATAAAGACTGGACCTGCAGGTAGTAAGATGAGGGGATTTGTTTTTAAACCTCCGCCTGAAATTCGCTCCCCACGGGGAGTAGAATCTTGGACCTGGGGAGTGCTACTACAGCCGACTAACCAACACAGTTAGAGACCTGTTCACTAATTTTGAGGAATTCATTAGTAATAAATTCTTACTTGATGAAAGAATAAATTCTTATTCGAGAAAGAAGATTAAACTTGACCGTGATGAGCAATTACTTTTCACCAAAAAATGTGTAACACATGGTTACTAGCAGTAGTCTCTTTTGGTTATTGAATCAGGGGAAAACAAACAGCAAAATTCACAAATATGTTTCCTAGAAAGATTTATATACTTCTATCCAAATCAGTATAGTTTATTTCAGTAATCTGTGTCAATGGGCTATATTACTATATCAGGCAAATTACACACAAAAATACCACACTAATATTGTTAACACAATCTACCTAATGGAAAGTAAACAAGCTAATTTGTTTGTGAACATCCAGGTATTGAAAAATGGACAAGTCATCCAGTCAGGGATCTATAATGAATTACTAGCATCATGCTCGGAATTTTCAGCTCTTGTTGCTGCTCATCATAGTTCAATGGAGATGGCAGGAGGAAAAGGCTTCCAAGTTCAGAATACTGGGGGTTCTCAGGCTACCAAATCCAGTAATGAAAATGGTGAAACGACTGCCATTGCACCAAGCAAAGAAGCAGGTTCCTCTAAACTGATCCAAGAAGAGGAAAAGGAGAGTGGCCGAGTAAGCTGGCGTGTGTATAAGCTATACCTAACGGAGGCCTGGGGGTGGCGGGGAGTTCTGGTCTTTTTAACTATCGCACTGCTTTCAGAGGGCTTCAGTATGGCAAGTTCCTATTGGCTGTCATATGAAACGTCAGGAGGCACCATATATGACACTTCCTTATTTCTTGGAGTTTATGTTTCTATAGTTGCTGCTACGATCATATTGGAAATGATCAGCACTCTTGTTGTGACATTCTCGGGGCTTCAATCGGCCCAAGGTTTTTTCAACAAGATGTTTGACAGCATTCTACGGGCCCCAATGTCATTTTTTGACACCACTCCGTCAGGAAGGATCTTAAAACGGGTATGTAGTTTGTAGCCAACTAGACATAGATATACTTTGCTGTAAATTACAGACATAATTATATACTCTTTTTTTTTCTAGGAAATTATATAAAGACACGCTCTTGAAAATGGAGCTAATATTCTAACCCTTTTCCAGGCATCATCAGATCAGATGAAAATTGATTTTGTCCTTGTGTTCTATGTCAGTTATGTCACTTCAATGTGCATTTCAGTGGTTACCAGCATTGCTGTTACTTGCCAAGTTGCGTGGCCGTCAATCATAGCAGTACTTCCCCTACTGCTTTTGAATATTTGGTACCGGGTATGATTGCTAGCATAAGGCATCTGAGATCATCGAAATATTTGTTACCTGTACTAATTAACATCAACACAATAGTCCAAATTAATCATACTATAAATTGAATTTCTTTCATTATATCATGTTTTTTAGAATCGTTATATCGCCACATCTCGAGAGCTGACCCGTCTTCAAGGACTAACTGGGGCACCAGTTATTGATCACTTCACAGAAACCTTTATTGGTGCTCCAACTGTAAGATGCTTTCAAAAGGAGGATGAGTTTTACCAAACGAACTTGGACAGAATCAATTCGAATTTGCGCATGTCTTTTCACAATAGGGCTGCTAGTGAGTGGCTTGGGTTTCATCTGGAGCTCATTGGGACACTAATTTTGTCTATAACTGCTTTTCTCATGATCAGTTTGCCTAGTAATTTCATCAAGAAAGGTAAGATTATTATCCGCATTATTCGAATACTCATAAGAGTTTGTGCTATGGGATGGAGTAGAATCAATACCCATGTACTATTTATTTTTAGCCAAGCATAGAGTTCTTTGCTAAACCTGGAAATTATATTACAACATCTAATTCTTATGCCTGTCATATAGTTCTGGTAATCCATTCAATTGTTTCCCATTTTGTAGTTTTTGTGACAACTGACAAGACATCTGATTTTACAAGGCCTGTTAGGGCATGTAACAGGCCTTTTCCCTAAAAAATGGAATGTGTTCCTGCCTTTTCCCTAAAAAATGGAATGTTATTACTTCATCGTATGGGTGACACTGAATACTCTAATGAATTCAACTGAATGAATAAACGTCGCTACAGGTTACCTGTTTGATCCTCTGTGACCTTCAAAAACTCAATTTTCTGATGCAGAATTTGTCGGCATGTCTCTTTCCTACGGCCTTTCTCTGAATTCCTTGGTGTACTACACAATTTCCATGAGCTGTACAATCGAAAATGACATGATAGCTGTGGAGAGGGTGAGCCAGTACAGTTCACTTCCTTCAGAGGCAGCATGGCAAGTTGCAGATTGTCTTCCCTCACCAAACTGGCCCAGCCGAGGAGATATCGACATAAAAGATCTCAAGGTCAATATTATTATTTTGAATCATTCCCTAGTGCTCTAGGTGATTCCAAGAAAATGAGCAATATTAGTGCCACTCCTTTCAGGTTCGGTATCGTCAAAACACACCTCTAATCCTGAAAGGTATTACAGTAAGTATTAAGGACGGAGAAAAGATTGGAATTGTGGGAAGGACCGGCAGTGGCAAATCGACTTTAGTCCAGGCTTTATTCAGACTTGTAGAGCCAGCAGAAGGCCAGATCATCATAGACGGTGTCGATATCTGCAGTTTGGGGCTTCATGATCTGAGGTCTCGCTTTGGTGTGATTCCCCAAGATCCTGTGCTCTTTGAAGGAACTGTGAGGAGCAATGTTGACCCAACTGGGCAGTATTCTGAAGCTGAAATATGGCAGGTTGTACATACGAGCTACTCTGTTTTTCAGACCATGGAGCTTCCTCTTTTTATAAGCCTGATATATGTATATCAACTTCTCTGCAGGCCCTCGAGCGTTGCCAGCTGAAGGATATAGTAGCTTCAAAACCAGAGAAGCTTGATGCACAAGGTTTGCTATTACATATACAAATTCATAGATGCAAAAGATAACTGTTCTCGATCTAGGTTTCGAACTTGTCCTTGTTCATTGCTTGTTCTTTGCAGTTGCTGACATGGGGGAGAACTGGAGCGTCGGGCAGAAACAGCTCCTCTGCTTCGGCCGCGTGATACTGAAACGAAGCCGGATCCTCTTCATGGACGAGGCGACGGCTTCCGTTGATTCTCAAACAGATGCAACAGTCCAGAGGATCATCCGGGAGGACTTCGCCGAATGCACCATCATCAGCATTGCACATCGTATACCGACTGTCATGGACAGCGATAGAGTTCTGGTGTTGGATGCAGGTGGGACTTTTTTTCACTGGCCATTCCTACATTTCCCTTCTTTTTTTTTCCAGAAACTGTTTTTACATATGCCACGATTGTACGCTGGAACATAAGTGTGCTTCTGTCCAACCTCTGTGTGTTTGTTTGTATTTCAGGGTTAGTGAAAGAGTTTGACACGCCCTCCAACTTGATGGGGAGGCAGACACTCTTTGGCTCCATGGTTCAGGAGTACGCAAGTCGCTCTTTTAGCTCGCAGGAAGCCGATGGATGAGCCATCTTCTCCTGGCATACTAGTATACAGCATCTAACGAAAGGGGGGAAAAAATATAGGACAGATATCTGGTAAACTTGCCAGCACAAAGTGTTGTATGTTCCTGTTTCTGATTAAAAGCGTCCAGAACGTGTCGCGACACGACGTCATACATAGTTTATATTTATATTTATATATTATAACTGGCCTACACTTGGTTAACATGTACCCCCTGCTATATAACCAAAGCTTCGTCCGAATCATGAACTTCATGCTAATATGCTATCACAAATATCTAGGCTTTTTGTTTAATCAATCATTCTGAAATTTGGGCATCAATATCTAAAGTTCTACAAGAGAATCACATGTATGTCCTTAGAAAAAACATCCTTCCATAAACCTTTTTTTTTCGAACTTACTTGTATACCAAAATGACTTTTTCTTACCTATATACCATTCCGTTAGGTTTAGCCAACTTAACGGTGTTAAGTAAGGGTAAAATGGTCATTTTGTGTGAATTGGAGTAAAAAAATATAAAATGGTATTAACTGTGTTTTAGACAAACTAAAGTCTCCCTTTTGGATTGCGTAGGGTTGACTCAAAAGAATATTGGAGGACAGAAAAACTTTTCTCTATATTTGGAGGAATTCTAGCATGAGTTCTCATGTTTCTGATTTCTTTAGAAATTGCAATGCATTTTTCTATGTTTCTGTCACTGTTGCTAATGAATACTTCCTCAGTTCCAAAAATAAGTGTAGTTTTAAAGTTAAACGTAGGAATTAAAAAAAAAAAGAGAAGTAGATAGTGCACAGGAAGCGATGAGGGGTGGAGGAGGAGAGAGAGTTGCTAAAACTAAACTTGTTCTGGAATAAATTTTGAATGCTAAAACTACACTTATTTTGAAATGATGGTAGTAGGTAACTATAGAATTACTGTACTTTCCATGTGAACAGTCCAAACATCTCATCTTATCTATCCATTACCCTTATTTTTAGTATACCATTTCTTGCTCCCTCGCGCGACCACGTCACCCGCTTTGCCAAGGCCATACGATTTCCGATCAACGCTCAACATTAAAATGCGTTCCGTTCCAGGTTCCGCTTCAGCTCGACTGACCATACCGCCACGGACCCACGCCTAAAAGCCCGTCCCCTTCACGCCAAGCACGGCGGCCGACAGCGCCCTCGCGCGCTTCGCCGCTTTGGCGGCGCCACGACCAAGCTCGGAGCTCGGGCGTGGACAACGAACGCCGCCTTCACCTACCGCCGCCCCGTCGGCGCCACCACGCGCCCGCCGCTGCGCCGAGCGCTGCGGGCACACGAGCTCTCAACGCCCGCGGATTTGACGAACGACCGAGGCCCCACTCGCTACCGCGAGCGCCGCGGCTGACGAAACCGCCTCGCCGCCCCTTTGCGCGAAGCCCTAGCCGTCCAGCTGCCTGCCGCGGACGCCGCGCTTCGTGAGCCCGCCACGGCAGCCGCCCCAGTCGAGGGCGCGCCGCCAAACGAGGTCCCCACCGGTGGAGCCCGTACGGAGCTCGCCCACCCATGCTGTCTCACCGCTGGAGCCAAGCTCGCCACCACACTGCCAGCGCTGCTCTTGCTCTCCCCTTCTCCCCCCTTCCTTTTGCCTTCTCTCTCTGCTCGTATTCCTTGACGCGCGAGTGGATGAGAACGATCAACGAGGAACGACGAGCGCAAGCTGGGAGCCTGTGACCAAAGGACAGCAGCCTCACGTGAGCCAATGCCTGGACACCTTTCCCCTTCTATCCTTCCATGAACCCGGTTCACAAGAATAAAGGAAGAGAAAAAAGAGGTCCACCAGATTGGCTTACGGCCTGTAAACCAAAACTGCCAAACAGTGAGCAGGCAGCGCCCATGGCTCTCCACCCATGCCTCAGTCCTTGGAGAGATTGCTATGTGCACCCACTAAACGTACACTGTGTACCACAAATCCATTTTTCTTTCATCAGAAAAATCCCCAAAAAAAACCCCAATGGAGCATAAGTGCTACATGTACAAACCACATATGAAATCTCTTATTAGTTACCGTTAACAACTATATCTACCCGCGCTTCGCGCGGGTCTCCGGCTAGTTGGATTTAAAACTATAGATACACTATTACAGAACGACCCTTTCCCACCCCCTTTTCATACCGACAGCCCAAAAACCGTCATCCCTACCTGTTGAAAGGTTGGGAGCCCCCTCGGGGCACGAAATTGGCACCAAAAATTACAAACCGGTAGAGATGAACGATATCCCTGCCGGCTCACTGGTAGGGAAACTTTCTGAAGCGCCGGGTAATCCCGGTGCTAAATGTGCATAGCATACCAGTCCTTGGATCAGTGGCTGGTAACAGGCCCGTCTCATGGTGGGGTGCATGCGTCGGCCCAGGGCCCATGGTGTACCCCCCTGCGTAGTATAGGTATATGTTGGATATGGTCCATTTAGGTGTGTAGGTGACTAGGTGAGACGCCGCCACCGCTTCGTTTCTACGGTGAACAGGAGTCTGCCAGTTCGCCCTTCGGCTTCGGTCTTAGCGGCACAGGCGATCGGCGATGGGCGAGCTGCAGCCTGCACCAGCCGTCCAAGTTCCTTCCCTGGCTCCCTCCCGTCCATGTTCAAGTTCAAGGAGGCGCCACTAAGGTTAGTTTAATATTTTCTCAATCTTAGATCATTTTCATCCGTAGGGCATTGGTAGGGCCTGATCTAATTTCCAATTTTAATTCAAATATATTTTTGGATATGTTATATGAAGAAACACTTGTCTGTTCTCAGAAAAGGAAAAAAAACTAGAAGATCAAAATAAAGAATCGCAAAAAGGGTGCTATACTTAAGTTTTTTTCAAGTTCAAGAAATACCGAAATCAGTCAAGATTAGGGGCAGGAACATGATCAACAAATAATCACACTAGCTGATGGCAATAATGGTGGTATCAATGAGGAGAAAATTTAGATGTACAATCTGATGCCAATGAAGGTGCTACATGGTCAGGGGAGGAAAATTTATAGCCTTCGGATGATACAGAAAATATAATATTGGTGAACAAGAAGATTCATTGTTGAATACATTCGATCCGAGAACATGGGAAAATCCTGATAATAGCAAAAGGGATATCTTTTGAGAAAGGGTCAGTGAGAGATGGATTTACAATTCCCTAGTGATCCTACCAATAAGCGTTTTTCATATGCTTATTACTCTAGAAAGTTAACTAAGGGTGAAGTAGTTGACAGGAAGTAGTTGGTTTACTTTAAACATGTGGACAAGGTCTACTGTTTTTGTTGCAAGTTGTTCAAATCAAGTCAGAACAAGTCTAATTTTGCATCTTATGGAGTGAGGGATTGAAACAACATGAGAACGATTGTGGAACATTTGACAAACATGAATACATGGAATGAGCTTCGGATTAGATTAAGCAAGAAACAAACAATTGATGATGAAATGCAGCGGAGATTGCAAAAAGAGAAGGAGCGTTGGAGACAAGTTTTGGTAAGAATAGTTTCTCACGGGTGAAAGTTTCTTGCCAACCAAAATTTGATAGTTAGCTTTGGGTGAGGGAATAGCTGATAGTTAGCGTTTGTGTCATGACCCAACTAAAACACACGCCCTAGGGCCCAATGGCTAGGCCCAAGGCCTCACACGTGCGCCCGGGAGCATGGCCCACGCCGCCATCGTCGTCAATCTTCGTCAAAAATAAATTAGGGAATAAATATTTAGGAAAGAAATAGATTGCTTTGTCAAGAGGTATTCCGATCTATAAGGGAAACCTCCTAGATATTTCTTAAGATGCAAGTCTTCCTCGGACTATAAACACAAGGGAGGCATGTCGGTTGGATTTCAATCGAGGAAAAAAATTAAAGGGGTAACTCCCAAAATGGCTCTTGTCTCTCAGCTCTCTCTCTCCCCAACCCTAGCGCCGCGTGCGCCGCCACCACCAGCGCCGCCCCTCCCCCGCCCCCGCGCCGTCCGCGCCCGCCCCCTTGGGCGCGGCAGCCCACCGCCGCCGCCGCCACCTCCTCCCTCACCTCTCTACAGCGTCGCCATGGGGGCGCTACGTCATCTTCAGCGTCTTCTTCCTCGCCGTTCTTCGCCGGCCCTACGTCATCACGCCGCCCGATCGCCGCCTCCATCGCCCGTCCTCACGCCCGGCGATCCGCCCGTCAGTGTCAATTCCGGCCCAATCTAGCGAGAATCGGCGGGTGGTATCCGGAGACCACTCGATCCAATGGCACGCACCACAGGACAATCCATCACGCACGACGTCAACCGCATCATGAAAGTGCATCTAGCCCTTTAGTGGGTTTTGGTGAATTGAGTGACAACATAATTAAAGGTCTAATAAGTTTGCCGAGTGTTGAATAGGAAATTGAGTCCACTTGCATATACTTGTGGATTGTGTATTAGCGAGTATATCTAAGGTTCAACAAGTAAGCAAACTTGATGGTATTCCACATAGTGTTGAAGCAAAGGCCAAATTATATATTGTTGTGTTGAAAGATTATGGAAACATCCTAGTTCAAGCAAAAGACAACAATGCAAATGGAATCAATGAAATGGCTTATATTATGGGATATCATAGTATTGTGAGAAAGCAAGCATATTTTGGTAAATGGCAAATGAGACATGAGTTGATGGCTTTAGATTGGTCTCTATAATGGCTTGTGTTGCATGAACAAGAAGAGTTGGACTATGGACTAGTGTTGATCAAGGATTGAAGAATGAATTAAGAGTGCATAAGTGAATAAATATCAAGCAAAGGTGAAATGACAAAGGAGAGAATGCATAACGGATATAAGATGTTCTCTATATTAGTTGATTGTATGGATAAAGATTTGAAACGTCACTTTGCATTGATATGATCAAGCTAGAAGTATGAAGACGTAGATTGAAGTGAGTGTTAGGAATGTCAAGCCAAAATAAAGAGGATATAAGGAATCGTGAATTAGCTTGACAATATTGATGTTGATCCATATATGTCTCTATATGAGTCAAACCAGAGCTTGATTGATTTCAACATTCATATCTAGAAGATATTCAAGCAAGGATCACAATATTAAAAAAATGGTTATTCAATGGATGCTTAATGTGATGTGACTTAAGTATGTCTTGATAAGGTGAAGATAGCAAGGAAAGGGGCTTCGAGGTACTAAGCGAAGGTGAAGGGCAAGCGGCGGCTTGGGGACCCAGGTACCATGGCTAAAGGTGAAGAAGAGAGTACTTGCATTTAGTCGAGGAACTAATCAAGCTATGAGGAGTCATATTGTGTTGAGAATCAAATCATTAGTGGAAGTGACTTAAAGCCATGAAAATGAACTCATATGTATGGAAGTGGTTCAAGTCACATGCTCAAGACATATTAAGCTCAAAGAGAAGAGACAAAGATGATTGAGGATGTTATATATATGCGGCAGCCCCCAATTGCAAGTGATGATGGCTCTACGCTCAAAGAAGGTTTACATTCCTTTATGTTTTGAAATTGAGTTTAGGAAAAGCCGCACTATAAAAGGGGATACAATGCACAAGCTTTTATGTGCATCCAAGTGCTCAATCTTTGACCAATACATCCTCATACCTTCACCAAGACAAATAGCTCAACACTTCTCCATTCTTGCTTTGTTTTTGGCTCGGCGGCGATCCGCCGGGCCAGCAATGCCCGGGCCATGTAGCGGCGTCTTTGCTCATAATCGGACCGTTGGGACTGAGGGGGTATTTAACACCTCCCTCATCCCCTCCAACGGTTACCTCGACCATTCCCTTCCCAAAAGCCACCGTGAGCTGCTCTCTCTCTCTCCCTCACTCACCATTAGAGCCCCCTCAAGCTTCTCTCTTTGATTCCTCTCAATCCTTTGAGATTGAGACTCTAAACCGCATAAAGAGCTCTCCAACCTTGTTCTTCATCTCCAAGAGCACTTGGTTCGCATTCAAGCCGGTGGATTGTGTTCTTTACTCTTGGAGCTTTGCTCCTAGCCGGCTAAAAAAGTCACTCCCTAAGCTTCCATCTTGTTGTGGCTGCTCCCGACGTTTGTTATCACCCTCTACTTCTATTGGAAACACCCCTCATCTCAAGAGTTAACTCTCTTGACTTGAGAACGAGGAAAGGCAAGCCTTTGTGGCAAGCCAATCCTTGTGTGGATACCTCAACAACGTGGACTTAGGCCCTTTTTGGTGGTGGCCAATTGAACCACGGGGAAAAATCATTTGTGTCTCTTGTGCTTACTCTACTTTACTTTGTATACATATGTTGTTGTTGTTGAGGAACTTTAGGGTTTGAGGTCGATCTACTTTGTGGCTCACGATCTACTTGTTCTAGCACTCGATCTGCAATCTCTACCCTTCCAGGAAGCTAAGGAATTTAACCGATCTAAATTTCGTCGGGTAGATTTTGAACTGTGGGCTAACCTTTTTCTGCAGCTTTGGAGCTGGCGGTGCTTGGCCCGAAGCGGCGGTGCCGCCGACTTTCTAATAAGATCTCGAGCTGAACTTTTGCAGGATTGTAACGAGTATCTCATCATCATCTTCACCAAGTTTGAGCTCGTATAGGACTCCTCGGCCTCAGGGAGTTAGTTCAGGCCTTAGTCCTAACTTGTGTGTTTGAGCTGAAATTTTTGTAGGCCTATTCACCCCCCCTCTTGGTCATCTTCTCGACATCAAGGTCCTTACAAGTGGTATCGGAGCTAGGCTCTCAATTTCGGGCTTAACCGCCTTGAGAGAACGATGTCGACAAGTGAGGAGGTATCTCTAGAACTTTTACTTTTTGATGGCTCAAACTATGCATCTTGGTCTGCTAATGTGCTTGATAATTTTAGGGTCATGGGTCCTCATATAGAGCAGATTGTAGATGTGAGCATTTCACCTCCTAGTGATGACTTGCACAATCTATCTAGAGAGGAAGTGAAATGCTTACAATATAATGCTCAAGCTGCTAATGTCTTATTTAGTGCTTTGAGTGAAGATGTTTTAGATGATGTCATATTTGGAGATGATGAACCGCTTGGTGATGCTCATATCATTTGGACCACACTCAAAGAAAGATATGACGTGTCCAAATGTGATGAGAAGGAGCTCTCATTGGAGGAATCACTTGAGGAGTGCTCAACTTCACCAACAAATGATGAGCCTCAAGTGATTCTCCCAAAAGGCATAATTAATCATGCCACATCCACTTCTTCGCCAACACATGACTTAAAGGATGGTAATGAAATGGTTGGTGAGAACAATGTTTATACATGTGGTACTTCTACTTCCTCTAGTTCTTGTGAGACTAACATTTTGAAGGAAGAAGAAGCTTGTGATCGATGGAGGCCAAATGATGAATCCACTTCACCTAGAGGTTCAACTCATTATGTCACCTCTCATGTGTGTCTCATGGCAAAAGGTGAGAAGGTAAAATCAAGATCCAAAACTTCTTCATCTCCTAGTGACATCTCTAGCAGTGATCTAAGTGAAAGCTCTAGTGATAGTGAATCTAGTGATGATGAAGAGTATGCTAGACTCATCAAGAACCTAGATCCTAAAACTAGAGTCTTTCTTTCTCAACTAATGGCGGATTTAGAGAGTATCCAAGCTGAGTTAGCAACTAGAGATGAACAACTTGACAAGCTTGAAAGGTTATATGTTGCTAATAAGGAAGCTCTCGGGAGAAAGGAAGTGAGGTGGCAACCTTGAAAAAGGACCATGCTCTCACAAAGAAGGCTATGGTTGCCCTAAATGGGAAATATTGTGACTTGCAAGACAAGCACAAAGAGCTTGAGTCTCAATATAGCATTCTTTGGGAAAGCAACTCACATTCTTCCACCACAATGGATATCTCTACTCCCTCCACTAGTCAAGGTTGTGGAAAATGCTTTAATCATGATTTGAATGCTTATGCCACTAACCTTGCCGATATGGAAGCTATGAGAAAAAGAGATTGCTAGGCTCAATGAGGTGATCAAAGGTGAGCTTGGACACACAAAAGAAGCCAAGACAATTGGTAAGAAAATGGTGAATGGATCCAGTATGTGTGCGGTTTGAGAGGAAGGAGCGGATTGGTACAGTTCAGCTGCACGCATCATCATGCGGCGATTACCACACCCCATGAGCGGCAAAGTGCGCCCCGCCAAAAAATGGGAAGGCTACCGATTTGTCTCCCCGATCGGACTAAGCTCACAACTAAGATGCCAAGGCATGATGGAAAAGCTCCCAAGACTATCAAGGTGCAACATCAATCAAAGCAGATTCTCACTAGTTGCTTCAAGTGCAAGAAGGAGGATCACCATGTTAAAGATTGCCCCTTGAGGAAAGAAAGAAAGGGCATGAGCAAGATCCAAAAGAGGAAGATGAAGAAGAAGGCTCATGGCAAGTGCTCTAGCATGGGACACAATGCCTCTATGGGTTCCAATAAGGTTGATGACCAAGTCACACTTCCAAAGAGCAAGACAAGAAAAGGCAAGAGGAAGTGCTATGGATGCAATGAGAAGGGTCATGAGATTACATTATGCCCCTACATGAAGTATGAAGACTTGGCATCATCAAGAAAGATGCTCATCGACAAGGTAGCAAGAAAAATGCAAAAAAGAGAAGGCTAACAAGAATAAGAGCCGCCTATGCTACACTTGTAGAGGAAAAGGACATTTAAGTAAGGATTGTCCCTTGGGTAACACTCCTAAGCTCAACTCTTCAATTAATTCAAATATGCTTAGATGCCCAAAATGACACTTGTGCTAGAGAGGTGATTGGTTCACCACGTGCTAGCACAAAAAGGCCATTTGGGTGCCTAAGTCTCTTGACTAACCTTGATGGACCCAAATTAGTTTGGGTGCCACCAAGTTGTGCTTGATGTGTCTTTTTAGGTACTTGAAGGTGATATGAAGCTTCGGGGTGCTTGAGCAGGTTGATTGAAAATATTCACTCAAGCTATCAATCAATTCATATTATATTCTCCTATATGATTGACCCGAAGATGAATCAATGGAAATATCTCAAACTTCATATTCACCTCGCATGGTAACTAGTACCTAACCCTTCTAGCTAGCCATTTGACTTATGTAGTCTCTAGTAGTTCATAAATCTGTGTGTATTTGTGAATTATTAGGAGTGGCTAGAGTGCTTCAAGTTTAAATGAATCATTTGCCATATGATACTTTTAATGGCTCTCTAGTAGAGCAAGATCTTATTCATGTTGTTGGTCATGAAGAACCACCTTGTGATGTTGATTGACATTATGTGTAGTCCTTAGTAATTTGATCATAACTCCATCTTGAAAGTGCAAATGGCAATCCGTTTGTTGGGTTGGAAAGTCAACTTGATAAGCTTTCACACCATGTGCAGCATGTACCAAGGAATATTGTACATTGGTACAGTTTTGCACAAAAAGTTGAGCATGTGGTCGATTGCAACTCTTCTGACCAGTCTATACTAAAAAAGTGGTCTGCAGCCCAAATGAAGTTTCATAATAGATCAGCATTGGTGCCATTGGAAACTAGACTTCACAAGCTTTCCAACAAGTCCTCATTGACCTTCATAGCATTTGGGAATCAAAAGTTATGAATGATTCTTCAACTGGTCGTGGGTTTTGAAAAACCGATCCGGTGTTGTTGGATTGTCTTGGATTGCACCGATCGATCTTGCTATTGGTGGAGAGTTGACATTTGAAGGAATGTATATGGTTGAGATGTCCTCAAGCATTACTGCACCTAATTCCGTTGACACCTCCTACGATACGGGCAAAGGTGCGCTACCGTCGAGCGGCGGTACGCACCTTGGCGCATAACAAAGAATCGACATCTACCCAAGCCATGAATAAAGCCTACAATATGATCCACTTTCGAACATAGATGACTTGAGCTTCCTCGGTGGACCTCAAATCAAGAACTTCAAGTTGAAGAAACTTTATGATCACTCACAACTCAAGAACATTCTACTTCATGGAATCTTGTCATATGGTAGATTGCCAAATCCTCATTCTTATATTATGGGCATCTACATACTACAATGGTTGTGAGTATCCCTTGGCATGCATATTTCAATTACATTTTCTATTGTTGCCATGACCTAGTCATAGAGTGAAAATCCCAAGTTCTTAAATGAATAAAGTGCTATGTGAGAAATTCAAATACTTAGAGCACTTATCAAAAGGAATTTACTCTATGGCTAGAGTTGTGAGACTAATCTTTTCTCTCACTACCAAAAACCGCACATTTCGTGAGAGGGGCGATTTTTCATGAGAGTGGAAAATAAACTCTCACGAAAATAATATTTTCATGAGAGTGATGTAAATCCCGCCACGAAAACTTGTTTTCGTGAGAGTACCCACATACCATCATGAAAAATCACCTCTTTCGTGAAGGTTACTCTCACGCTAAACTACCAAACTCTCATGGATTCCATTCGTGAAGGTTTACACTCACGAAATGCCATAATTACCGGTCATGAAAACATCGACGAAAACTGGTGCCAACGCCTAGTCGAAGAAGGTGAACTCTCATGAAAAATAGCAAACTCTCACGAAATCCATTCGTTAAGGTTTACTCTCACGAAAAACCATTAAAAACACTCATGAAAAACACCGATAATAACATGATGGCAAATCACTCATGAAGGTGAACTCTCACGTAAATACCTAACTCTCACGAAATCCATTCATGAAGGTTTACTCCCACGAAATACCACAAAAAACAGTCATGAAAACACCGATGCAAACTTGGTGGCAACATCCACTCGTGAAGGCAAACTCTCACAAAAATAGCAAACTCTCCACGAAATCCATTTTGTGAAGGCTTACTCTCACCTAAATACCATAAAAAAACACTCATGAAAACACCAATTGAAATATGAGTTGATATTTTTCAATAGAAAAATAATTCCTTAAAATGATAGAAAATCAAGAACACGAACCAAAGCTTTTTTTTTTTTTTTTTTTTAATCAAAATGAAATTTTACAATAAGTCTTTTCTCTATCATACTAACTCCAAATGCAAAGATTCTTTTTCTAAATGTTTCTAAAATCATGCTCTATCAACTTATCAACTATTTGAAACCATCTAGAGTTTCGACGACAACCGGCCCAAAGGTGGCATTTTGAAAATCACCAAAGTTTGACTTGGTCAAACCTCGATAAAACGAGCACTAAATGACCTCTACCGAAAAACTTTTTGAATATAAGGGTGTTAGAACTCATCAAGATCTACATTCTATATATATGTCATTTTTGCATTTGAGAAAGTGTTAGGAACCCCTAGTCGTAAAACCATATATCTCACAATGAGTTTATGAAACCGTGTCACAGACTAGTGGTTTTTGAACTACACTTTCCTAACACTTTCTCATATGCAAAATGACCTAAATACCAAATGTAGATCTTGATGAGTTATAAATTTTGGTAATCATGACTTTTCAAATGGAGGTCGCCTAGGGGCTTCAAAAAACTCATCCCGATGTCGTAAAAAATTTCAAAATTCAAGCATCAAAACTTCAAAACATGAAAAGTTCACTCTAATACCAAATGTAGATCTTGAAGAGCTTAACAAAACTCGTAGTCATGGCTTTTCGATTTGAAACTAGCTAGGGTCTCAAAACCGCTCTGAGGTGCCATTTTCAAAATGACCAAACCTTGGTCAAACGAACCACTAAACGACCTTTTGGCTAAACAACTTTTGAATACAAGGGTGTTAGAACTCATCAAGATCTACACTTTTTATATGGGTCATTTTTCCGCTTTGAGAAAGTGTCGGTAAACACTACTCACAAAACGAAGGTTCTCACAAAAGAGTTCATGAAACTCGCGGAGTGAGTTGTCCATTTTGAACTACACTTTTCGAATCGGTTTCTCAAATACAAAAATGATCCCGAATAACAAATGTAGATCTTGATGAGTTATGAACTTTTGGTATTCGTGACTTTTCAAGCGTAGACTCTAAGGCTTCAAAAACCGTTTAATGCCAAAAAAAATTCAAAATTCAAATTTCGAGGCGTCAAAAGTTTGAAAAATAAAAAGTTGACTCTAATACCAAATGTAGATCTTAATAAATTGTACAATTTTGTTGTTACTCAATCTTCCATTTGAAATCATTTGCTGCTCCAGAAATTGCCTAAATTAAAATAAAATAGAAATTAATAAATGATTAACAATGACAAATATTAAGGTAAACTAGCTCTGCACAACTTATGGTCCAAGGCCCAATAAGCTTATCTCTAGCCTCACCGTTGGATTGATCTGAGGAGATCAAAACCGGGTGAACCGGGTGAAATTTTAGAGGAGCGCGAAAAGAGATACACGGCGCGTAGACTGAAATTTTATATCAGACGGGCGGGCTGGCCGAAATATCGCACGGGCGCCGCGCGTGACTCGGTCTTCTCGACCTGCCACTCCACCTCCCCCCTTCTCAGATCCAGATCCGCGTGGAGGAACATGAGGCGGAGAGCCACCTGAGCGCGTGGCGACGGTCCTTCGTCTACGAAGCCGACCGACGACGCCGCCTCCGCGATGACGAGTTCGTCGCCGTCTGCATGCGCTACACCTGCGACGTCGCCTTCGAGGCCGAGGATGCCCTCGACGACTTCCTCCACCGCGCCGGATGGAGGCGGAGGACCGCCGCCGCCGCCCTGGGTTCTGGGTGCACTGCTGTCGGTGAGTCGTTTGCAATCGATTTGAGTAGATTTCCTCCTGCCACTACGCCTTCTCCCTCACCATGCCGGCCTCCACTGATGACCACAGCCCCGGCCCGCTCCACTAGGGGCTCACGCTACCTATGCCACGGGCACCGAGCAGCTGGCCAAGGGGATACTGTGGTTCGGGGAGGTAACCATGGAGAAGCTCCGTTGGGGAATGAGCTCCTCAAGAAGAGGATGCAGCCCGGCGACACCAAGGCGATAGTCAGGGATGAGGTGCTCAGCCGAACAAAGGTATTGGTTGTCTCTGGTTTTCTTTTTGTTGTAGAAATAAGCAGCAGCCTGAATTTTTATCTGCCAATCCGTGTGCATTGTTGCAATGGTAGATAATCTCAGTCTGATTGGCGGTATGACAGACACGATTTGTGGTCTCCAAGGTGATGAGCTGCTGCAGCAGATGAACAGAACACGCCCAGCACCTGCTCGATGAAGTGCCTCCAAGGTTCCTGTGTGACATGCTGACTAAGAATGGTCCTCCATTACTACAAAATTAAGGTTTGCTCTATGCCTTTTTTGTGAATAAAACTTTAACTCCTAAGGCGTGAACAGACATATAAAAAAACAAGTAAATTAAGTACTTCAGGCATATTACTTATGAGTCTTTGTTTAGGATAAAATAAATTGACTTGTGCATTGAACCAAATGGCTTACTTAAAAGAATGTTTTGTTCCACTACTTTGACTTTTTGTCAAATTGTCTCGATGGTGTTGATATCAGGAAACCTCCATTGTTATAACTCATCACTTGTTGTGGTTTGCATAGGGACCTCAGGTCTCTCAAAATATCTGAGCACACTGATTAATTACTATCTTCCATTATACCTTCAAGAAACATGAGAGCCAAAGTATTTTCTAGAGAACAAGTAGTCCAGTATTTGAAGCAGCTCACAATGGCCATGCTTTGTGTAAGGAACTCAGATGAACTTTTTAGCTAATAGCCAGTTTTAGTCTATGCACACAACAATGATCAGCTAGCAACAATAACTGATACAGCTTTAGGTTATTCCCCTTCTAATCCCCTTTGTTTTACTTCCTCTGAAAACACAGGGTATTGAGCAGTGTGACTACATGATGGAAAACATGACACTGCTAATCAGACTGATGAAAAGAACACACCCAACACCTGCTCGATGAAGTGCCCCAAGGTGATTTCTTGACTTGCATGCTTGACGTGGATGGACTGCTAGAGTTGGGATGTCTATATATGTGTTGTTGAGCTACTGATCATGCATGAGTTTTGGAATCTCAAATCCTATTATTTTTTGTTCAGTGTGCTTTGCATGTATTTTGGTGGCGTTTTCCATTCCATTCTATTTTTGGACAGCAGTTAGTAAGCAATGGTTTTATAACATGCATTAGATCATTGGAATCTTATCATTCGAAGAAGATATGCATTACAAAGGCTCACATTCATCTTATCCTTTTTTTGGCTTAAAAACCAACTACATAGGTTTGATAGGACCAAATATTCCTATCTCCTACAGAATGGCTTTTGTAACTACTAGATATCTGGAGTTCTTTTAATATTTTTGCCTAGAGTTTGTCGAATTCGAAAATGGTCTGCTAATGTGTCATGTAGTAGTTCACAACTGATGCAATTTCAACTGATTCGGTACATAGAAAAAAAGTTGCTGATCCCAATAACTCGGTACAAAATGTGCAGAATGATATAGCATGCTAGGTTCAAGCTAGAACGGCTTATTTTGATATATTTTTTTCATCCTCTTTTTTTTTTTCTCAAAATGCAGGCTTTCCATATGGTTGTCCGCAGCTGGGCTTCAAAGAATTTCATGCTGGATGGTAAAGATTTGTGAAATTCATCTTTCCTCTCCTCTTGATTATTGTCTAGCGTTTAGCAATTGAACTACAATATTGCAATTCCTACTACCATAGTATACCAATGATTGATGACTAGTGATCATTAGATATACTGTGCAGATTGGACAAGCTCAAGTACGATAGATGCATGCCATAAGAATTACATGCTAATGATAACTACTTGAACTAATTTATTTTTTGTTTTTTCTGTTCGCTAGGTTGTTGGCTGGAACTTGGTGGTACTTGTTATTGACAGGTTGCAACTTGTTTGGTGCAGGAACTTGGAGCTACAACTTGGTGGTAGATGTTAGAATTTGTTTAGTTGGCTAGATCATTTTCTTTTCATGTTTTGTTGTACTCCAGTATGAAACATGCATTTTGGAACATGCACTTTTGTATGATCATTATGATAATATAATATAATTGGTTACGTGGTTTATTACTATTGTTTCAATTGGGTTGGCCCATTATATTAGCCTGACCATAAGATATCTAAAATTGAAACTCTCATAAAATTTATTGCGTGACTATGACTCTCATGAAATATTACAACTCTCACAAAATAATTTCATGATGGTAAACTCTCATGAAATACATCAACTCTCACGAAATGATTTCATGACGGTGAGCTCTCATGAAATACATTAACTCTCACGAAATGATTTCATGACGGTGAGCTCTCACGAAATACATCAACTCTCACGAAATGATTTCATGACGGTGAGCTCTCATGAAATACCCTTCCTCTCACGAAATGATTTCATGATGGTGAACTCTCACGAAAATACAACTAAAAACCGTCATGAAAATATCGATGCAAATCTGGTGGCAACGTTATTCTCATGAGAGTGACCGTCATGGAGAACTCTCATGAAAGTAATCCGTGGGCGTGAACTCTCATGAAAATGTGTATTTCGTGAGTCTAATACCGTGAGAGGTGATGCGTGGATTCGGGTACTCTCACGCATTGTTTTCGTGAGAGTAAAACCGCTTTTTTCGTGACGCTTTTGCACTCTCACGAAATGTCCGGGTTTCGGTAGTGTCTAAGTGATTTATGTAGTCTCACTAAATGAGAATGTGTTTCTCAAATGGAGTGTGCTATCATACGAAGGCAATCAATCCAAACATATGTGATGTATTCTCTCTCGAAGTTGATTTGGAGTTGATTTGTTTATGTTAGCCACTCACCATAATATGGCTTAAATCTACCCCCGTGGGCTCTATTGACCAATCATGCACATTCACCTTTCCATTCCACTCAAAAAGAATGTGCATGAGACATCAAGGGAGATTTAGTCCATGTTATGAGGTTTCTTTATTTAGTGACCCACTTGCCATCCACACATACAAAGGGTTGCTAAATGAGAAACTAGTGCTTGTGTTACTAGTGACCTCTTGTGTTTAAGGTTATTCACAGAAAAATTCATAAGAGGTTGTGCATATCGAATTGATATATCACAAGCATGATGGTTGCTCTTCACCTAAAGAAAGATGTATTTTGCCGGAGGTCGAAAGATCAAAATCTAAGATTAGGCAAAATCAAGTTTGAGGTTGAGATTGGATGAGCTATATTCAAGAATTCACAAGATCATAATCAATGAGAGAACTGAATGGGTATAGCATCTTGTGAATATTTTCAACCAAATTCACCTCAAGATTGGACAAGAAGAAGAGCAATGAAGTGAATCATCAAATCTGTCCGAAATTAGAAATCTGAGTTGGCTGATTTCAAACATGAATTTCACAGATCAAACACTCGACAAATTGATCTCAAACTTTGTGAGCATGATATACATGTTTAGTACTTGTTACTGTACAAATGGCATGAAGATTGGTTTAGAAGAAAATCAGTTTCATGTTGGATTCTATCAGCTTCACCAGTGCAGTTTCAGATTTGAGCAGTTTTGGTAGAAAATTGTTTTGACTGACCAAATGGAGTTCAAGTGAGCTAAAATTTATATGACAGTTAAAGAACTCATAGATGAAAGTCTCTACCAAATTTCATGCATACAGGACTTGTATTCTAGGAGATATGAAGTTCTCTCCAAGAAAGACATAATCTGAAACTTATCAGTATTTTAGACTTCAGCAGTTGGTAGAGAGATTGATTTGACTGATCAAATGAAGTCTAAATGAGCTGAAACTTTGACATAAGTTACAGGACTTATATATGAATATCTCTACCAAATTTCATGCATACTGGGCTAGTGGTCTGAGAGTTATGAAGTTTCCTCGAAGGATGATAGAATCTGAAAACTGACTACAAGGCTTTTGGGCTGCAAGCAACTTGAAGGAGTTTGAAACAGTTGGAATATAGTGCAAAACTCTCCCATGACCTCAGATTGTTAGTGTGCTTAAGTGGACTTTGTGTACTCTTATATGCACAAATTTAGGGGGAGCTTTGCCTATATCTTGTGGGACGATTGTTTCTCTCAAGTGTATATTGTGTAGTCCTACACATATCAATGAGAGGATGGATAGTTCCTATGGATTCTCTAGGTGCTTCACAACTATTCTAGGAGGTCTCGGTCTTCATAAACCAAGTACTCTCAGTTTGATATTGAATGCCCCAATCCTTTAGTGGAACAAGATTTGGAAGAGTTGGAGAAAATAATTGAAGAGTGGATTGTCATTGCTATTTCTCCTCTCTAGAGCTCATCAAGTGCATATGATCGAGCCCATTGGTTGCCAAGGATCCTATCAATAAAAGGTGGTGTCACGCCCCACTTTTAATGGGTCGTTAATCACACGTGTTTGCGCCAGGATCACGCCACAAACACGTCGGTTAGTCACAGATAATGGTACACAGAAATAATAATAATCCGAGCTCAATAAATATAGGATGGAGAGGGGCTTACCGTGGCGACGAAGGGTCACCAAGCCGGGTTTCAATATCAGAGTTGGCCAACCGAGAAACGGTGGATTAACTATGACACCGCCCGCATCTACTCCGCGAGGCGGACTTGTGCATGGATGAAATCTGGGCTTCAACGTCCTTCTCCTAAGCAAACACTTTACGAACTCCTACGATACGCGGGTCTTCTATCTTGTCGTCGATCTTACCTTCACATGTGCCGATATCTGTAAAAATAGAGGGGTGAGTACAAACGTGCTCGGCAAGTCCCAAACCGGGGTTGTAATTATTAAGGGTTTGGGCCCTAGCAGAGTCTCTAAAACTGCTCTCGCTAGTTCCCGGTTATCTCATGTCATCACTGTCATGGCAACACAGGTCAGTCATCATCAAAGTGTATTTCTAATCATAGATGTTCAGGCCTAGCACTTGCCCATTCCAAGGACGTGGCTATTCGAATAGATTCAATTAACTCTGCAGAGGTGTACAAATTTCCCCACACGATAGGCATTGTCTACACCATGGCCCATGGTTCGACAGGCCTAACGAGATCCCATACCCGCTTGGATGCCTCCTAGGTATATTGGTATAATCCTCACCACGACTTCTCAGGGGTTGGAAAGGATGACGCATCATCCTAGACAATACGGTGATATCAAATCACCGCGCTTTATAGGTAATACCTTATTACCCAACCTATACCGTCAAACACCAAACCCAATCATAAATATGTGCACCTAGCACTTTGCGCCATCTAGCTTCAAAACACTTACGTGGAAGATCACTTTCGATCCACGCCAACCGCACTATGGGGCCACTCTCCCCATGTGCGCTCCTAATAGGTCGCTTTTGCCTACTCCGCCACCTTGGCTCCAAATTATACCTCAACCCAACGGGTGTGGAATCAAAAACCCCATCCCGGCGTGTGGCTGTACGTAATATTACACTAGGTAGAAGGTCTATGAACCGGTCCTTAGGGGAGGCGAGTATCTCTCCGCTAGAACCCTCGCGGCGATTCGGATATGGTATTTAGGCTCTACCGCACTACCACTACTCACCTCTTTTGTTGGTTAGGGTTCATTAGGCGATCTCTTGTTTCTCTTGATTACAACGTATGGCGTAGATAACGTGGATGATTACGTCATCCCGGCAGCTCCCCTAGCTACGTTATCGCCTCATACCACTATTTACTAATCCGATTATCATATCATCATCATTATCATCTCATTGATTAAGGTCATGATTAGGGGGTAAGGACTTGCCAGGAGGTTCTTACAAATTGGCACGGCGTCGGCGTCTCTAGCTTTACCGGACGGAAACTCGACGGATCGTCGGAAACTACCTCCTGGTACTTTGATAAACCTAGCTTGGACTAGAGCAACCAAAACAAGCATAGAACATTATGGTGGCAATAGGTTAGATGCATAGAGCTAGATTTTAGATGAATTATGGAAGTCGTTTCACGCGAAAATGAAGTTAGTATGCATGAGATATGGATTTTATAATATTAATCCCTAATTAAACCATTAGGGTAATATTATAATATAATTTATCATGTAATAATATTGGAACTAATTACATGATAAAATTCTATAAATCAAATAATGAATTTACAAATTTTTAAGAATTTTTCGACATGGGAAGGTATAGTTATAATACTCACGTACAATACTGGTGCACCTAGCAATTTCCTAAGTGTACACAGCTCGTGTTGATGGATGGATGCGATGTACGGTGACGAATGGGCCCCCTGGGTTGCCACGTGGGCTGACGTGGCTGGCTAGTGGACCATGGGTCCGGCTGACGCGGCAAGTGACGGCTGGTAACGTCGTTGCCACGCGTCGGATTACCATTGGATCGTTCGGCCCGACGCCGCGAATTGTCGCAGGCGACGACGACGGAGACGGGTCCCGCGTCCTTTCGACGGGCGGGGCGCTTCATCGGACTTCTCGCCGGAGGCGGCAATCCTTGCCGGATTCTCACCGCGTGGGGCTTTATTCGTTTCCCCACGCCGTCAATCTGGCGTCATGATTGGGACCGAGGGATAGGCGCCTCCCACGGCGCAGGGCGTAGGTGGTGGCGGTTGGCCGGGCGGGCGTTGCACGGAAGTGGTGTTGTGCGAACACAACAGCGATCCACGATTAAGGAAATGAAAGGGGAGGGGGTTAGCGACGTTACCGCCCACTAATTCGACTCGGCGGCGATCAAATCGACGATGACGCCAAGAAACCCTTCACGGCGGCGGAACAGATTTGGGGAGAAAGCCGTTTGCTCGGCGTGGGGGAGGAGAGGTGGAATTGAGGGCGCGCACTATACGCTCCTGATGGTGGCGGAGCTTGAGAGGTGAGGGGCGAAGTGGATTGATGACCGGGAAGGGGTATTTATAGGTGCGCCGCCGAGCGCTCGCCGGCGGGATATTTTCTCTCCGCTCGGATCTTTTCCGACCGCGTCTGCGCGTCCATGGCCTTCCAGCTGGAGCTCGGCTGGTCTTGCGCTGCGTATTCGCGTGCCACGTGCTTTCCGGTGAGCGGGTGTGTCGTCTGGTCACATCTCCCCACACCGGCGTTTCGCTTCCGCCACCGAGGCAAGCCCGGCGTCCGGTTCGCGGTGCTGTGTGGCCGTTGACTCGATCCCCTGTGTGCGGAGGCTTGCTAGTTGTCGGGTGACGCCGTGTCTCGCCGCTTGGCGTCCTTGCCTTGCTGTGGAGAGCCTGGCCGGCTGCTTTGCCTTGTCATCGACGCTGGCGTTCCATGGCCGGTAGCGGTGGCAAGGTTGTCAAGCACCCTGTGGCCTTTAAGGCAAGGGGTGAGCTGCCCCTGCCGTGTGCGGCTGTTCCCGGCGAGGGCTCCTTGCCCTTCCTGTGTCTTTGGTCTACCTGCGTGGGCGGATAGTACGATGGGAGGCCTCGGCCCTTCACGCAATCGTGGTCGTGGGTCGCCGCCTCCATGAGGTGGAAGACGAGCAGGGGACACCGTGGGTCCCTCGCGTCGGTGAGTGAGCGTGGGAGGGAAACGAGCCGGGCTCGGTCTTTGGATCGACTTGGCGCTGGGCCGACCTGCTTTCGCATTCACACGAGAAGGGAAGGGAAGGAGGAGGGCCGGTTGGGGGTGGGCCGAAAAGAGAGGAAAGGGAAGGAGTGAGCCCGATGGCCTTTTTCTCGATATTTCCTTTCTCTTTTCTATTTCTCTCCTTTCTTTTCTTCTCCTTTCTTTATTCTTCCCATTATTATTTTTATGTGTGTCACATATATATGTGTATGTTATAAATATTTACACAAGTACATGTATATTCTCATGATTTCCATTCATGAAAATATTTATTTAATAGTACTTGTATAAATAACTCAACATATATGTGTTCACATGTTTCCCGGAGATTATCATTTCATGTGTAATATATATTATAAATATTTATACAAGCACACCTATATTCTCGTGACTTTTATTGTCGGGAATATTCATTAGATGTGCTCATAAAAATATTCATATATATTTTTAGTACACACGCAGTGTTTCGTATTTATTATTCCCGAAATAAATTTGTAAATCATTCTCATGCAATATATTTCCATAATTCAAATCTAGGGCTTACCTTGCATCCTCGGTCACCATAAAGTTCACAAGCAACAAACAAGGGTTCCTATTTTCTATATGGTGAGGGTTTGAATGCAAGCTTTCAAAAACAGGGTTTTAGTTTTAGCGGAAAATAAGTCGGGTTTTAGTTGTAATTCAAAAGTTCAGATTTTTAGTGATTTTTTAAAATGATGCAAAAACACGGGTGTTACAGGTGGTCACTCCTAGTTCAAGATTTGCAAGTTTCATGAATTTTACCTCTTTGCTCTCTATGTGGGCTGCATTAGGTAAAGAAAGAACTAGGAACCTAATTTAGACCTTGGATGATCATAAGAGTTCTATTTTATCACATTTCATCAAGAGAGAACTGTGGCCATCCAAATCATTGGAGTCTAACTTATGATGGTCACCGATGAAAATTTGTGTGGTGCTCAATCTACCTTGGTGGTGGTATGTTTTCTTGGCATAATTTCAATTGTTGCAAATTTATTGTGCCTTGACCAAGATATAGGATGAACTCCTCTAGACTCTTAAACTGATTCAAGTGCATTTCACAAGTAATTCAAGTACTTGATGCACATATTAAGGGGGAGCCCATCCTATGCCTTGTGTCTTTTGAGACTAACATATTCTTCTAGTGATTTGTGTTGTCTCTTGGTGAGAATGAGTTTCTCATGGGTATGCTACATTAATTCAATCTAAATTGGTAAAGTTATCTCTCATATTTATTTGGATTGCAATTTTATCTCTCAAGTAGCTACTCTCCATAATATAGCTTAAATTCCCTTGTTTGGACTTAATTGACCAAAAGTGCATATGTTCTTGCCTTCCACATATACATGTATGCACTATCAACAAGGGGAATTTAGTCTATGTTATAAGGTTTTACAATTAGTGACTCACCATGCCTTCCACATCCAAATGGTCACTAGTTGTGAAACTATAGCTTGTGCAATTTAATGCTATCTCTTGTCTTTGTGAGCATTATCTAGGTGATACTATGGGATATGGGCATTCATTCCAATTGGCATCAACTTGTGAAGATCCTTTCAACAGAACAACACTTCAACTTATTGATATTTGGGCTTGCCATTGGTTGGTATGGATAGCTCTCGAAACAAGCTTTCCGAAAAGTCCAAGATCACTTGAAATCGGAGTTCGGAGTAAAAAGTTATGGCTTTTTTCCGTCAGGTGACCTGTCTTTGTTTACGTGAGCTGCGGCAAAGTCCGCAAATGAGGGTGGCAATGCAGCTCCCTGCAGGTTATGACAGCTGGTTTTGAACTCTAATGACTAGTTTTGGTTTTGGGTGCATATATACTCATTCTATGGCCCCCGAGCTATCTGTTGACAACCAAAACATTGCAAACCTTCCATAAAGCCATATGAAGACTCTTTTCAAGTGATGTCAAAATTGTGAAGATCATATTTCAATTGGTATTGGTGGATAATCTTTCAATTTGGTATATCAAGGAATATGTCTTCAGCTAGTATCTCAATATGACAACAAGAGTTAGCAATGGACTTTCACTTGAAATGAAGCACAAGCTTGGGTTATCTCCTTGAAGATGATGATTGTGAAAGATGGGCACAAATGAAATTATCTTGCAAAAAGAATTCCTAGTCCCATCAAAGCATTAAAACCAAATATTAAAATCATCATGATGGAGATTGTGAGGCTTAGAACAAAGGTATATTTCCTTGAACTCTTATATTATCTTTGTGCATCTAGACCCTTACATGCTAGTGTGTGCATGTGTATGCAATATTTTGAGTCACACCATGAGTTTGCTCTTATGGTGGCGATTAGAGATTTCTTTAGATATTTGGTTGATACCTCTAGTGGTGCTGACATGAGTTTGTCTCATGTTCAACCTATCATCTTAGTGAGGTATGAACTAAATATACTAACATCTCAAGGATCTTGGCTTAAATTGTTGCATACTTTGTTTGGTAGAAAACTTAGGAGAGAAATCCTATATGCTAAACCTTTTGCCTACTCTTGCTCTCACTTGTCTACCATCATATTTCTTCCTTTTTGGTGGAGAGATCCTTTTTGGAGATTAATACCAAAGGGGGAGAAATATTAAAGTGAGATTGATATGTGGTTTTAAAGGGGTAAAGGAGAGGCATATAAGATTTTTCAAAATTTTTGTGGTGTGTGCAAGGATAGTTTAACTTGATGCTCTTTAAGGACTATTTATGCTAGTGTGTGACATTCATGCCTTGTATGGTGGATTGCTTATTCTTGAGTGCATGAATTGTCATGAGCATCACGGTTATCATGTTACATCTTGCACCCCACGGATGCTAAGATATAGGAGAGTTCCCACACTTTTATCCTAAATATGTGCATTTGGCATTTGAGGCCAAAATTTGAATTCCTTCAATGCAAACATTTAGGGGAGATCACTATATCATAGGATTCAAAATCTTAATGCTTATCAATCTCTTGTAAGCTTTAATTGTGTTGTCATCAATCACCAAAAGGGGGGAGATTGAAAGTGCATCTAGCCCTTTTAGTGGGTTTTGGTGAATTGAATGACAACATAATTAAAAAGGTCTAATAAGTTTGCCAAGTGTTGAACAGGAAATTGAGTCTCTTGCATATACTTGTGGATTGTGTATTAGCGAGTATATCTAAGGTTCAACAAGTAAGCAAACTTGATGGTATTCCACATAGTGTTGAAGCAAAGGCCAAATTATATATTGTTGTGTTGAAAGATTATGGAAACAGTCTAGTTCAAGCAAAAGACAACAATGCAAATGGAATCAATGAAATGGCTTATATTATGGGATATCATAGTATTGTGAGAAAGCAAGCATATTTGGTAAATGGCAAATGAGACATGAGTTGATGGCTTTAGATTGGTCTCTATAATGGCTTGTGTTGCATGAACAAGAAGAGTTGGACTATGGACTAGTGTTGATCAAGGATTGAAGAATGAATTAAGAGTGCATAAGTGAATAAATATCAAGCAAAGGTGAAATGACAAAGGAGAGAATGCATAACGGATATAAGATGTTCTCTACATTAGTTGCTTGTATGGATAAAGATTTGAAACGTCACTTTGCATTGATATGATCAAGCTAGAAGTATGAAGACAGAGATTGAAGTGAGTGTTAGGAATGTCAAGCCAAAATAAAGAGGATATAAGGAATCGTGAATTGGCTTGACAATATTGATGTTGATCCATATATGTCTCTATGTGAGTCAAACCAGAGCTTGATTGATTTCAACATTCATATCTAGTAGATATTCAAGCAAGGATCACAGTATTGAAGAAATGGTTATTCAATGCATGCTTAATGTGATGTGACTTAAGTATGTCTTGATAAGGTGAAGATAGCAAGGAAAGGGCTTCGAGGTACTAAGCGAAGGTGAAGGGCAAGCGACGGCTTGGGACCGAGGTACCATGGCTAAGGTGAAGAAGAGAGTACTTGCATTTAGTCGAGGAACTAATCAAGCTATGAGGAGTCATATTGTGTTGAGAATCAAATCATTAGTGGAAGTGACTTGAAGCCATGAAAATGAACTCATATGTATGGAAGTGGTTCAAGTCACATGCTCAAGACATATTCGCTCAAAGAGAAGAGACAAAGATGATTGAGGATGTTATATATATGCAGCAGCCCCCAATTGCAAGTGATGATGGCTCTACGCTCAAAGAAGGTTTACATTCCTTTATGTTTTGAAATTGAGTTTAGGAAAAGCCGTACTATAAAGGGGGATACAATGCACAAGCTTTTATGTGCATCCAAGTGCTCAATCTTTGACCAATACGTCCTCATACCTTCACCAAGACAGCTAGCTCAACACTTTTCCATTCTTCTTTGTTTTTGGCTCAAGCGGCGATGCCGCTTCGGAGTGAGCGGCGGTGCCGCTTCGGAGCGGCAAATGCCGCTCGGGTGTAGCGGCAGTGCGCTCATAATCCCGACCGTTGGGACCCGAGGGGGTATTTAACACCTCCCTCATCCCTCAATGGTTACCTCGACCATTCCCTTCCCAGGTGCCACCAGAGCTGCTCTCTCTCTCTCCCTCACTCACCATTGGAGCCCCTCAAGCTTCGCCCCTCAAGCTTCTCTCTTTGATTCCTCTCCAATCCTTTGAGAGATTGAGACTCCAAACTGCATAGAGAGCTCTCCAACCTGTTCTTCATCTCCAAGAGCACTTGGTTCGCGTTCAAGCCGATGGATTGTGTTCTTTACTCTTGGAGCTTTGCTCCTAGCCGGCTAGGCGTCGCCCCTAAGCTTCCATCTTGTTGTGGCTGCTCCCGGGACGTTTGTTATCACCCTCTACTTCTATTGGAAACACCCCTCATCTCAAGAGTTAACTCTCTTGACTTGAGAACGAGGGAAAGGCAAGCCTTTGTGGCAAGCCAATCCTTGTGTGGATACCTCAACAACGTGGACTTAGGCCAGCCTTGGTGGTGGTGGCCTTGAACCACGGGAAAAATCGCCGCAGGTGTCTCTTGTGCTTACTCTACTTTACTTTGTATACATATGTTGTTGTTGTTGAGGAACTTTAGGGTTTGAGGTCTATCTACTTTGTGGCTCACGATCTACTTGTTCTAGCACTTTCGATCCGCAATCTCTACCCTTCCGGGGAAGCTAAGGAATTTAACCGATCTAAATTTAAATCGGGTAGATTTTTTGAACGTGGGCTAACCTTTTTACGCGGACTTGGAGCGGCGGTGCCGCTTGGCCCGAAAGCGGCGGTGCCGCTCGACTTTCTAATAAGATCTCGAGCTGAACTTTTGCAGGATTGTAACGAGTATCTCATCATCATCTTCACCAAGTTTGAGCTGTATAGAACTCCTCGGCCTCGGGGAGTTAGTTCAGGGCCTTAGTCCTAACTTGTGTGTTTGAGCTGAAATTTTTGTAGGCCTATTCACCCCTCCACCCTCTAGGCCATCTTCTCGACATCAAGGTCCTTACACATCATCGATGAGTACATCGCAGACCATGGAGGCCAAAGCCATGGAGGCAAATTCAGCCTCATCATCGGATAAGTACACCAACTTTGCTCGACATACGCGCCTCCGGCGTCATCCCCGCCATCGCGCCCGCTCTCGCCATGGGGCGCCACCGACGGCGGCGTCGCTCTCACGGCGCCGCCCTCACGTCACCCCCTCCAAGATGATCGATCTTTGCAAAACAGCGAGCACGCCTACCCCAAGGATACCCCACGGCTGCTGCGACCCGGTCGGTCGGTCGGGGGGCTACCACAGAGCGTCCACCCGGTTGCTTTCGACGAAAAGCCTACCCAACTAGGCCAACATCTCGCGGTTACTACAATGGCATAGATAAGTTTCCCGGTCACTACCAACACCCTCTTTGACATTGGGAACATCCGGGTGCCAACATGGGCGACAAGACGGCGTCACGACATCGACATCGGCGTCGCCGAGATCGACATCCCGGGCGACAATCGGCACCAAGGACTCCAACGGCGCGACGCCCCTCCCAAAGGGCGCCACCATCGGCGACGACGACGCTACCATAGGCGCCATGCTGCGTCAACGGCGTCCTCAAACGCGCCGGCGCAAATGATGAGCCTCCCATTGGCGCCAAACGGCGTCACCCCCCGGCGTCCTCGTCATCACCATGCCGACCACCGACAACGACTCCAAGGGCACCGCCAACAACATCAAGAACGGCGGCGACGCCGCCAACAACGGCGGCGCCATCGGGGCGCCACGCCGCGGCACCACGCTCTCGGCCGGCGCCAACGCCGATGACGACCCACGGCGTTGAAGCACTCGCCTACTCGCCGACCTTCAACGGCGACAACAATCTGCTACACCTCTTTTGGGCGTCCCTCGGACTTCCACCATGGCGGAGAACGTCAACACGCGGACCGTGGATCTCCTCGCGGCTTCAACACCGGCAAGTGCCCGGCAACAACTATACTCCCAACGGTCAACTTCACTCGTGACACCGGCCCCGACTCGGCCAAAGGCGCCCCATCGATGTACGTCAGCGGAACATCGGCCCGGAACAAAGACATGAGGTATGCCGCTATCCACGATAATAGCGGTACTTCTTTGGTTCATCGGCATACCAAACTAGACGCCACCGGAGGATTGGGACACCACCACCCGATGTCTACCTTGCGGTTTCAAGCTGCCCGTCTCTGGCGACCTCTTCACAACATAGCGCCAACAGGGAGTACATGGGGACGATGCGACTACGTCTATGCTTCCAAGTTAAGCCAGCGGCCTCTACAACCTACCGGAGGAGGCCCCCTACGGCGGGCGCCCCGCACGACGGACCTGGCGATCGCTTCGGCTCGTACCCTCAACGTCCCTCCGCATAGTTCATCGCACAACTCAGCATTGGGCAAAGGATATGATGACATCGACAACAACATCACCAGCGGCAACTCGGCTATGGTAGCCGGGAGGACTCGAGGACCAAATCAGCCACCTCCGTCGACCGTGGACGACTTGGCTATGGCAGCCAGGGCACCCCGAGAGTCGATCCAGCCGGCTCCCTCGTTCCTCGATGACAGCAACGCCCAGTATGACTACACCAACGAGCTCTACAACAAGCTTTGGGCTACGATGCACCAGGAGGCGCCCTACATGTTGGTAAAGGCGCTCCAACTCGCCCACCAGTTCGACGCTCCCGTCTACTATGAGGTCTTCAGCAAGCCTTACCCGTGAGCTCCATCACCGGCGACATGAGGTACATGCCACCCACCGCAATCCCCCACCTCGTCGTCGGCCGTCACTACTTCAGCATCTCTCATCCACCCTCAACTTGCTACACCGACCGACGACAACCTTCATGGCACCGCCGAACAATCTGTTCCAACGGGATCAACACCTTGGGCGCCACCCATTGGCGTTCACCTTCCAACGACCGCGCCAACCATGCCGGGCATCACGACAAGCACCCGGGCGATGGAGGAGTGCGGTAACTTCTTGCCATCGGTGCCAACCTTGTTCCTCGACAACCCACGCTACTACGCCTCAAAATTATCCAAGGTGCTACGGGGAAGTTCTCCAACCAGGTGGGATCTGTTGTACACACTTGAGGTTGGCTTTCACCCCTCGGCGTGCTTGGCACCGATGAAACCATCTCCGAGAGCAATGGAATTCCATCCATTGAACCGACATCGACAAAGGTCGGCATCTTCATCTCCACCCGGCTCATTCCCTCGACACAAGTGGATGCAACAACCTTCCGGCCATGCTACTTCGATCAACCCGTCAACAACGACAGTCGTGCAGAACCACAGCGCGAGGACGCGCTGTCAGAAAAAGGGGGGAGTAATGTCATGACCCAACTAAACCACCGCCTAGGGCCCAATGGCTAGGCCCAAGGCCTCACACGTCTGCGCCAGGAGCCGCGGCCGGCCGTCGCCATCGTCGTCCAATCTTTGTCAAAATAAATTAGGGAATAAATATTTAGTAAAGAAATAGATTGCTTTGTCAAGAGGTATTCCGATCTATAAGGAAACCTCCTAGATATTTCTTAAGATGCAAGTCTTCCTCGGACTATAAATACAAGGGAGCTGTAATCAGTTAGATTTCAATCAGGGAAAAAATTAAAGGGGTAACTCCCAAACAGCTCTTGTCTCTCCAGCTCTCTCTCTGTAACACCCCAATTTTTGACCCTTTTTAAAATTCGCTAAAAATTTGAACTTTTTCGATAATCGTGCTTGATTCGACACTTGATGCTTCCCAAATATTTTAACACCTCCAAAATTTACTTGACAAATTTTGGTAAGACCTAAAGTGGAGTTACACTAATAAAAGAATAGGGAAATGAGAAAGTGAGAGAGAAGAGAAAAGAAAAGACAAAAAAAGAAGAGAAGAGGAAAGGAGTAAACCGGCCGGCAGGCCCATCTCTCCATTCTCTCCTCTCCTCCTCCTTCCGCACCTGGCCCGGCCCAACACCAGCCATCCCGGCCCATCCCACCTCTCCTCCTCTCCCCTCCACCGACGCACGGGACCCGCTTCCCCTTCTTCCCGGCGTCTTTGTCGATGGCGACTTCGAGCACAGACCCGCGCCGTCTGGCTGTCGCCCGCCGTCCCGCCCCGCGAAGAGGAGGCGACCGCAACACAGTCTAACACGAGCTCCCCGGCCAACCCGACCGCGGCGGTACCGGCCTACGGCCACCAAAGGCGCACAGCGCGGGCGGCGACCGAGCGAGGCACGCCGCGGCCATGATTGCCGGCGAACCCGCCAAGCGGGGCTGGCAGCGGGACGAAGCCGCAACCAGCGCGCCCTCGATGGAAAACGCCACCGCCCCATCTACCGCCCGGGCCGGCCGCCGAGCAAGACAATGAGGCGCGGCGGCGTGCGGGGCCATCAGCCGTCGTGGAGTGGCAGCCAACACCGCCCGACGGTCTTGCCGACGAGACCCGACGGCGGACACCCCAACACGAGCCACGCGCACCACCTCGCCCGGTCGGAAAAAGATCAAGGTCACTGAAAGTATCCGCCGGTGAGCCCTCCCGCGGCGAGGCTATAAATAGCCCCGCCCCGGTGCTCCATCCTCCTCGCCCGAGCCTCGAGGAGCTCCACCGAGAGCTGGAACGTGCGGTGCTCGCGCCAATCCTCTCTCTCCCTTCCCTCCTCGCTCGGGCGGAGTTTCCCCCAAATCGGATTTCCGCCCTGGAAGGAAGAAGAGCGCCGCCATCGTTGTGGTCGTCGCCGGTCGAATTAAACAGGCCGAGTAAGTCCCCTACCTCCTATCCTATCGATTCTCTTTATTATCGCCCTCTATTGTGCATCTGACCCCAAGGCGGGAGCCGCGATCACCACCGGCCGCCACCGCGCCGCCGCCGAGAGGGGAGCCTCGCTCCGCCGCCCGAATCACCACCATAGGGTGCGGGGGTGACGCGGAGTACCCCAAGGACCCCTCGCGGTGAGCTTTCAAGGACGGAAGGCGATTCCGGTGAGAACGCCGGCGGGCGCCGCCGTCGGACACGGACAGAGCGGGGCGGCCTTCGACGGCGTTACCTGCCGCCACGCCCGTTACCCGGCCAATCAACGGCCGCCACATGTCCCCTCCGTCACGCCTCCGTCCCTCCCCGTTACGGCCCGTGGGGCGGCCGGGCCCGCTGGTCGCCTCGGATGGCAAGCACGGTGAAAAGCGAGGGGAGAAAATGCTAAAGGCACCGAGATTGTGTACCCTTAATGCTATAAGTACCAATCCGGACCTCGAGAAAATTCCAGGAAAAAATATGTAAATAAACTAGATCATGTGGAGATAATTGTCATGATTTTTATTATATTTTTACCTTAATAAAGTAATGACATAAAAATCCCACCTTGTTTATTAACTGGAATTAAACTTCAAAAAATCATAACTTCCGAACCGTAACTCCAAATTGGGTCAAACCACTTCTATTATTTTTCTAAATTCGAGCTTTATCTATTGCTACTGGTTTTATATATTATCACATGGTTCATTTTGTCGCTATTCAATTGCCCTATTAATTTTGTGTAATCACCACCGTACGCGAGAGTAGCCAACGAAGACCTCAACCAGGAACTAGACGATCCCGACTACGTTCCGGAGCCGGACGACAACGGTAACCAAGGCAAGTCCTTACCCCCCCCTAATAATGTTGACCTAATTAATCAAACTACGCTTATAAGATGATGAACATGGTTTATATTGCTATGTGAATGATTTGATGCATGATGCTATAATATGACTAGGTAAGACCAATATAACCTAATTAATAATGTGAACCATCCAACAAAAAGGTGAGTGGTGATAGTCTACATGGAGGTAGACTAGTCACAATCGGGGATGAATCCCGCGGAGAGATACTCGCCTCCCTAAGGACCGGTTCATAGACCATCCACCTAGTATAATATTCGTACAGCCGCACGTCGGGATGGGGCGACCTGATCTCACACCCCGTTAGGTCAAAGTATAGTTTCTAACCTAGGAGGCCGGTGAAGGCAAGCGGTCTATCGTGGGAGCGGGCGTGGGGAGAGTGGCCCCATGGTCCGGTTGGCGTGGATCTTTGAGTGATCTTCCACGTAAGTGTGTGGGCGCAGTGGCGCAGTGCTAGAGGCACATATTGATGATTATGATTGGGTTTGTGTTGACAGTATAGGTTGAGTAATTAGGTATTACCTGTAAAGCCGCGGGTGATTTGGTATCACCGTATTGTCTAGGATGATGCGTCATCCTTCCAATCCCTAAGAAACCATGGTGGGAACTATATGGAAACCTAGGATGGCTGCCAGGCGGGTACGGGATCTTGTTGGACTATTCTTGCCCGCTGATCACGAGGAGAGTATGTTCATCGTGTGGGGAAATTGTACACCCTCTGCAGAGTTATTTAAATCTATTCGAATAGCCACGTCCTTGGAATGGGCAACCGCTAGGACGGATCATCTATGATTAGTTTAATCCTGTTGATGCTAACCGTTTGTGTTTTGTGAAGCGGCGACCATATAATCTGATTGGGAACTAGTAAGGGCGGTTTTAGAGACCTGCTAGGGCCCAAACCATTAATAACTACCAAACCCCCAGGGTTTGGACTTGCTTTAGTACCTTTGTACTCACCCGTTGATTTTTCGGACTTCGGCTTAGAGGAGGACTTCGCTACGATGATCGCGAGGATTTCCCAGGGGAGGATTAGGCGTGACGTTTCGGTTTTGCTAGGACTATGACGTTGATACTAGAGTTCGACCTACGCTCAAGTATGCTTGTGGGTGTGGTAGGCTAGGACCACTAGACGCTGTAGCAGACTCTGATAAATAAAGTGCCACAAAGACCCTACGCTTACCCAATGTTGTGTACTACTAAGACGTGACCTTTGGGCCACTTATGTAAGACCTATTAATCCTATCAATAAAGCTCAGGCACCTTTTTAAACAAATCTGTGTCCACTCTTGTTTTTATCAACGTATTAGCGGCGTGATCCCGGCACTATACGTAAGGTTAAGAACCCATTAAAGTGGGGGCCTGACACTCTCTCCCCAACCCTAGCGCCGCGTGTGCCGCCACCACCGCGCCGCCCCTCCCTCGCCCGGCGCCCGTCACGCCCCCGCCCCGCGGCGCGGCCGCCCGCCGCCGCGTCGCCACCTCCTCCCTCACCTCTCTCGCGTCATCGCGGGCTGCTACACGTCATCTTCAACGTCTTCTTCCTCGCCCGTTCTTCATCGACCCTACGTCATCACGCCGCCGATCGTCGCCTCCATCGCCGTCCTCACCGCCCGGCGATCGGCGGTCGGTGTCAATTCCGCCCAATCTAGCCGGAATCGACGGTTGACAATTAGTAGGTCTATTTGAATCTTGTTTTAACACAAAATAAATATTAATAGATTAATAATTGAATAAATTTCGTAATCAATCTTGTTTTAGACATAAAGATTAATATTAATTGCTATAAACTTAGTAAAACTTTAGTTAATTTGATTGACACAAATCCAATTCTTGCATTCATTTTGGGACGAGAGGTAGTAATATCTTATCTAGCACCTAAGCTACCAATTAACTATTAGTTGGCTTCTCCTAGCTAAACACAGTTAATAGTTAGCCAGGTGGATCTAAATAGGATTTTAATTATTTTTGAAACAAAACAACAACAAGCAGCCATTTTCATTACCCTTGTAATTTTGTTATTACTATTTAAGGGACGTATATTGTTTTTTTTTTTTTTGGTGACTGAAAACGAGGATGATATGAAAATATGCAATGGACACTGGAAAAACACAAATGAGTGAAAGATGGCTAGGTACAATATTATTGTACTTCTCTAAAAGAAAGAACGCTTGAAGTTGAACTCTACGGATACAGTTGTAATATCGTTGCTCTAATAACGAAATTCGGATTTGCCGTCGTGGAACAAAAAATAATAATAATAAGGTGCTAAACTAGTAACTATGTTTTGAGGAACTAAAGCCGTATGCTTTGGAAAAACACGTGCCCATCATTAACCTTCTATTTATTTTTATTTTTTTTTTTACAGCCCTTTATAATGCCCATATATGTTAACTTTTGAGTTTCACTTGTTTCTTGTAATTACAGCCTAGCTTGTTAAATGCTTTCATATACGGCATAACCATGTTCTCTTTTTTTTTTTTGTTCTTCTTTGAATTAAAAAACACTCATTACTAGCCATCGAGTACGAACGAACACTATATTGATTATTATGGGCATTTTTGGCCAACTTATATACAAATATGAAATGCATTCATAATCTCATCATATATTAAATTAAATCACCCCTCGTTTTCTTGCTCCACACGCGCGCGCGCGGGTTGCCACTTCTTCTTGCTCCGCAAGTTGAAAAAAAAAAAAAAACTGCCCCCGAGCGAATCCAATCCAAACCAACCCCAGCTCACTTTGGCTGTCCGTTCGTTTGTTTTTCTTTCGCAGCAGCAGCTTCTAGAAACGGACTCCTTTTGAACTTGAAAACTGAAAACTTCATCCCTCTACTACCAGTTTTACCCCCAGTTTGAAATTTCGAATTCAACCCACGAATATTCCAGACACCACCCCGAGGGGCATTCCCCATTCCCCTCCCCTTGCCCCCGAAGCGAATATGCCCCACACGCCGACCACCACCGCCACGTGGGCACCTACCGCCCCTGAGGCGGAGATTCCTTAAAGGAACCACCACCCCGAAATTACCAAAACACCCTTCCCCCTGTTCAACTAATATCTTCCCCAATTCGACTTCGACTCCGTGGACCGTCGGTGGCCCAATTCTTAGGTTTGAGTCATCGGCGTGTGTGGGGCGTGGTCGTGGGTCCCACACGTCGATGGCTCGTCACGGGGAATGTCACCGCTGTCACCGAATCTGCGTCCCGACTCCGTCCCCAATTTCTCCTTCGCCGCTTCCCTTGGCTTCGCTTCCCGCTCCCAAATTCGCCCGCCGATTAGCCCTAGCGGATCCAAGCCCTAGCTAGCCCTAGCCGACCATGGCCGCCCTGCGCTGAAGCGGCGCGGGCGCTTTCTCTATGGGGTGAAAGGAGCCAGGCGTGCCCACCGAGGCGTGGGGACGGGAGGGAGGGATGATGATGGATCCTAGCTTGAAGGAGGAGGTGATGAAGGCGGTGGAGAAGGCCAAGAGGTCCGCCGCTGCGGCTGCGGGCGGTGTCGACGACGACGACGCGGTGCCGGGTCGTGCGCATCATCGTGCACGACGAGGACGCCACCGACTCGTCGTCCAGCGAGGACGAGGACGAGGAGGAGGTGGTGGGTGGAGGAGAGGCGGGGAGCATCCGGAGTCGGCGGAGAGCGTGAAGCGCAGCCGCGTGCTGCTCCAGTCCGCTGGGTGCTGCGGCGTCGGCGCGGGGGAGGAGGAGGACGACGACGAGGAGGGAGGGGAGGGCGGCTCGAGGTTCACGGGCGTGCGGCGGCGTCCGTGGGGCCGGTGGGCGGCTGAGATTCGTGACCCGCTGCTCCGTCGCCGCGTCTGGCTCGGCACTTTCGACACCGCCGAGGAGGCCGCCGCGGCCTACGTCGCCGCGCGAATCCGCATCCGTGGTGGGCCCTCCAGCGACCTGCTCCCTCCGCCCGGTGCTCACGAGGGCTCGCCCGCTGCCGTTGCCGCTGCCGCGCGAAGCCCGGCCCTGCCCCCTCGTCCACCGCCGCCGCCACCTCAGCGGGAGAAGAAGCTGCTGCCGCCGCTACCTCACCGGGAGAAGCAGCTGCCACCGCCACCTCACCGGGAGAAGAAGCAGCTTCCGCCGCTGCAACCTCTGCGGGAAAGGCAGAAGCAGCTGCCGCCGCCGGCGCAGCGGGAGAAGAAGCCCCTGCCGCCGCTACCTCAGCGGGAGAGGCAGCTCCTGCCGCCACCGCCGCCGCCGGCTCTTCCGCCGAAGAAGCAGCAGTACCCTCAGTACCCGCCACCGCCGAAGAAGCTGCAATACCCCCGTATCCGCCACCGCCGAAAGAAGCAGCAATACCCCCAGTACCCGCCACTGCCGCTACATCCCACCGAAGAAGCAGCTGTACCCGCCGCCGCTTCCCCCCCCGCCAAAGAAGCAGCAGCATCACCACCACCACCAGCACCACAACCACCACCGTCACCTGCCCCCCGCCGCCTCTGCCGACACTTCCGCCGAAGAAGCGTTTGGCGCCTCCGCCTGTGCTGCCGGAAAGCAAGAGGCAGTGGGTGGCCTCCTCCGCCCCGTCGCATCCGCCGCGGTTCGTGCCGCTGCCGGTGTGGGCGCTCATGTCCGGCTCCGGGAAGCGCAAGAAGCGGTCGGGCTGCGGCGGGCGCGTCCCCGCGCCTCCACAACCCCGCCCCCGCCGCCGAGGAGACTGGACGCGCCTGAGACGGCAGCCAACCTCTGGTGTACTGGTATCCATCTCCTCCTCCTTGATCTCGATCGTTGCCGGATCTGAATGGCCGCCGCCGCTCGTCCTCGTGCCAATCGAAGCCAATGTGAAGAGCCTGCCTGCCTGCTGCTGTAACCTCTCTTCTTTTCTCTGATTTGATGATGAAACTGATGATGATTTGTGTACATATGCTTCTCTTCTGCTGGAACTGGAACTGAATCGCCGTAGCGGGTGATGAACTGATCTGATCTTGTAAAACCTGATTATGAATTATTATTATTCCTGTGTAATAAATAAGTATCTATCTATCTGTTGACAATCGATTTTCGATCGGAACAAGTTTTCATCGTTCCTGATGTATGTACATGAGTATTATCTGTATCTTTTGATGACAATTTAGTATCTGTTTGTTTGATGACAAATTTCTTGTGCTGCTGCTGTGGAGATTGCAAGATTGCTGCCATTGTTGTTGGTTTTGTTTTGACGATGGATGGATATGGATGACGGTGAAAGTAACGGCTGCGGTTCCGCTTCTTGTCTGTGTTTTAATTTTAATTTAAATAAAGACTTGTTGCTGCTGTACGAGTATCTCTACCTGTGAATTGTGAACCACTGAACAGGCAGCGCAGGGCACACGTGCAGGCATACACTTTTTTCCCCCTTGTCAGTGCACGCTCACTGGCAGCAGTATCTATTGTATCGAATCCAATTAGTTATTTTATTTACTTTACTACATTTTCTATTCTTTTTATAAATGTTTTTTTTGCTATATTTAATAATTCAATGTGACTGGAATTTTAACCTAAGTTGGGATCTAAACACAGCCAAAACGTCGTTGCGTTGTGGCATTACGTGCCAGCGGTCAGAGAACGGGAAAAAAAGGTCAAAATCAAGATGGTAATGCAAGGGCAAATCAAGCTTAAGTTAACTGACTTAAAATCAATGACTTATAAATCATGGCTGTTTTGGTTGCAAATAACTTATAAGTTGTTTTATACATACAAAAGGAGTGACTTAAATTTAAGTAGGGGTGGACCAACTTATTGCTTATAAGTCTCATGACTTATTAAGTCACTACATTTTGGCAAAACAAGCGACTTTATTTGTAACCAAACATGGCCTAATTTCAGTTCAAATCATGCCAAAAAAAAAACTTGACGTTTAAAACAAAGTTTGGATCAAACATTGGAAATATAAATCATTAATAATTTTTTGCAGTTGTTGAGTTTAAAATATGAAAACAATATGAATAGATTTGTCTTGAATAATACTTTCATAAAAATATACATATATCACTCTTTGATAAATATTTTTATAATAACAAGAGGTTAAAGTTGTTTTTACTTTTTTTGACCGTGTCATTATCTTAAACGTCTAGTTTTTTTTTTTTTTTAGTATGGAGGGAGTATACTATATACTCCGTATATATATACTCCTAGTGTTTCTCAATAACTAACACTTTTAACTCAAATCCATGCTTTGTGTTCTTCCATGCTCTTTATTTCTTCTTCCTAGGCACACATCGTGGCTTGTTCTTTCAAATTGTGTTTAGTTTTCAATTTGTCTTTGTCGTGGCTAAGACTAGTCAAACAAATTTATTATACAAGACCAAACGCCATACTACGTTTTTCCTTCCTCGTTCCTCCCAATCAAACCATTCGGTCCACCTACCACTAACGGATTCCAATGTTTTGCCTTTTGTGCTACCAAATCAGCTCTTCTTAAACTACTAGAGGATTAGATCAAACCCGGTGTGTTTCATGGTCCTATAGTATATATTCTGCATTATAGACATATCTCACAAACATACTACCTCCATCGCAAGAAAACTTCCGTTTTCAGTTTTAATCTTAAATCAATCTTTTTGCATTTGACGGGTATTTCCACATCATGAAATTTCTCAACCAATTTTAGCGTTAAATTAACATGAAAATTACCATATAATGGTGATCGAAATCACCTATTGGATTTCTTTATCGCAGTTTGTTTTGCGTAAGCAAAAATATGAACTTGTCTCATGGAAATGGGAACCTTAGAGATGTTTGCCCGAAGTGGAAGTATAGCCAGATACTTCCATAGCCCTGAGACTCTCGGTTGAAGGGCGAACAACCCCGCAGAGTAAGCAAACAGAAGAGAGCAGATCTTGCAGGATAGAGAAACATATCTAGCTAGGGAAACTATAAGGAAGTGGGAACAAAGAGGAGTGGCCCCTTTCTGGCCCGAAATCCACCCTCTGGTTTCGCTTTGCCTCACTAAGTAGTCTCACTAGCCAGTCCCGTCCTAGAAAGGCCAGTCCTGTCCCCAGGTAGTACGAGATTGACTAAATCTATAGAGGTATAGAGATAATTATCAATATTAATGACTTGAAATAGATATACTATGAAAATATCTTCTATGCTGAATGCAATTATACTTATTTTGGTAAGCATGACAAACTTAGTGAAAATTCAAGGAGTTGGAGCAAATTCAAGGAGTATGCCTTGCCTAGCGGGTACATGGATCTACGACATCAAGAGTACAAATATAGTGAAAATTTGGCTCTTTCTATAGTATTTAATTTATTTTAAAATTTTGCGTGGGTTGACCACACCCAACAACGCTTAATATAGCTTTGTCTACAATATAGCCACTGATCATGAACGGATCTCGATCTCCTCCTCCTCCTTAATATAGCTTAATATAGCTTTTGTCTACAATCTCCTCTTCCTTCTTGATCTCGATCAATGCGGATTTGAATTGCCGCCGCTGCGCTAGTGCCAATCGATGCTAATGTGAAGAGCCTGTTTGCGTCAAAAAAAAGAGCCTGCTGCTGTAACCTCTTCTTCTCTCTGATTTCATGATGATTTTTGTACATATGCTTCTCTTCTGCTGGAACTGGAACTGAATCGCTGTAGCGGGCGAACTGATCTGATCTTGTGAAACCTGATGAATGAATTAGTATTCCTGTGTAATAAATAAGTATCTATCTGTTGACAATCAATTTTTGATCGGAACAAGTTTACATCGTTCCTGATTGTACAGAAGTATCTGTATCTGTTCGATTTTATGACAATTTTCTTGTGCTGCTGCTGTAGAGATTGCAAGATTGTTGTTGTTCCTCTTGTGTTTTGACGATGGATGGATATATATGGATGAATGGCAGTGAAAGTAACGGCTGCGGTTCCGCTTCTTCTTTGTGTTTTAATTTTAAATTTTAATTTTAATAAAGACTTGTTACTAGTACTGTGAAGAAGTGTGTCGAGCATTGAGCGGGCGGGCAGAGGGCAGATTCGGCAGAGGGAGCACACGTCACACGTGCAGGCATACAGTACACATTTTTCCTATCAGGCCTTCTCCAACGCGGTGCGCTGGCGTCCTATCTCAACAAAACGTCATTGCCATCTCATCGGTCAAATGCAGCTCTGCAAAATCCACATCTTCTTTCAAATTGGCGGTTTCCATCGGTGTCAATTTATGCTATCCGAGTGCGCGATGCGGCAGCGGCACAGCACAATGCTAGAAACATGCCTTGGGTCCAACTCCCGTTCCGCGATATCTACCCAAATGGCGCTTTTCTCTAATCCATATGATCCACTTTCTATTTAGCCAGGGCTATCTTGGTTTTTCGCCTCCGTTAGTTTCTTAGTCCGCCTTGATGGTGGTTGATTTCAGTCTGCCAAAATATGCATAATCTAATTTCTCAAATACTGAACCCAAAAGATAGAAACAAATCCAAACCGATGGTGGTTGATTTCAAGTCTTTGGACAAAATTTAGGCTCACCGATGGTGAGTTTCATAGGTGTTTCATGCACATTAAATAGGGTGAGGAACATCGGGGGCTCGCTTCACTTTTTATGTGGCTCCGGAGAGGCGAAGGAAAAGTTTCATCTTGGTGAAACTCTTTTTGGCACACGTACCAACTCTCTATGAGTTATGGAATTAAATGCATATGGAAGACTTGCCGCGAAACTTTGCATTGAAGGAAGCCGTTTTCATCCAAGTCGGCTTATAGTCTTGAAAAGAGTGCAATAAAACTCTCCATTAAGAACTTGCAAGATAATGGTCGATACCATAATTTCCCTTCCGTGGTGGTCCCGATCATGCATTTGGGCCACCTACTTCAACAAGGCAATTTTGTGCCACCAAATGAAATTCTTTACAGCCCAAAAATATACTACGTGGATTGGGCCTTTTTTTGTTTTCATATTAATGCGTCCTGCCTGCGATTGGGAAGCCCTCAGTGCACGCTCACTGGCAGCAGTACGGAGTACAGTATCTAACAAAACGTCATTGCGTGCCAGCGGTCAAATGGTTCTTCCAAAATCCACATCTTCTTTCAAATTGTGTTTAGGTGTCAATTTGTCTTTGTAGTGCGTAAGACTCTAGTCAAACATAATTTATTAAAAAGACCAAATACCATACTTTCCCCCCCTATTCCTCCCAATCAAACCATTTGGTCCGACTTTATCTAACCATTCTTATGTTTTCCCTTTTGTGCCACCAAATCACTTGATGTTTAGTTGGTGAAATATATTGGGTTAAAGGCGATTTTAAGGCGTTTACGGAAAGATGTAGCAGGGAATTTAGTTTTGTTTGTAGGCCCTTATTGGTATTAGAAGTCGTTTAGGACAGCCACATAGTCTCCAAAACACAACTTTGACCACTTGTTATTACAAAAATATTAATGTAAATGTGATATATGTATACTTTTATCAAAGTATTTTTTTTGCACAAAAAATCTATTTATATAATTTTCACATTTACAAACTCAACAACTTAAAAGTTATTAATGATTTATATTCCTAATGTTTGATAAACCTTGTCCAAAAAGACTTTTAATACCAACCCGGAGGGAAAATGTGATAATTATTGTCCTACCATGGACTAACTAAGCTCAAAAAATTTATCTTTGGTCCTTTTTTAAAATTTTGCAATTATGTTTTTTTTTTATTTATTTAATTCTCTATTTATCCGTCAAAAGTTTTGATGTGATGGGTAGGCTGCAGATCCCTTGGGTTTACTTTTCACCAAGTGAACATGGCCTCAGTTCTTCTTTACTACAGTGAGGATTAGATCAAATCCGGTGTGTTTCATGTTGCTATATACTCGTATTATGCATTATACGTGAGACATGTCTCATACTACCTCCGTCGCAAAACAATGTTTGTTTTCAGTTTTAATCTTAAATCAATCTATTAGTTTGACTGAATCTGTAGACATAATTGTTAATATTTATGACATGAAATAGATATACTATGAAAATTCTTCTTTCAAATATCATTATTCTTTTTATAAGCATGACAAACTTAAGGTAGTTCGATTAAGAAAAAAAAAAAAAAAAATATAGTTTTACGGGTAGATTTTTTGTGGTGGTGGTGGTGGTGAAAGAATTAATATTAGCTTTGTCTACAATAGACGTTTGGTCCTGAACTACTGAAGTGTCTGTTTTGACCTTTTTAAAGTTTCACTTTTGGGCTCACTTTCGTCTATAAATTGCCTGCTTTAAGGGTTAAAGAGCACTTCAGTACTTTAGGGATGAATTTTAGCGTTGTGGGATAGTTTTAGAATGAAATGACTTTAGGGACCAATGTTTTAGCGGGGCTGAAATGAAATAAAGGTAGGATTTATGGTAAATTGGTGATACGGATATTATTATGGTACAATACTTGTAGGCATGGACGGGTAGGTGTTCCTTCTCTTTGGTCCTTTTATTTTTCTTTTAATTTTGCCCAATCAGTTTTTGGAAACATTTATTAAGCTCTTCTCCTCTACCTGCAGGCTGCTGCAGATCCCTCTACATCACCCGCCAACCTGTGGGTGGTGCGGTTGGCCGTTCCCGCTTTGCTTTTTTTTTTTTTTTTTTTTTTTTTGAGACCACGCCGAAGGCGCATTTTTCATTAAGCGAGAGAGTTTTTTAAATACAGAAGACGAGGGGACAGTAACACGCGGTTACGAAGCCCTTTTATCGACAACTCGCACGCGGTTGTGATTACAAATAAACAATTACAACCAGAAGGCGGACACGCCGTTCCCGCTTTGCTTTCTGTGTTGGGCAGGGCTCGGCACGGTACCTGCCAACGCCCGCCGCTCCGCCGCCGCCGACATTCGGTGCAGGCATGACCTTTTCCCTGGTCTGCTGGTGTCAATCTGTCTGTCACCGCCCATTCCGAGGAGGGCGCCGCGTGACTTTTCTAGTACTACCAGCACTGGTACCAGCCAGCCATTAGTGTGGTTGAATTCACTCCGAGGAGTACTCCTACTTTGTAACTGTGGAAAAGAGGAATACTCCTACTCTGTAACTGTGGAAAGATTGTTAACTTGTCTTTAGCCGCAGCTGCTGAAAGAGCGTCGACCTGAGAAGCATCTTCACCGGAAATCTTACATCTCTCCCTAAGGCTTACTCCCTATGGACCAAATAGATGTCATTCTCGCTTCCCCGAAGTCAACGTTTTTTTGCCGGCAATTATATATTAAAAATATAAAATATTTATGGATTAGTAATTAGTATCATCGGAAAGATCTTTTTAAGTCTAGTTTTTTATAAATTTATCTAGAGATATAAATGTTCATTGTCTTTTTTACAAACCTGAAAGTTGAGAAAGTTTGACCTGAGGGCATCTTCACCGGATTTCTAAAAATCTCCCCAGAGGGAGTAAGTAGAAAAAAAAGGTAAAGCTCAGCTTGGACTTGAGAGCATCTTCACCGGATCTCTTACAGCTCATTATACAGAAGTAAATTTCGTGTTACATCTTTTTTATCCCTAAATTCTTTACAAGATCTCCCAAATCGATCACCAATCTCTAGTGTACTACATTTTTTTTTTAAAAAAAAAAAAAAAAACTAGTGTACTCCCTTTGCCTCTAAATAAATCAATTTTCTAGAGTTATCCTAAGTCAAACTTTTTATGTTTCACCGGATTTATAAAAATGACACCATGTTATAAAAATATAGCTTGGTGTCACAAATCATGACACTCCCTATAAATTCAATCAAATTTTAAAAAGTTTGACATATAATAACTCTGTAAATATGTTTATTCAAGTACGATGGGAGTAACTAAAAACATTTTAGTGGGCAGTTCATTTGAAAATACTACACATTATACAAACGCCCCATCGACTCATCACCAAGTACTAAGGTTCTGAATTCACATGGTTCATTCAAAGCTGTCATCAGACTATCATAGAGCGGAGTGCGCCACCATCTGTGGTGTTTGCTACTCCACAATGTAACGCGAATAATACAGACTAATTGAACACCTAAACGAACCAGATCACATTATCAGGGCATAACTAGTTCTCCCCTAAAACCCCTATCCTCAGCATCATAACCTACTTAGGGTTAACAGTCAATAACGAATAAAACGAATGTCCATCACCTTACAAGTTACAACAGCATGGCTGGATCCACCCAAGATCGAGACAATTTTAACAGCCATTGATTTCTCCTCGTCTCGAGGGGACGACACACTTGACACCAGACTACCTGTCCAGCAACAAATGCATACCTTTTCTTACACAAGCACCCATGACACGGACAGCGCAAGTTCACGGGCACCTTGCTGGTGCTGCACCATGAACGACTCAAGGGTAGAGAGCCAAAAGCTTCTCTACTGACTTGGTTTCGCACGTTTCATGCCACCGTTACTGAAAGGGGAGACACTTCCAGGATGAGGGCTATCTTCTCTCAGAGTTGAGTTTAGCATAGCCAATTCCCTCAGCTGTTGCCTCTTGTAGAAATCTTGTGACTCTTCCTACATCAAAGGAACACAAAAACTGAGTTCTGAGATTAAGACGTGCTTGAAAACTTAAAGACACTCATAATTCTACAGAATTTCTAATCAGTTAGAGAAGAAAGTATAACGAAAAATACAATATATGCATACAATATATGACCTGAGAAGTGATTGCGTAGTGAAAAACACTTTACAGAAACATTGAGTGAAAAAACTGCTCTTAGCCACAACAGGCCAAAGCTAATGGTATTCAGAGTTTAGTATAGCATTTCTTCTCTGGCCACTACTTGCAGGTAAACGACAACACATATATCTTCTCTAAGGAACCAATTAATACTGCCATAAGTCACTCAAAAAGAGGTGGTATTGTCGAGAACGACAATGTATCGTAACCTTTTAACATTATAATAGTATAGTATCCTTTGAAACAAACTTACCTCTGAACCTTTGTATGTCCAAACTACATGCACAAAGACACAGCTTAGATAATGTTTCAAAAGTAATAGGTACACACATCCCAAAATGCCATTTTAATTTTACTTCAGGCAACTTCATGATTTACATGCAGTTAACGATATATTAGGCAAAAAATACGGATGCTTCATATTTTGAGAAAGTTGCAATTGAATAGCATACTACAAACTTTCCAGTTTTAGTATATACATTTCCTTTTGTTGTTGACTTCAGTTTGCATAGTTAGACAAGACAAAATAATATATGGTACATGCTATACATGTTCACTGCTAGAAGTCACTAGATACTAAGTAATGCAAAGCTTGACACCATCTGTCTGTAATACTCCCTCTATTCTCATGAGAGGCATCTAAGAAGTTTTCACCAAGACCAAGGAATCTAAATTTCCATCGAAATCTCATTAACTCCTGCACGTACTAATTAATCTTCATGCTGCATGCACGATGTCCCAACCGTCTGCGATGCTCCGCATGCCAGGAAATCACACCACGCTTGCGCATGCTCATCTCTCCTGAGACGCCCACGCCGTGCCATCTCACGATCGTATTTTTGGCAAATTGTTTGGTCTTCTATTATCTCCCGTGTAAGACACCATTTTGGTTCCACGGGAACGTCGGTTATGAAAAACACAATGCCAAAGATTCCAACACCCACACTGGGAAAACTCTTGCAACCCCAAATTTTGAATGCACCATGGCTCTATATATTCCCATCTTCCATGCACAAGTCTTACGCTCACCTCGCTCTCCTCTCCAATCCATGACACAGTTAAGATACAATCTTAACCAAGAGCCAATGCCAGATTGGGACCTCAATGGCAGTTTGATCAATTGGGATGCCATTGACGAGTCTGGAATATGAGCAACAACTATTGCTTATCGCCTATATTGGTTGAGTCTGGAATAAAAAAACTAGATTATACATTACAAATAAGGAGGTGCCAAGCTTCGAACCCGGGTCGGACAGAAGAGTCCCGGAGCTCACTGCTCTAACCGATCACACCGCGAGAAGTTTGGCGTTGAGTCTGGAATATGAGCAGCACTCTCAGTCATCCATCTGTGCTCATGGAGCAATATGGTGTCGCCACACATCTTTAGATCATCGATGTTAGGGAAAATAACCTAGCGGTTAAACTACTTGAAGCCATAGATACAAGCTCCTAATGTATACTTCCTGTATATGAGTCCACAGCGAGCACTGAATCCCGAGCCGTGACGACGACACAATCCTCATGGTCTAATACATCTGTACCGTTGCTGGTTTCGGCCCCGGCAACTGCTTTGGCGATCACGGCCACAACGACAGGCTGGTTTCAGCCCCGACAACTGCTCTGTCGATCCAGCTACGGCAACCATCTTCGTCGATCTCAGCCACGAACGCATCCTCATCAGCCTCATCCTAGATCCTGGCACCCAATTGAGGCCACAAAGGAACTCCAGCGAGGCGGCCGAGTCTATTGCCAGTGGCAGTGACAGGCTGAGCGATGCCGTAATGGAAGTGATGGGCAGAGATGGGAGTGCATCTGAGAGCGACACTTCCTCCATGGTTGAGAGCGAGAGCTGGCTATATGGAAGGGAAGCAGTACGACCAAGAGCAAGTTAAGTATGTGTGCATATGGCTGTTGGGAAGGAGAAGTAAATGATTTTCTATCGATAAACGGACTGCATGCACACATCTGAGTTATTTCATCTGGAAAACTTCACAGCATGCATGCAGAACAGAGGGTCCACTCCTTACGCGCCTGCCCTATGCGACACTCCTTACGCGCCTGCCCTATGCGAAAACTTTTCTGGAACCAATACACCTCTCATATGAGAATGGAAGGACTAGTGATTTACAAACTAAAACGAGTTAGCAAGATACTGAAGTGATAAATATCCAAATATTATTAGATTTAATACATGGATCTTTCACAGCATTGACCAATTTACAAACTAAAATGAGTTAGGCAGATACCTTAAGTCATAAACATCCACATATTATTAGATTTAATACATGGATCTTTCCACAGCATTGACCAATTGACATAAGAGTGTCCCACTATAGTTTATTGCACACTAGAAGAACTTACCACTGGCTTTAGCAATTCGTCCATGACTTCTTGTGCCTGTCTCAGTCTTGTATCAATGATATTTGCTGGTAACTCAGCCTCGATTAATATATGCAGTGGCTCATTCAGATGTTCATACCCAGGTTTTCCTTTAAGCTTCTCCTCCTAAAGTAAAAAAAAAAAAAAAAAAAAAAAAGTACCCCCTTGCAGAGTTAAGCAGAAGTGAATGACAGGAAGGGGAAATATGACTTCTTGATTACTGTAATAATGGTTTAAGGGGAATAAGTTAGAGAGGTCAGACTGAATCCCAAAACATACCCACAATCCATAACAAGAACAAAACAACAAAGGAGTGCTGAAACTTCACATGGAATTCACTTGCAGTAATCTAACATATCTGACCCCATATGGAATAACCAAACGTTACTATTTGACAAGTTACCAAAGTCTTTACCTTTTGTCTTATGCCTTTGTGTGTGTGTGTGTGTGTGTGGTCTTTTATACTTGTTTCATATGGGTTTCATCTCTAGCCTACCCCAAACTAGCTTGGGAAGTCTAGGTTGACAAGGCACAGTGAGCATGGCAACTAACAGCAAATAGATGCGATTCTTCAAGCCATCTGTAGAGGGCTCTAGTAGCTGGGAAGGGGGGCGTTGGTGGATCAGATAGGATGGAAACCTACAGATACGAATTCAAATAGTCATTTATTTTCTCAATTCAGATTTGGTTGCGGATATTGTCATATAGTGTCGCTGTGTTGGATAAGATATGAATGGATATTGGCATCAGATATGATTCTGATTATCTAGATTTGAATATGGTGTCAGACATTGAATATCTGGACTTGGGATACTGACCGAAAATATCTGTACCATTAGTAATTTAGTAGGGTTACTGGATATTCACAATACAGATGTATCTAGGATTGGCCCTGTTTAGCACAGCTTATCTCTAGTTTCTAATCTAAGGAGGAAGAAAAAAAAGGCAAGCTTCCCAAACACCGATTCTTTTTTAGTGCTTCTGCTGCTATTGATAGGGGGAGCCAAAAGTTAGAAGTGGGGACAGTCCAGCTGTGTACCTAGGATCAGCCCTGTTTGGGGTGGCTTATCTCCAGCTTCTAAGAGGAAAAAAAAGTAGGCAACCCATAGTTTTTACTTCAATCCATTGAAGCTCTATGCCATAAAATAATTTGATTTAGTGGCAGTGAGAAAACAAAAAGCGCAGAATTGAAGCACTCCTTGGTTTGAAATTTGTGCCATAACAAATTTGGACAAAGTAATGATGTTTTTCCTTAAGGATAGAGAAAGAAACAAAGAGTGCAAAAATGGCAGAATTCCTCCTAACATTATTTGCCTAAGGTAAGTGGCCTACTGCCCTTAGTCATCACAAATACTGCTTTTTCAGGTTCCCATGAGCATGGGGGATCTGGACCTTGAGCAGGGCATTATGTCACTCTGTCCCAAGCCACAAGATCTATCTAATAAATAGGAAGTGATGCCTAGGTAAACATTCATTTATTTACTTTTATCCAAATGTTAGTCCAAAATTATGTTTGTCCTTATACTGTTTGAGTTAGTCAACGGGAAAAAGGCTTTGTTCGTGTTTTTCTGACCAAGTTAAGGAAAAAAAAAAGGCTTTGGCTCCCTTTTTCTTATCGTGAATGTCTAGTCTACTGCAGAAATGACAAAAGAAAGAACTAGTTGAACCTGTTAGCACTAGAAGCAGTAGACTAGAACCCTGAAGTGGCATGCAGCCCGTAGAGTTTCTTGACAGACAATACATTAATAGAGGAGCTCTTTCACCTATCTAGCTATAAAACCTTGCTAAATTTAAGATAGCATGAGTAAACATACAAGTGTGGTGTGATTGAGCAAAACAATGTTTTGGTTACCTTTTCTGTGTCTTTGATAGAACCCTTTCCTCTGATAAAAACACGGCAGCCAGTTGATGCTTCAACTCGCTTTAGAGAATTACCCCTTGGGCCTAGAATGCGCCCCCACAAAGTTGAACTAGAGAAAGATTAAAATAGAAGGTGTTAGAAAAGAAATGTCATTCAGTGCTGAAGGATAAATTACAAAGGTTGCGGCAGGCAGTACATTAGGGTAAGAGTCGACAGGAACTTCCAAGCGTACAATCTTCTTGACAATATACGAGCCAGGACTTGGTGGTGCTCCTTGCCAGTCCATACTTGTTCCAGGAGGAGGAAGGCCCAATCTCTGTAATATTAAAAGTAGACATTACTATATATGACATAGACACACCCTCTAGGACTCAGGTATCTTCACTACAGAACATTGTAACAATATGGGTCTGCAGCCTAGTGACCGTAGCGCCTTAGTAGCACCCAGCAGGCATAGGTCGAATGTTGCAAGAATTGGTCATCAGAATGTTGCAAGAAATGGAAATCCAAAAACAATGAAAATATAGCATAAAAAATGAAGGTTACTGAAGGGATTAGAACATGTTAAAAAAGGAAGCTTATTTGAGCAATTAATAATTATACACCTACCTCTTGGTGCATCCCATTCCAAGGTCCAAATCCATTGCCATGTAGATTAGGCCGGACAATTGGTGAAGACATAGGACTAGGACTTCTAAACCGGCGCCTGTCAAGGTCACTAAATCCATGGTCATGAGCCATGCTTGATACCCGCATGATTTCTACATGACACAAAGAAGAAAAGAAAATTATCAAGAGTTATTAGGAGTCACAAAAGAATAAATAATAAATTGCATTGACATAGGGTGTCATAATAGCACCACACATAAAAAAAGGGATAAGAAACATCTCAAAGAATAGGTTATAAATAGCAGATGTGTTGTCCTGCAGATGATTTCCTCAAATGGAAACAATATACTATTTTTATTAATCAAACAAGATAATAATCAATATGCAATGCAGGCCAACTAAGTAATCACTCTGCACAATGCAAGCCACGAGGATGGAATGAAAAATTGATTGCATCCCCTTTTCCCTGATCAATAAACTCTGCTGTTTTCAGCCATCCTGAATTCTTGATCACTGATTGTGGATCAATCAACTAGAATGAACCAAGAACTCATTACCGAACTTGGTAGCAGTAGAGTCAAAACAAAGGTCGACCCAATCCAATCCCGAAACAGGGAGAATAGGACTAAAGGGATCGCTCTACACCAGTGAAGACAAATCAGGATGACGGCTGGGCAACTCTACTACTATCCCCCACCAGCATAAAAAGCTGCAGAAAAAGATCGGCAGCCATCCATCCGAGCATTGAGGCCGGTCGATTTCCCAATCTCGATTGCAGAGGAACCCTCTCTGAGTCTCAAACGCAGTGGATTTGCCACCAATCGGCAAGCAACAGTGAGTGAGCAAGGGACGGACGAAGGGATAATAATAGCAATAAAAGATCTCACCTTGGTTGAGCAGGCGGCTGCATATGGGCAGCACCTGCATGAAGGGCCCCAGCTTCTGATGCTCCGCGAGAAGCTCGGCCAAGTACTGGCTGCGAAGGGAGGAAGCAAGCAGGGTCAGTCAGCACAGCGCACCAAACCAATCAATCAATCAATCGTGGGGGGAGCAGCGACGGAGGAGCAATCGTCGGATCAAGAGTCGGTAGCAAGTAATCCGGGTGAGAAATCAGTACCTGTCAGCGTCGGGGTTGCTCCTCATCTGCGGCGACAGGGTTCTGGCAGGTGAGAAACCCTGGTTGTACAGCCCTGACATGGTGGCGGCCGGAAGAAAGAGAGAGAGAGCTAGCTGGGAAAGAAAGAAACGAGGGAGAGAGAAAAGAGGGGTTTTTTTTTTTTCTTTTTCCTTCCAGTGGAAGGAGGGTGATGATAGAGAGAGGAGGAGAAGAGAGGTGGGACCCACTCGCAGGCAGACCACGACACAAGAGAAAAAAAAAATAGAAACAGAGGTGATGGATGGATGGATTGTGTGAAGTGTGGTGGTAGAAAGGTTTTTTTTTCTTCTGTGGGTGCTGCTGCATAAAGGGAAACTGCTCAGGTGGAGTACAGTACAGGAATTAGGAACAAGAGAGGCTGTCATACTGATCTCTCTTCCAGATTTATGTTACAATTTAATTACTTTTTAATAATATTATTACTTACATTAGTACATGGAACATTAGTACTGGTGATTATTTGAATATTTCTACTGATGTTTTTACCAACTTCTAATTAAAAAAAACATTTGTTAAGTTATATACCGGTGACCATGTATTCATCCGTGATCATTTTTTAAAAAAAAATCATATTATTTATAGTGGCAGTAAAATACTTGATAGTTTTCTTAATGCTACTGCAAGTCAAAATTATGTATTTAACGGTGGTAGATTTAAGAAAATGACTAGTAAAAATAAATTTGCATTGGTGGCGGTAAACAGCCTGGGCATATAGTTTTATTTCTACCGGCGACATTAAAAACAAATTAAGCATAAGAAAAAAAAAAAATCAAATTTATACTAATGTTTATTTTCAGTCCTACTTTCATACTACTATTTGTTTCCATACTAAATGAAAAAAACAACCGCATATGTAGGTTAAAGTTGTTGTAGCCCTAGTTTTTCAAACCGGACCGGTGATCGAACCTTTAAGGCCGAGGTCATCTTGTTCAATGGTTCATTGGTCCAACCGCTTTTGAACCGGTTGAACCGCGCATCCGAAAAAGAATGGACCGTTTTATCAAACCGCCACAAATACTTTGAACCGGCATATATAAATATATATATTTTGTAATAATTATTAATTGATAAATGGTAAACAACATAACTTCATTGTACAACCATAAGGTTCTATGCAGATACACAATGACATGTTCTTAAACCCAAAACACATATTAATTAAGATATATAAAACACATCAAAGGATAATACGTCGACCACTTACAAAGTGGTGCAAAAAGAACTTTAATAGTAATTCAAATATTGACCACTACAAAACAATCTTAAACGCTAAAATAAAGTGTGGATATATTATTTGTCTAATTTGGAGACAAATATATAATTTTATGTGAAATTTACAAAGCATTAATGTCTTCCCAGCTAAAGTCCAAATATATTAAGGTTAAAAAATCCAAACATACTAGCTCGGCAGGCACGGGAACTGTGCAAGCGTGAAATTTAAAAAGGAAAAAAAAAAAACTTTTAACAAAAGTGCACCGCAGAGGTGGTAACAGCCATGCGGGGCCCGACGGTCCTACCCACAGCAGTTGCAGGCACACACGCCACCCACGAACCAATCAGGAAGCATCGAATCATACTGCAGTGCTGCACATAGACGTCAGTTTTTGAACCGCCCCGGTTCACATGGAACCGGCCGGTTCACCGGTTCACTGAAAAACCCGCCGGTTCTACCGGTTTTTTCCGGTCCGAATGCATGGCCGATCTTTTAAAGTGAACCGAACCGGTTTACGCTCTGGTTCGGTCTTTTAGCGGTCGAACCGCCGGTCCGGTCCGTTTTAAAAACTAGGGTTGTAGCACGGAACGCTACACGTTGTATTAATTTTCAGTCCTACTAATGATCTTCAGTCGTAGCTCTGATTTTTTTTAAAAAATAAAATAAAAATAAAAATGATCTGAAAATGCTTTTGGTCACTAGCGGTGACGTAGCGCATCAGCGAAATCATCGCGAAAAGAATCAACGAATTACAGATGGGCTTTGGACCCTTGACCTAGGAATATTTTGATGGGCCTAAGAAAGAAGGAATTCCGCCCAAGAAGTACCATGGCTGGTTGGTCCATCTAGCCCGTAGCAGCATGTGAGCCGGCCGTGTTGCTGAGCTGATTCATTGATGGGCCAAAAACTGAAGCGTTGCTTATGTGCTACTTGGACCATAGCCCAAATTTCCCTTATGCTGGGCCTGCTCTTGCCCTTGCACCAAAAGTTCTAATGTATTTGACCCTTGATTGCAGATTCAAAATTCGATTTATCGTATAAGAGCTTAAAAGGGCACTGGGCATGAAATAACTAGGAGGAGAATCTTCCGTAGCGTTGCTGCTGGAATAGAAAGTTTATAAAAAAAAAACTCATATGAAGCAGGGAAAACTTACAAACAAATTCTATTCTATTTAATGAAATACGGCGTCTAGGTATGATCGCAAAAAAAAAGCCATAAATAGAAGTTTCATTCTAAATGATAATAAATCAGAATCACAGACCTGAATTAAGTCCCAGACTCACACTATATGTTGTTTAAGTGATGAAACAAACAAACACATACACGGCAGGCACAGATACAAACGAAACGACGTATACATAGGCTTCTTGACTTGTTTCCCTGGCTTCAGTGGATCGATCGATGAGGCCTCTCTATCTTGTCCAATGTGGCGTCTATCTCGAGGATGGTGCTGAGGTTCATGGGGCTGACGTAGTCTAGCGAGCCGGACATGAACTGGCTGACATGAACCGGTTGGCGTTCCGTCGGGTGGTACGGGTCCAGAACACGTTGCTCCGGTCGGAGCACAGGTTGGACGCCGCCGTGCACAGCCCGAGCCCGTTGTGGGGGCCTTGGCCGCAGCAGGCCTCCTTGGCCGTACGTGACGAAGCGAAACGTGGCCGGGTCGCTGACGAAGTCGAAGTGGACGCGGAATGCGGTGGCCGCAAGGTGCCAGCGCCGAACCGCACGTTCAGCTGGTCCACGACGCGCGCCAGCTGCGGGTCGAAGAGCGACGCCGTGCACTCGCCGTTGCGGCTGCACTGCGCGAGGATTGCCGGCGCACACCCGAGGGGACCCGTGCCTGTCACCAGCACGCGGAACGTCGCATGGCTCGTGCTCGTGTTGCTGCTTCATGGGAGATGTCTGGGAGTAGATGTGGAGGACCAGATTTATAGGCATGTGGCCTCCATATTGAGGAAGCAGAACAGCCGCACGCGACAGGAGGCCAGGAGCCAAGCATGGCTATTTAATTTTTTGTGCCTGGACTTGTCATGGTGGGTGTGGGCCTCGATGGCGTGGCGCAAGGAGGTGCGAGAGAATTCCCTAAGTGGGGGTTCTATATAGAGGTTATAGATAGATAGATAAAGGTCTGGCTGAGCAAAAAAGTAGATCGGACAAGTATTTTTTTTCTTCTTCTGATTTTTTTGTCCATGCTAAAGTGTTTATGACTGTCGTCATCATGTTGTGTTTTTTACTCTATTAAACCCACATGATCCATTCCACATAATTAATGCACAAAAAAAATTAATCATGTCTACTTATTTAATGAAAAGAAATAAAAACCATCAATCATGTCACCATATAATACGATTGATAGCCCAATTTTTAGAAGTCCATAGAAATGCTTCATATAAAAATCATGGTCTTTGCTTCATATAAAAACACACGTTTGCAGTTTTGGCAATACATATTTCACAAAGACATTGAACAATAACATCTTGCGTTGTTTGCTACTTGCCATCAGATGTGGGAATGTGTGCACTTAGCTTGCTCAAAGTGCGCAAAGTGAGTTGCTCTTCTCAAATGCCCTCTTTGTCATGTGCCTGTAATTGAGGTAACAGGTAGGGCCAAGATAGAAATGTAGAGAGAGTGGTTTAATCTGACTTACATATAAATGTGTACATATAGTCTATAGATCTTAGTATGAAATCTGAGGGCTAGAAGGTTTTACTGAGAGCACTCTTAAGGTTTTACTGCTGGCCCTTCTTAAGATAAGCCGCACTCACTTTCGGAGTTTAATTAATTTGATAGGCCACTATCCTATTCCTATTCCTATTCCTATTCCAAGTCGTTCGCAAAAAGACTATTGTTGTATCGCAAACCTTTTGTTCTCGACATATTAATGGAGCTATAATTATTTTTTCATATGCGATCTTGTGATGCAATAACATAGGTATGTCAATTTGTACCAATAGTCTTACACGTCACATGATATGGACAATTTAGCTAATTTTTTTTAACCGTTTCTTCTATTTTGTTATATATTGTCATGCTATATTGTGTTGCATTGACATGCTTTTTATCCTATTGCATTAATGCACAGTCACTGACCTAGTGCCGTCATAACTTATGAGACCATCTTATCACACGAGTAGTTGTAAAACCTATGAATAATTTGACGTTATTTTTGTGGGTGGTCCTTCCCGTATTGATGAGATCATGAGATCATGCTGGTGGCTGCCCGGAGAGCGTGATGATGACAGTGGCCCTTGGCTGGCGCTATATCGATACATACAAGGGGCAGCCAATACCGGCTGGCTAGGCTAGAGGCTGATGCCCTGATGAAGGTGATGTTAGAGCAAAGGCTTGTACCATAGCAATAAGGCTATGATAGGATCATATTAGAGAATAATAATGGAGGACCGCTTGGCGCGTGTTCAATCAGGAATTGGTGAACATACTTGAGTGTAGGTGCTCCGTGTCGATAATAACATTAGTAGCGGTGCATAGGAAAGATCTAGATGGAACTCAAAGGGAAAAGGAAAACACATGAGATGATTGTTAATGCAAATGGGACACCCTCATCGATTTTTGAGGAAAAAGAATTGGCTTGCATAGTTGCATTAAAGCTTTTTATGAACCTTCTTAATGTATAAGTTTCTGGTAAAAGATAAAAACATCTTTACAGCAATCCTTTTGGAAATTTACACAAAGAAAGCTCTTCAACATACCCAACATATCTTAGGGCACGTACAACGCATCTGTAGCGTCTGTAAATGGTTTATTTTGTGAAAACCACCCTACCGTCCTCAATTGAATGAGGGAAGAGAGAGAAGAGGTGTCGTCTCACAAGATGATGATCTCGGCTCATGCTCCTATGTCTCATCGTCAGCCGAGAGCCCCACTATATGGGGTTTGTGGTCTCTACACCATGGAGCGAGATCTATGCACTATATTTCCTTCTTCCGTGCAAAAATCCATTTCCTTCACACCATCTATGCAACTACGCGGTTCCATCCTTTGCCCGAATACTTATTCTCAGTCGTCGGTACCGAAGATGGTGTTTGCAGCGGATAATGGTGTTGTCACCATGTTCCTCTGCCTCATCCCATCGTCCATTCCTACTTCCGTGGCTCCTAGCACCTCGTCCCCGATGGACCTGTGAAAGGTCCTAGTACGACATTTCGTGTGCAACACTGAATTTTGGCGCAGCAGCTTGGGTGACACCATATAGTGCACAAGGCAGAATTTTGCTGGAAACCAAGTACGCCCTAGATACTTCTATATAGCTTGCAAAACTTCTCTGCTTTGAATGTTATTTAATATTTATCTATGAGACTGATGTGACGACAAAATTTTGGTTCCTTTATGTTGAGATCTCGGTCTTGTGCTTAACCTGCATCTGCATAGGGTGAAGGTAAAGGTACGAAACTCTATGGTTCACTTAAGATATGGAGGATTAGAGAGAGTGTATGAAAGCTCTGTCAAAGCATTGGGAATTGAACACAAACAAAAGGTACAAAAAGTAGGATCTTTCATACATTTACCATGAATGCCAATGGTGCTCTTATTAATTCATGCTTAGTTCATTGTGTTTGGATAAATTATGTCATGTCAAGTAAAGTTCAATTCCAGCCGTGGTGTATTTATAGGGAAGTGGATTATATGATAATAGTATCAAAACACATCCATGCCATAACCATTAAACTCATAAATATATGAGGGCAAACATGTCTTTAAATTCCCACAAGGGGCTTTTCCATCACTTAACCTAGAGCCGCATGAAACCTTAGCTTGACTGTCAGTATGTGGGGCCTCCTAATTTAAGTGTAGTCTTGGGAGTTCTTAGCTCCGACAGCCTAAAGAAACCTATGGGGTTACGCTTCTAGGCATGGTGTGATCAAAGATGCCTATCTGTCCCTGGTAGGTTCCATGCACATACAGTTTTACAGCAGCACTTTATCCTCAATGATTAGATTTAATTTGTGTAAAGTAGGAACAATTTCATAAAGCTACTAGTCCATTGATACATTGCACTTGCTAGAGAATTAATTTTCCATATATATGAAAGTGGCATATCTGAATTCAGTTTCTCTAACAGTCCTACTTAAATCCCTGAATAAATAAATAAATTATTAAATAAATAAATAACACTTGGAAGAAACATTAGAGTATCTAATAAAACAGGAAGCAATCTTATAACATTCATAACTGGAGATATACTAATCTAAAAGTTGTGTTCTATACTAACCTGCTAAAAAGCTTAAGAAACCGCCACTACTTTTGTTTAGAACGAAAGTTCAAATTAAATCTAATACTAATAGATCTAAAACTGTCTAAATTCTTGTCACCGAACAAAAAGCCTTTTTAAAATGTTCATATATTCCATACTACAAGGGCTATGAGGGTGATCTTGGTGTCAAAAGAAAGGTATTGAAGTCCAACACAACTAAATTGACAAATTTTATTAAGGCCATTAAGATTCCCTAAAAACGATGATGAACAACAACTGCATAGCCTGACAGAGTTTTAGAACGTAGGCGAGATTAATTTTGAGAATTTGAGAAATTACTCCAACTAATTTATTTTTACTAGATGATTCGATCCACAAAACTTGATCCAAAGAAGTTGATTAGATTCAACATTTCACCTAGGGCAACCGCAGCAAGTATGATATGACAATAATCCTCCCACGATCTACTCCTTCCTTCCTTCATCTTTCTCCTCATGGCAATCTAATTAATACGATTAATTAGTAAAATAGAAAGTATTCCAAGAGCTCTAGAGTTGGTGGTCTCCATTAATCCATGTGATCAGCAACGGATCAAAAAGTCTAATTTTCAGTCTCTCCTTAAAACCAAACAACCTTCTCTAAAAACATTTGATCTGTATTAATATTATATTTATTACATTTTGTCCAATAGATACTCAGTCCTAGATACATTTTCTTGTCCTCATGTTTCTGAATTTTCATTATATTTGATGTGCTGAATAAGGTGCAATTAGGTGAATAAGATGCAATGAGGTGGCTTGCCAGAAAACAGTGTGATGGGTTTTTTTCATCAAGCAACCGGATCTGGAGCCTTTGAACATTATGAGGTCTTCAAGCTACTTGTCTGAAGCCTGCTGGTAACGCTGTTCTCCTGTTTGTACGACTGAACCTACCAAAAATAAATTTACTCGGTATCTGGAGTCGGATGAATGTGAAGAGACATACATGGTGCTTCATACTTCATCACCTTTAAAGATGTACGCTGGAGAATAAAATCGCACATTTTTTTTCCTTCAAATACAAAATTCAAACTCAGCTTTGTACGTCAGAACAATGACATATATGTCGTGGATTTGCACATAGGATTGTTCAAGGATCGGCCGGGGCTACTTTTTTTTAAAAAAATGGAAAGTGCCTGGCATCTGCGACACATATCTTACACCCGAAAGGACTTGACGGGGATGTGCACCTTGATTGTTCTAGGATCGGAAGTACCACACTGACCACCCACAATTCTCGTTGAGAAATTAAGCTGCAAAAAACACCATAACTGGGGATGGAAAAATTATTATGACCCAATGCCTGAATCTTGTGCTTATATTGTTCTGTCTCTTAGCACGATTCTGTAGCGTTTATTTATTCTATTTGCATCCTTACATTGGCTACAACCCCCTGAGATCTTTTTAGAGCGGCATGTAACAAATCTCGGTTACTGCATTTTCCCAAGTGTTTCTTGCATGCTGGTTAAAATATTTTAAAAAGAAATTTGAATGAGCTGTGGGTTCAGTGAAGAATACTCTGCATTCTGTAACTAGCAATATACTGTACTGAGAAAATTAATACGTTTAAAAAATAATAATAACTTCTGAATCATTCCTGTTTCTCAAATACTCTGGTGCTACACAAGATTATTATTTCCGAGTACTATTTTATTAAGTCACATATATTGTTTTAGCATATTCAGCATATTTATTTTTTTTGTTTCATTTATATTTTGATCTAGTTCAGGGATAATATTGTTGATTGTTACTATTTTTTGGTTTATGTCAGAGAAGCCCGAAGGAATTGTTTGAAAGCTGTACCATTATCTTATACATTGAGTACATATTTGTTACTACCATTTTCAGGAAAGCATATTCAAGAATCTGTATAATTTTTTTTTTATTCAGGAAAAGTATTTAGCAGTGGTCACTAACCAGGAACTTGTCATCCTACTATAGATGAAAGATTTTTCAGAAACTTTAACCAAAAAAAATCAGGAGCATAGGTTTGGGATAGCTGTAGTAGCAGTACACCTATTACATTATTACATAAACTACTAGGAATTACGTGCAAATGCACATTGAAAAAAATATTGGAATATCTCTGAGCAGTTGCTATCTCATTCTGGGGAAGGTACATCACCATATCACTGGACTCTATCGGACCAAACATACCATGCATACATGTGAAGTTTTACATATAACTCCTAGCCTGTATCTAGACAACAAGACATAGATATATCTGTGACTGATCTTATTATTTCATAACATAAATATAATGAATTTGTAGCGATCAACCATGATTCTGGTTGCCGGGGAAATCCTCCAGGCCACGAACATCAATGAGATCATCATTAAAAAAGGGACCGTCGAGATCAAATATTCCATCAAATTCATTGCTTGAACCAGGAGCTATGAACGCCATAGGATTGCCACTGGTCTCATCAACAAACTGGTACTGCAGGTCTGGAGCTACCTCCATAGGTGGATCTGGCACTAACCCTTGAGTTTGGCTCGTTTCAGGCATCTTAGTGTCCTTCTCTTCGACAACACCATGTATTGCTTCCAGATACTCCTGGTACTCTTGCAGCTCATCTAGACTTAACTCCGAGACACGAGTATTCAGCATCTGCATCATACGTCCACTCATTTCCTTCTCAGTGGCCCCTTGCAACATCTCCATTTTCTTCTTTTCGGAGTTCAGAGACTGTTGCATCTCTGAATACTCCACATTCAGCCCATGTATAGTTTCCATTACACGCTCATTGCTTGCACCACCCAAAGGAGGACAGTCAGAAGTAACCGAATTGTTGACGAATCTGTTTGCGACAGCATCGACAGATGGATGCCCAAAAGAAAATGACGTACCGCTGGTTGAGAAGGCAACAGAGCCAATCATTGCTCCACACAAAATGGAGAGCTCGCTAGCCTTGTTGAACAGGCTTTGGCGACGCTTGGAGAAGCGTATCTGGCGATGTTCCTCATTCTCGACGCGCTTGATTACACTCTTCACCATTGTAGGTAAGTAGTCAATATGTGGTTTCTTGGTAAGAGTAGTATGTGTTGATGAAGCAAGCGTTTATGTAGGCACATATATATAGGGTACAAGTGCAAACTATGGTCTTCATAGGATTTGAATATGTATATAATAATTCTGAGCTAGTTTACAGCAGTATTCCAGTTAATTATTCTGTGCTATTTTACAGCTCGATTCCTCTTATATTTGAATGGCATTTGTAAGTATTTAGCATTTATTTTGCTATCATATAATTTATTTATTAATGTTTTGATCACAACGTTCTGGAAGACAGCCATATTATAACTGGCACTACCATAAAAAAATAATGGAACAACCTAGATATGATAATATATATATAAACTGTGGTATTTAGTTAGCTTATTAGTGAGGTGTATCATGATTATATGTAGCCAAATTGTGTCATAAATGCTTGTGTAATCAATAAGTAGAGACATTATTTCGTTGCTGGCACACAGTAAATCAATTGTTGTTGATAGGTACAAGTTAATAATCGCTAGTGGTATATATGTATTCAATGGCAAATATTTCCGTTGGTAATTTTTTTTTTTTTTCCTGAAGTCTATTGTTTTGTTGTTAATATAATGGGGCTTAATGTATAAACAATTAAAAGCATAGCAAGTATATGTTTCATATAAGGTATAAAATAATATAATGTGATGCATGCATTTTGTGACCAAATTAGTGCTTGTTTTACGGTTGTATATGAAATAATCACTTGGTCTTTGAGTAAGGAATCCATAGTTAGGTCAATGTTTTAACAATGGCATCAATGTCTCGCTACAGAAATTCAGAAGATGAAACTTCCTTTGAAAATAAAAATTAAACTACCAGCTAAATTAGTGCTAGTGGATCCAAACAGACCAGATCTACTAATAAACCTGCTAATTATTAGTTGGAAGGCAGCTAACTATTAGTTCCATTAATAGGTTTCGAAGTTGCTAATAGCTCATATACAACTTGAAACTATCCAACCACTTCTTAGTAGGTGGATCCAAATAGCCCCTGCTAGAAACTAGCAGCTATTAGCAATTATTAGCTAGCTAATTTTTAGTACAAATGGATCCAAACAGGCCTCAGCTCATGGAAATGAAATGGGAGTACTCATTGTTGTTTCTATAGTACGATAGGGGCTATGAGGCATTTCTTTTCGTGTCGCTATGCTACATATTTCATTTAGTCTATTTCGCTATCAATTAATTAAGAAATGGTAATGTGTTTGATAATGGCAAACCTAATTTTTTTTGTAGGTTGATTTAGAGGGAAACAATGGCTCTCATCACCTTTCAGTGTGCCACCTAGAGTTAATGGCGATTACCTTTTTTTTTCTCTAACACAATGCGTTTTGTTTTAGGATTGTGAAGTGAACTTTTAAGAGTTTGATTGTATGGTTGCTTGAGTGTGCAACTCTTTTTGTAATGAGTGTGGGCTAATTCCACTATCTTAAAAAAGGGGTAATAAGAAGAGTATCTACAAAGTTTTCTTGTTGATTTTTAGGTAGGATATGATGTTATTTTGGTGTAAGTGGCGTCATTGTTACAATAATAGTTGTGTTGAGAGTAGGGAGTAATGGGTTAATATGTCTTGAAAGCCGGGGGAATCCAAATGATTAGGTCATACTTTCAGAAACCGGTCTAGAAAATACTAACCCTCTTTTACTACGCCATTGTTAATACTCTCTCCATAATATTTTGTAGGGCATATGGAGGAGTTTCGTAGATACCGAAGAAGCCTAGGGGAGGTAGGCAGCTATGTACATAACTTGCCAAACTTAGTGCTGACCTCGCCCATGTCGTTGTTGCCACCGATTGGCTAGTTTCGCCTCGCATACAAGAGGGTGATTTGGAAGAGCAGATTTATGCTACTCACGGACAATGGAACCCAATAGCATAAAACCCAGCACCATGCAATGGATTTATGCAGCATTCGGTTGGACGCTTGGATTACAAGGTAGAGTAGTAATTGCTCCAAGCATTCGGGTCGGACGCAGTATAGACTTCACAAAGTCATACCTATGCACAAATACTCACGCTCGACAATGTCAAAACTATGAATTCTCCATACACCCTACAAAAGTTTATAGAGGGAGTATATGACATAACACGCCAAGTGGTACATATATACCTCTTAGACGCATCGCCATCTTCATATACATGGTTTGAACATAAGAGAGTTGTATTATTATTCACTATGTATTTGAAACAAACCTGCAGAGTTTTAAAAAGTTTGACACATTTGCTTCTCTGTGGAAGTCCCTGGATACCTCAACTATTATGGGCAACCATCTCTCAACTGATTACAAATCCATGCAAGCATTGCATAGTACATAATATGATTATTACATTTCTTTTGAGTACAAGACCTTTGTGCTAAATCAAAATAAAACACCGATGATCTAAATATACCAAAGAAAAGTTTGGTGAAACTAGTAGCATCCTTAAGCGTGAACGTTACCTAACTACCAATCTCAACATCCGTACACCACCGGATATGTGCAGACCATGGTTAGCAACAATGAGCTTTGTAAAAATATAAAATAAAAAGGAGATCTAGTGATTGAAGTAGTTTGACTATAGTTTATGCCTATAGAATGCAAGAAATGCAACAATACATAATATATATTATCTCCTTCTCCAAAGCAACCTCACTTTCAATCTCCTCTTCGCATCACAATTCACTAACTGAAACTTCATCACAACACACTCAAATCCATTTTCAAAGACGTGCCTCTTAAGAGGCCTGCCCTCCGTAAAATTCATTTTAGTAGACATGTAATTTTTTGACCACCTCTCAAAAATAAAACATCCGCCTCCAAAAATCCTTTATAGGAGGTAATTGAATGTTGTAACTACCTCTATTAATCGCAGTGTCTCGCGAAATCATTTTTGTAGTAGTGAGTTTAGATCTATACAAGAGGAAGTTGCCAAGCTTCTAGAAGTTGCATTTATAAATTAGTTTATCATCCGACTATCTTGCAAACCCAAGTCTTGTTTGTAGGAAGAAGGCAATAGAGAATGTGTGTTTATTATAGTATCCTAAATAAGGCATGTCCTAAAGGTACTTACCATTTGTTGGACATAGATCAACTCATAGATTACACAATAGTATGTGTTTTTAGCTTCCCGTCACTTAGCAATCACAAGATCGGGTAAAGGATTTAGATCAAACAACGACTCCATTTGTCACTCCTTTCAATTCATTCTCGCTACATCCCTCGCCTTTTGGTTTAAAAGAATGTTGGCTATTAGAGGTGCATGTAGTGATGTCTTCATGACCAAATAGGTCAAAATCTATAATCCTACATGGAGGACATCATAGTCAAATCCAAGAAGGATGAACATCTAATTACAAACCTCAAAGAGAGACACTTTGAACCCTTGATAGTTCAACATGAGGCGAAACTTAGAAGTGCGTCTTTGAAGTCCCTTTTGATAAGTTGCTTGGTTACATTATCTAAATGATGTATAAAAGTTAACTTAGAAAAACTACAACAATCATGAAGATGGGCGTCATTAAAAAACTTGAAGGATGCCCAAAAGTTAATAGGAGGTACAATGGTGCAAAGCCAATTGATATCTAGACTTGGTGATGAGACTTAGACATAGGGATATGCAAAGACACGGGGTGAGAAATTCTTGACCGAAGGACCCCTCGATTGATCCCTCAAGGAATGCTCGGGGTTATGCACATTGGGTACCCTCACATATACCCTTCAACAAAAGACTAAGCAAAACCTAAGCATGCCCGTGGCCTCTGCTCACAACTAGCCGGGCTCTCCTAAGCTCTAGACTCCTGATCAATGCTAGCTCAAGGCTGATCCTAATCAGCTCCATGTTGATATTTCTTACATGATCCCAATTAGGAAGGCGAAAGAAATATATGAGGTATCTATCTAATCATGTTAGCTTGGATGTGGAGTTAATCTCACGATCCAACAAAGGTGGAGTTAGGCGGTGTTAGTAGTGGGGTGTAATCTTAGCATCATTATCCATAGTGGAGTTAATCTCACCAGGATATGTACTCAAGGTATACCACTCATTTCTAGGCATTACCTACACACTAGTCCTGTCACCCTAGCAATAACGCTCTAAGAAATGCGGGTATGGTATTCTTGATAGGCCTTGATAAAAGAATGAACATGATATCCGCAAAGCGCCGGATAGAAATACCATTGTAGCACTTCACCGGGAGTAATCCAGGTATCGTATTTATATTTTACCACAGGGAAGGGGAGTCTATGAAAAGTAGAGAGAAAAGGGGTATAATGATTTAGATTGTGATTTACTTATGAGATCCACTTGCGGTTGTATAATGCAGAGTAGCCGTATGCATCTAACATTACTCAACAGATAAGTCACAAGATAAAGATAATTGAATAAATGATAACTACCCAAGTCTAAGATCATCATATGCCACTAGTATCATACGAGCTATTTAGCATGGTATAGAAAGAATAGAAAGAATATTCCTAAGATACTCCTAATCATATGTCAATGAATACTACAATTAGTGCAATATATCTAGCTATCATGGCAAGGTTGCAATACATCTACACATGGTAAGCAACTACCAATGACAATCAAGGACGAAACTTGATCATCACCGTAATTATAGCTCAACTTTTCCTAGAATTCGGAGGGTGGACTCCAAAGGACTCAACGGGGTTGTCACTCCCGCGATCTATCACACGTCCCTAATGTAGGGTGCAATTGCGGATAAACGTTGTATAAACACCACGTTTACACATTGCTTATCACCCATATAGTGATCATCTACATGGATGCTATACAATTCCATGCATAAGATATAACACAAACTCACTAACTAAACATATAATCATAGCATACATGGATACATATCAATAAGAATATAATCATAATATAGATCAAAGTCATAACCGTTGTATTCTGATAATAATAATACAATACTTACGGTCGAATACAAGAGAGAAGCCACGAGAACGATGATCCTCGCTACTTCTTGACTATCGAATCAAGATGAACTTGACTTCCTCTAGAACTAGCTAGGTAGCTAATTGCTTCTAATATGATGAACTAGGGCTTAGGTCTAGACTTGGTTGGACTTGAGTTGGTCTTGATATGAATTGATAATGAAGTAGAATGAATTAGGGTTTCACCACGGGGTCGTGGTCTTCTTATATAGGACTTGGTGATGAACAGGGACCCTTGGATCAAACCGACCTCCAATAATGGTGTAGATACAACCTCAAGGTCGGTGGTAAACCAACATAAAAATGTGAGGCTGAATGGTGGGACCCACCTGGCGGCCGGCCTAAAGGCCTCCGGCGGCTGCCAGGGGTCAGGGTCATCTCGGTCTCCCATCTCTTCTGGTGTCTTCTGGTATCTTCTAGAGTGTTTTAGTCCACATTTCGGGTTGAGTTACTTCACGGTTAAGTCTTGTCATCATATGGGATGTAAACTCTTCTGATTCTCATCGATCTTCTCTGTTTTTATTTAGTAGTCCCTGCAAAGTCACAGAATACCAAAACTCATGAAAATATATTAGTTAGACCCCTAGACTTATGTTGATATCCAACTTGAGCCCTTATTTCATGTTAATTGACTAATAATATTATGCTATAACAGGTGTCAACACTCCACTTCCAATCTGAGCCAAGGACTGGGCTAGAACCCAACGCCCCTAGCATCCAAGTCTTGGGGGCTCCTCGACACTACCCTGGCCAATGGGCTTGGCATTGTCACCCACTTCTTTGACATGGGTCGTGTGGTTTGACACAAACAGACAAATCCCCCATCGACTCTAGTGGCTTGGGGCTCCTTCATCTGCTCGTTAGCCTTTCAAGTCGGATGCCATCACTGCCAAGGAAGCCTCAAGAAGGCACACTTGGTGGAGGTTGGTCCAAACTGACAACCCCTAATGGTCAGCAGTCAGATGACACAAGGCTCCTTCTACTCGATGATAACACTAGGTCCATCCATGCCACAAATGCACCCTTCTAGAATCCGACACATGTAGATGATTACTTAACCCCTAAATTTCCTTGTACCCAAAATACCACGATTTATAAAGGGAGGTTGTATATCCTATAGAGGGGGAAGCCGAAATAGAACACACCATTCCATTCCACTCTGAGCTCTGCACCGAGAGCGGAGCGGCACTCCTCCCACCATCTTCTTGCACTTTGAAGTGGAAGCAACCTCACCATGATGATCCATAGGATAGCACCGAGTGATCCATTTTCAAATCTCTTACACAATACTCTTGTTGTAATTCTCTGATTTGGGTGCTCTAGAACATGAAGAACTACTACTGCTAGACATAGGGATCCAATAGCCTCAACCAGGATACATCATTGTGTCTTCTCTTTTTGTCCTTGAGTCCAACTAAGCCACTAGAGATTGACACTTAGTGACATCCGAGAAGCTACAATGCTTGCCGCAGTTTCTACCCCATGACACTAGGCAAATGAGGGTCCCTAAACAAGCTATTGAAGAACCTAGACAAATTTTAGTGGAATTAGGAGGTACAATAATCCCTTGATCACCTTAAGAAGTTCCTCACACATCCACCATATGTTTATTTTCCCAATGCTTGAAGAGCCATTGCTACTCTAAATCATGGCAACCACAATCGGTGGTTGGTGCGACATTGATAGTTAAGCACCAACAAACAATGAGATTTATAAGAGATGCAAAAACAAATATACTTTCTTAGAAAAAAGTACTTTATTAGTAAAGTCGTATATTTTCGAGTCAAAATTTTCTATACCGTTGTTGTCAATAAGAGGAAATTTCTACATTACTTCGATGGTCATTTGATCTCATTGTAACATCCTTCCCTTGGATTGAGGTCTTCAACAACCAGATTCTACTAGCGGGATAAAAAAATTGGGACCTAGAACTCGTGGTATATTGTATTGCTGCCTATGTCCCCTTGATGACAATTAAATTACAAGTTCTGAGACAATTTTGTGTATGAATGGACCAAACCCCAAACAATCCCCGCACCCATTGACCTTGTATTCTGGATGATGTATTTCAATGGGTCTCTATATAGCATGCAATGATGAAGGGATGACATCGCGCTTAACTCTACCGAATAGAGATTGCCTCAAATATGTTCTACAATTACACTTTAAAGCAACTATCAATGTTGCCGATTACAAGAAGTCACATTGCATGGCCTTTTCCTTGCCATATCACTATGAATATGATTACTCCACATTCGGGGAGACTCCTGTCTAGTGATTAACCATGTGATGAGGGAATCTTTATGCCAAAAGATCCTAGGATGGAAGCATACTACCAAGAGATTTCTAAGCTCGAAGACAAGTTAGATGCACTTGAAATGCATCACATCTTATGAAGGGATAGTGACATTATGAAAACCTTAGGAATGATTGGGTCTGAGTGATAGTGAGTCTGAACTGGGATCTTTCTCAACAAATTATACAAGCCCTCCATTTGACTGAGAACCAACAATGAAGCATCACCACCATAGTCAAATAGCAACATGCAAGAACCCAATCAACATGCATGGTAATAAACTCGAGTGCACATGACCACACCACTTCTACCATTTCAGGGCTATCCTTCCACAAGAATTAACAACAACTAGGTGACACTTATGGCATGTAATGTCTTTTTTTTGTAGTTGTTGATGAACTATACAAGCAAAGCACATCCGAAATCCTACAATGATGGATAGCCTGGGAAGAGTGAAACAACTTCCCATTGACATTTACTCTAGTGTTTATGACCATCAAGTACCAAAATCTTTGGTTAACAGTATAGGGTATTGGCGATAGCAGTTGCTAATGCTAATGCTGATAAAATCATATGAAGCTACAAAGGTTGTCGGTTCTTTGCTTGGCAAATGCATGTTCTAGGCCAAGAACTACAAATGATACCAATCATGTGTCCATTCGTCTTGGGCCTTGACATTATTTGGACTCCTCAAAGTGGTGTCAAGGGCTATACCAACATATTCATTGGACTGTGATAAACATGATCACAAATAACTATAGAAAGGTCATCAAGTTTTTCTCGTCATTGTGTCGCGATCGACATCATCACCAACAATGGCAACTTGTCATAGGAAAGGCATTACTCAACTTTGGCGATAGCCACCAGATCTAAGTCGTTGGGTCTCTAGAAACCATGGCCGGATCTCGATCCATTGAAGAACTCTATAGGAAAATGGGTAGCCGAGTTACTACCCTCAGTCATATGGAGCCTATGAACTACACTCAAGCAAGCGATCAACCAAGGTTGTTGAATCCTTTCTTTCACGTGATACAACACTGATTGACATTTGACTTGGTTCATCAAAATAAAGGTCTGCAGTGAAGACAAGTTGAAATAGCACACGAAGATGCTCTCAGTCAACTTGATGAAGCCTAGATTCTTGGACTCCTTTGCACGACCAAGTATGAACAAGAACTATATATGATAGTACAACAATATTAGGCATATATGCAGCCATGCTTTCAATATTGACGGTTTGGTGTTGTGCAGAGAGATGCATAAACTGTCTTCACTGTGGGAGGTCCCATATTTTGTTGACGTGATACGCCTGCAAGCTTACAATGAAATTGAAAGACCAAGACGACAACATTATGTCACACTTATACAACTAGTTTTCTATTCTTTCTTCAAGTATATATATAAGCAATACCTGTACAATACACGTTAAAAGCAAATTTTATTTTGACACATGAAATGGAATCTGCATAATTACACTCGAGGGCTATGTGTTTTTCCAAACAAAATTTGGCATGACTCCTTTCTTTTCTCAAAGAACCTAGGCCCTGTTTGAAATGGAGGAATACAAAACAAAGGAATGGGAGGAAACACAGGAAAGTAGAAAACAAAGGAATGAGTAGAAGCTAGAAAACCATAGGATTTTAAAATACAGGAATAAAAACTTTAGGCTGTTTGGATCGCAGGAATCCATAACATGGGAATGATATAAAGCTAAGGTGACAACTATATGCATTTGTTTTTAGTGACTACAATAACGAACGTGACCAAAGACGAATTTTTGTTTGGATTGTTATATTGACATGTGGGACCCACTGACATTAACTTCTACCATCTTCATCCTTATCCAAGTATCCAACTACTCACAGCCGCACTACTCGTTCTTATCCCATTCTTGTTCCTTCCCTCTCATTCTCATCCTCAGGAAGGTGAGCACAGACCGTAGGTGAGAGCGGCACGTTCTTGTATCCATCACAGCAGAGGAGGTGAGCACCGATGAGGACCCATGGCGGGAGATCGACGAGGGAGCCATGGCAACAGCGATGGTCGAAACACATGTGCTTCTCGCATTAGCTGCTCGGTTTTTTATCTTCATACGCACCGCCAGCAAAGGAAAACAAAACCATAGATTGGAGTGGATTCTTTCTTTCATGTGAAATTGGCCGGCTACCAGCTACAGTATTCCAGAGGAAAGGCTTGGCGCGATTCCTCCATTCCAAACTCTCGCTTGACTTTCCTTTCCTACGATTTTCCTACGCTATTCCTCCAATGCAAACGAGCCCTAAGAGAATGGGCAACTATGTCCCGCGCTTAACAATTTTTAGACAACAGCATACAGCAAAAGCTACAAGGGCCCGCCTTGAGTTATAGACGAACATGGCTTAGTCACAGAGTGCAGAAAGCAAGGGAGACTCCAATGAAAAACATGCCAAACTTTGAAAGGAAATTTGTGAATACTGATAAAGTATATACAATTATGCCCATTCGAGTGCTTAATGTATATATATATACTCTCAAACATAGTTTTACACCATTTTTTTCTTTGTGACCTCTAGGTTTACCTGTTCAGCTAAGATGGAGACCATCAGTCTCAATTATAATGTGAGTATGCCGTATGCCCTCCTCAGGGAAATCAAGAGCAATGCCATCAACAGCTTGAAGATCTGTATGACATTTGACTCCGCGATCAACAGCCTCCAACATCAGTTGATCAACATACATGACTTTAGATCTCATGGACACGGAGCACGAGCACAATACTCTTCTTGCAATTCTACAACCATGATATGGTGCAAGTCAATAAGTCAACATATATACATCCAGGCAATCGCAGCATAAAATGAGCAAAAAGTAAAAGAATCAAAGAAATTACTATCAGTGGAGTTCCGTTCCAAGTTGAGATTCATCATGGAGCAACAAGCATTGACATATTTCTCTTCCAATTTTTTTGTAGGTGGGCTCGTCTGCTGCCACCCATGACTCTGTCAACATCAAGCCTTTCCGCATTCACTCGACGGTTCTATTCCATCAGGTTCTTTGTTGGCGACATTCATGTGATCCACCTCTACCGCACCAAGTCTGACCAGGCTCTCTAGAAGCAACCTACTGGTGATTGTTTTGTTTATGTGTTCTGACAATAAGCTGATGCATTCTGTAATCATCGGCAATATACTGAGAAACCAATAAGTTCATAAACTAATTAATAACTTATGAATCATTCTTGTTTCATAAAATTCTCGTGCTATGCAAGATTACTATATTGAGAAAACAAAAGTATTATTTATTCAGTCACACATATATCAGCATATTGAAAATACTAATTGATTGCTGCATTTATAATTTAGACCTCAGAAATAATATAGTTGATTCTTATTTACTTTTTTTATAAGAGTTGTATGTAATGCCATTACCATTTTACCTATACATTCAATATAGATGTGTCACTGTAATTTTCAGGAAAGCATATTCAGTAATCTCAGTAAGTTTGTATTCAAGAAAAAAAATAGTGGTCATTAACCAGGACGTTGTCCTTCCGACTGGAAGCAAGACTTTTTCTGAAATTTTAACCAAAAGTCTAGAGCATGGTTTAGTATAGGATAGAATATAGTATGGATTCATCCCTGTTTATTTTCTTTCAGAATGCCTGTAGCAGCACTAGTAACGAAATGATTTTGCGAGCACTTGCAAAATCTTTTCCGTGGCGAGCACTTTTTTGCCCGTCACAGAAAATACCCCGCCACGCCCAGCTTTTTTACGTGGCGGGCGTTTTTGCCCGTCACAGGAAAGATTTTTGCGTGGCGGGCATCTTAACACGCACGCCACGCAAAATAAAATCTTTTGCGTGGCGGGCGTGTAAGGTGTCCGCCACGCAAAAAATCTTTTCGATGGCGGGCATCTTAAAAGGCCCGCCACGGAAATGAGAGGCCCAACAAACCCAAAACAAGGCCCGATTTGGCACTCAGCATATAAATACTTAGAGTTAGGGTTTGGCACTCAGGAAACCCTCTCGCCCCCCTCTCTCTCCACTCATCCGGTGGCCGGCCCTCTCTCACCCTCTCGCCTCCCTCACTCTCCCTCTCTCTCCAAACCCTCTCGCCCCCTCTCTCCCACGCCCCGTGGCCAGGCGGCCCCTCTCCCTTCTTCTTCGCGACGGCAGCGACGCTCCGGCAGCGGCGGCACCGCGGCGTCCTCGCCGCCCCTTCCTCCACGGCGACCGGCCGGGCGCTCGTGAGCCCGGATCCGGCCCCCTTTCTTCTCCGACGGCGGCGGCGCACGGGGCGGCCTGTAAGTGCAATCAACCTCTAATGTGGGTTTTGGCGTTGATGACAATCTAAATAGAGGACTAATGAGATTTATCGAGTTGACAAGCAGGCAATAAGCAAAGAGGACATTGCAAACCTAAAGGAGGAGTACCCCGATTTGATTTGCTGTTGGTACTTCAAGAAAGGAGGTTTATATTCAATTTACATTTTGAATTTGAGTATAGGACACGCCGTACTATAAAGAGGGATTAGAATCACTGTGCCGAAGCGTGCAACCAAGTGCTCATTTTCACATCACATAACCTCCAGCTCCAAACTTAGTCAGTCATTCAAACACTTTCCATTTCCTTGATGACTAAGTCTAAGCGGCGGTGCCGCTCGAGCATGAGCGGCGGTGCCGCTCGTGTTCTGACCGTTGGAAGGGGAGGTATTTATACTTTCCTTTTCTACCCCCAACGGTAACCTTTTCTTCTCTCTCGCTCATTCTCGACAGAAAGGTCCCAAGTGCTCAGCTCTCTCTCCTCCATTGGTGCTCCTCACTCCCTCAAGCTAATCCATCGATTCCACCATCAATTCTTGAGTGTGAGGGCTGCAAACTTCGATTGGAAGGGAGCTCCACTGATCTTCATCGTTCTAGAGGCACTTGGTTCGCACTTTGGCCAGCGGTTTTGGTTCTTTGCTCTTGGAGCTTGCTCCTAGCCGGCTAGTGCGTTGCCCTTGAGCTTGCCAACTTGTGTGGCAGCCTAGGGAGGTTTGTAACACCCTCTTGCATCTAATACATCACCCCACATCTCTAGGATTCGGTTCCTAGACTTGTGAACGAGGCAAAGAGGCAAACCTTTATGGTGAGCTCATTCCTTTGTGGAACCTCAACAACATGGACTTAGGCAAGCCTTGGTGGTGAGCTGAACCACGGGATAAATCACCGTGTCACCGTGTGCTTGTTTTACCTTACATTGCATATATATTGTTGTTGTTGAGAGGATTTAGGGTTTGAGGTCGATCTATCTCTATACCCTTGATCTGCTTGTTCCAGGTCTCGATCTGCAGTCTATACCTGTCCAGAAACCAAGGAAAATTACTCGATGTACTTTTCATTGGACAGATTTTGAACTGTGAGCTAACTTCTTCTGCAGGAGCGGCGGTGCCGCTCAGATAAGCGGTGGTGCCGCTTGGAGCGGCGGTGCCGCTAGGTGATCTGACAGTGTTTCGAGTTGATTTTTAAAACAGGCCTATTCACCCCCCCTCTAGGCGTCCAGCGATCCTAAAAGTGGTATCGGAGCTAGATTACTTCATTAAGCGCTTCACCGCGTGAAGTATGGATACCGGAGGTGGTTCGAATCAAGCGGGCCGAAGGCATCCACGCCAAGCCTTCCATCGCTTCCAGCGGCGAGGAGCTGGTTCTTCATCCTCCTTCTCCGGAACCACCGATCCGGAGAGAAGAGAAGCAAGGAGACAAAGAAAAGAGAAGAAAGCCGCCAAGGAAGCAAGAAGAGCCGAGCGTGAGAAAGCCAAGAAGCAAGAAGATGATGCAAGCATGCAGCTCATCGAGAAGCTCAAGAGAAGAGATGAAAGAAAAAGAATAAGAGAAGAAAGAGTACTCAAGAGAAGAGAAGAAAAAAAAGAAAATGGCGGAACTTGATGCTCAATCAAGTGAGCTATCAAGTAGTTCGATGACGGGGATGATGATGAGTCCTATGTGCCAAAGAGCAAGAAGAATGAGAATAAGAAGGATGAGGCCAACAAAGCAACAACAACAAATTTGCCGCCATATCCTTTAATTATAACTCTCTTTTCTCTAACCGTGAAAGGAAGTCATTCATCAATGTTTCCGCGGGGAAGTTGCCTCACTTTGATGGGACCAACTATGCCAAGTGGAAACATGTGATAAGTGCCTACCTTTATGGCATTCACCCCGGTCTTTAGGATATTGTGTGCAGTGGATATGAGCCTCCGGTGAACCCCAAGTCTCCCACAAATGAAGAGATGATAGCAGCCCACCTCAACGGTCAAGCTACAAGCATCCTCCTAAGTGCTCTAGATGGAAATGAGTACAATAGGGTGATGAATGTGAATGTGACAAAAGAAAATTTGGGACACCTTGGTTCTTGCACATGAAGGTGTTGACAAAGTGAGAAAGGCAAAGATTGACTTGTTGAAGGCAAAGCTCAATCGGTTTGTGATTGTTGAAGGGGAAGGTGCCCAAGAGATGTTCGATCGGTTGATGGTTCTAGTTGGAAAAATTAGAGGATATGGAGATGAAGAGCTTGATGATCACAAGGTGGTGAAGGTCATGTTTGAAGCCTATGCACCTAGAAATGAGACCGTAGTCACCTTGATAAGAGACAAGAAAAGATTTGAGTATTTCACTCTAATGATGTGCTTGGGAGATTGGTCACCTTTGACATGCAAAGAGAAGAAGCAAATGAGAGGAAGAAACTTGGTGAGTTGCAAGCCAAGTTGGACGGCATCAAGATCAAGGATGTTGCTCTCAAAGCAAGCAAGTCAAGCAAGCCAAGCACCTCCAACAAGAACAAGGGCAGCAAGCAATCAATCTCAAATCAAGCCAAAGAAATAAAGAAAATGCAAGAGCACATTGATTCTACCTCTTCCTCAAGTGATGATGATGATGAGGGAGGTGCCGAAATCAATGACATGGCATTGTTCATCAAGAAATACCACAAGTCCATGAAGAGAAATGGGTACAAGATGGTGCAAAGAAAGTTCACAAACAAGAAGAAGAGAACATGTTATAATTGTGGAAGCACCGAGCACTTTGTTGCGGATTGTCCACATGAGAACAAGAACAACAAGTACAAGAAGGACAACCCCAACAATGACAAGAGGCAAGATTACAAGAGAAAGGGAAAGAACATGGGAGAAGCACACATTGGGCATGAGTGGGACTCAACTAAAGAGTCAAGTGAGGAGGATGTGAAGATGGCAACATTTGCTAGACAAGAGTCAACCTCTACACCAAGACTTTTCTCCAACATGTCCGATGATGATGAAGATGGCTACCCTCACATTTGTCTTATGGCAAAGCGTGAGAAGGTACTTTCCAAAACTAAAGCCTCTCCAACCCTTAGTGATGAATCTAGTGAACTTAGTGATAGCTCAAGTGATGATGGGTCTAGTGATGAAGAATATGATACATTGACCAAGAATCTAGATCCAAAGACCAAAATATTTATCACTAAGATAATGGAAGATTTAGAGAGTGTCCAAGCCGAGTTGGAAACTAGAGAAAGTGAACTCACTAGACTTGAGAAACTCTATGTTGACAACAAAGACGCTCTTGTGTTTGAAAGAAGTGAGGTGGCCTCTTTTACAAAAGAAACTTGTAAAAGAAAAGGAGGACCATGCTCTCACAAAGAAAGCTACTATTACCCTCAATGAAAAGTATTGTGACTTACAAGAAAAGCACAAGCAACTTGAGGGGAAATATAGTGTTCTTTGGGAGAGCAACTCACATCTCTCTTCCACAAAGGACAATTCTACTCCTTCCACAAGCAATGGATATGGTAAATGTTTCAACCTAGACTTGAGGAGTCATGCTACAAACCTTGCAAACATGGAAGCTATGAAGAAGGAGATTGCTAGGCTCAACATCTTGGTTGGCAAAGACAACCAAACTGTCAAGAAAACAGTGAGTGGCAAAGAGACTCAACCAAAGAAACCACAATACATTGATGGAAGAAATCCTAGAATCAAGGATGGGTTAGGCTACACTAGAGGAGCCAAGACAAATGGTAGAGAAGTTGTAAATGGCTATGAATGTGTCCAGTTCTAGAGCAAAGGGAAGATGAGTACAGATATGCACGCACGCATACCGGCCGCGCCAGCCAAAATTCGGCGGCAAAGCCAAGCGGCAGTGCCGCTATGACGAGCGGCGGTGCCGCTGCCCCTAAGAAAGGGAAGGCAACTCATCGACCTCCTGTCCAGAAAAAGCCCATCAAGAAGATTGCTCACCAAAACAGGTTGTGCGTAAACAGCAAGAAAAACAATTTGGGCCAATCCAAATAGCTTTGCATACCATTCCAAGGCTCAATCAACGAGACAAAGTTTGAGTTCTTGCTTTGTGTTGAAGAACAACAACAAGGGGGAGGTGTATGCAAAATATGTTGGCAAGGACAGAAATGTTTATTTACACACTTCTATTTGGGTTCCCAAAATTTTTGTGACTAACATGAAAGGTCCCAAGGAGCTTTGGGGGCCTAAACTTGTGAACTAATCTGTTTTGTAGGCTTACTCCTCCGGTGGATCAAGTTGGGTGCTTGATAGTGGATGTACAAATCATATGACCGAGAGAAAGGAGTATGTTTTCATCATACTCTCCCAATGCCGATCCAAGTGACATCATTCGATTTGGAGATGACACTAAGGGAAGTGTGATGGGTCTTGGTAAAATCGCTATCACAACTAACCATGATATATCTGATGTCTTGCATGTGGAATCCCTAGGATACAATTTGTTGTCGGTCTCACAACTTTGTGGGAAAGGCTACAATTGTCTCTTTACGGATGTTGGTGTGGAAGTCATTTGTAGGAAGGATTCCTCTATTGTCTTCACGGGCAAACTCAAGAATAAGCTCTACTTAGTTGATTTCAACAAAAGTGAGACTAAGCTTGAGACTTGTCTTATGGCAAAATCTAGCATGGGTTGGCTTTGGCATCGCCGACTAGCACATGTTGGGATGAGGAACTTGGCCAAACTACAAAAGGACAACCACATCATTGGGCTAACAAATATTAATTTTGACAAAGACAGATTTGTAGCGCTTGCCAAGCCGGAAAGCAAGTAGGCGTACCTCACCCCACCAAAGAGCATCATGACCACTACACAACCTTTGGAGTTGATTCACATGGATCTCTTTGGACCGGTTGCCTACCTTAGCATCGGGGTAATAAGTATGGACTCGTTATTGTTGATGATTACTCCCGCTTCACTTGAGTTTTCTTTGTCTTTGATAAGTGCCAGGTACAAGAGAAGGTGAAAAACTTCATTAGAAGGGCTCAAAGAGAATTCGAGCTTCCAATCAAGAAAATAAGAAGTGACAATGGAAGTGAATTCAAGAACACCCAAGTTGAAGAATTCCTTGATGAAGAGGGCATCAAACATGAGTTCTCGGTTCCATACACCCCTCAACAAAATGGAGTTGTAGAGAGGAAGAATAGAACACTCATCGACATGGCAAGAACAATGCTAGATGAATACAAGACTTCGGACATCTTTTGGTGTGAAGCCATCAACACCGCTTGTCATGCAATCAACCGTCTCTACCTCCACAAGAAACTCAAGAAGACCTCATATGAGCTCTTGACCGGGAACAAACCGAAAGTGTCTTACTTTAGGGTGTTTGGGTGCAAGTGTTTCATTCTTAACAAGAAGCCCCGAACCTCTAAATTTGCACCTAAGGTTGATGAAGGTATACTTCTTGGGTACGGATCAAATGAGCATGCCTATCGTGTCTTCAACAAAACCACCTAGGGTTGAAGTCACTATAGACGTGACATTTGATGAAACTAATGGCTCTCAAGTAGAGCAAGTTGATCAAAGTGTTGTAGGAAAGGAGGATCCACCTTGTGAAGCTATCAAGCAATTGGCTATCGGTGACATTCGACCACAAGAAGACAAAGCCAACGAACAAGAGGATCACCAAGATGTTGCCGCACCAATTTCCGCCGACATACTCGATGATAGGGGGCAGCCAACGCCGGGCTTGGAATTCAGCGGAAGCGGCGGTGCCGCTCCCTCCACCTCAGCAAAGATCTACTCCGACACCTACATCACCTGTTAGAGCACTCGATCTTGCTCCCATACTTGAAAGCTGAAGATGACTATGAAGAAGAAGTTGAGGATGATGGAGTTGATCACCCACGGCTACGACAAACCATCCAACGGGATCACCCCGTTGAAAACATTCTTGGGAGTCTTCGAAAGGGAGTAACTACTCGATCACATCTTGCTGCATTTTGTGAACATTACTCCTTTGTCTCTTCTTTGGAACCTATCAAGGTAGAAGACGCTCTCAAGGATGCCGATTGGTTGCTAGCCATGCAAGAAGAACTCAACAACTTCAAGAGAAACGAAGTGTGGGACTTGGTAGAAAGACCAAAGACAAACATCATAGGCACAAAATGGGTCTTTCAAACAAGCAAGATGAAGATGGTCAAGTTACAAGGAACAAGGCAAGATTGGTTGCTCAAGGTTTCACTCAAGTAGAGGGCTTGGACTTCGATGAAACATATGCACGGTGGGCAAGACTAGAAGCAATCCGTATTCTTCTAGCCTTTGCTGCCCATCATGACTTCAAGCTATATCAAATGGATGTCAAGAGTGCATTCCTCAATGGCCCTTTACAAGAGGAGGTCTATGTTGAGCAACCACCGGGTTTTGAAGACCCCAAGTTTCCTAACCATGTTTACAAGCTTCGTAAGGCGCTCTATGGGCTTAAGCAAGCACCAAGAGCATGGTATGAGTGCCTTAAGGAGTTCTTGCTCAAACAAGGTTTTGTCATAGGGAAGGCCGATCCTACTCTCTTTACACATAAAGTTAATGGTGATATCTTTGTGTGCCAAATATATGTCGATGACATAATATTTGGTAGCTCTAACCATGTGTATGTTGAGCAATTTAGTAGGACTATGACAAAGAGGTTCGAGATGTCCATGATGGGTGAGCTCAAGTTCTTCCTTGGCTTTCAAGTCAAACAAATGAAGGAAGGGACTTTCGTTAGCCCAACCAAGTACACCCAAGATATGTTAAAGAAGTTTGATATGGTTAAGGCTAAGCCAATCAAAACTCCAATGCCAAGCAATGGACATCTTGATCTTGATGAAGAAGGGGCCGCCGTTGATATAAAGGTATATCGTTCCATGATCGGCTCTCTTCTTTATCTTTGTGCATCTAGGCCCGATATTATGCTTAGTGTGTGCATGTGTGCTAGATTTCAAGCTAATCCAAAGGAATGTCACAATGTGGCGGTTAAGAGAATCTTGAGATATCTAGTTCACACCCCAAACCTTGGCTTGTGGTATCCCAAGGGTTCCAAGTTCAATCTACTTGGCTATTCGGACTCCGATTATGCCGGTTGTAAAGTAGATAGAAAAAGCACCTCGGGGACGTGTCAATTCCTTGGATGGTCCTTGGTGTCTTGGAGCTCTAAAAAGCAAAATTGTGTAGCCCTATCCACCGCCGAGGCCGAGTATGTTGCAGCTGGCGCATGTTGTGCTCAACTACTTTGGATGAAGCAAACCTTAAAGGATTTCGGATGTCATTTCACAAAGATACCTCTTCTTTGTGATAACGAGAGTGCCATTAAACTCGCAAATAACCCGGTAGCACACTCTAGAACAAAACACATAGACATCCGTCATCACTTCTTGAGAGACCACGAATCAAAAGGAGATATCGCACTTCGCCATGTGAGCACCGAAAAGCAACTAGCCGATATCTTCACTAAACCTCTCGATGAGACAAGGTTTTGCGCTTTGCGTAGTGAACTAAATATACTTGATTCTCGCAAACCTATCTTGAAATCTGCATGCCTCTCGTTTGTGAGAACTAGTATGAGTAGGGAAAGCTTTGAAAAGTTTACTTTATGTCTTTCAAATGTTTTTCAAAGCTAGACTCAAAGGCATGGTCACTTTGTTTTTGATTGATGATATGATCTGCCATGAAATTTGAGTCACATATGTCTATCTAGCATATGAGGAGAGTCACTTAGGAAGCAAGTTAACCTCGCTCTGTTCGGGGGGCGGCGGTGCCAGCTTCGATCCGAGCGGCGGTGCCGCTCGATGATTTTCAGGCGAAAATCACCCTGTCCAGTCAGCTGTGGGGCTTATTTTCTGGGCCCATGACATCTCTTCCTCTCCTCTCTCATTCTCTCTCACCCCCGGTCCCTTTCTCTCTTCCCGTGGGCGACGGAGGGTGACGCCATAGCCGCCACCAACTCGCCGCGCCCGCCCGCCGGCACCGCCGCTTCCAGGCGATCTTTGCTCGCGCTTCGTGCCGCCGGCCTTCTCCTCGTCGCCGGTGACACACGCTGCGAGGGGACCGCAGCTTTCTCCTCTCTCCTTCTCATTCCATGGTAAGAAACCCTAACCACCCCGATCTATGCCAAGGGATGAAATTTGTTATGGATTTTTGCAATTAGTGGTAGAGTGAAGGTTCTAGATAGTGGGAAAATTATTGGATTGATTTGGTTTGAAAGTTTGAGATGAACCCCACCCATGACATGCATGGGTAGCCAAGCCGCACTGCCGGCTATGGCTAAAGCGAGAGTGTTGCTAGTCATCTTCAAACACATTTCGAACAAATCAATAGTTCAAATCAAGTTGTTTCCCATTGTCAAAGAAAATTCATTCCAAATCCAAATCCATGGCAACTTTTATCACTATTTTCAGTTCAGTCAATTATCCGAGATTCTGTTGGAATGATAGATAGATATACGTGTGTTTTAACTATTGCACAAGACGGTTGTCGAAGAAGTGCACAGGCAACTTTGAGGCGGCGGTGCCGCTCGGGCTGATTCAAACGGCCAGCTCATCCATTGCTTCGAACACCTATCTTTTGCAATATTTGACACACATCTATATCCTTCTTTCACACCAGCACTTCAGTGACTGATTTGGACCCTTTGCATGCATAGATGGAGCAAGGACAAGGAAGTGGGGTCAAGAGGAAGGCTGTGGCAAAGCGTTTTCCCAAAAGGGGCAGAGGCAGAGGTTCTACTTCTTCAGGTAGACCCACAGCTGAGGAGCAGCAAGAAAGAGAGAGGCAGTACAGGCAGGAGCTTAGACATGGCAGAAAGATTCCTGAGATTGGATATCCAGCCACTCCTGTTGACATCTGGACATATGACAACTCCTACATGATGGATTATGAGGGAGCAGATTGAGATTAGAAGACCTCTAGATGACACTGTGGCTCGCAGAAGGATTGACTACTCCACAGGGAGTAAATTGAGCACTGAGGCTAGGAGGGTGAATCCCTACACCACTCCTAAGGACCTGAGTGTGGACTACAGGTTCTGGAACGTCTTCCACTCAGACTTCTATGCCTCATCTGTCCTCAAGAAGAGGAAGCCCAGCATTAGAGAGATGCATTACATTGACTGGGCCCTTCTGAAGGCTAAGAGAGAGCCAGAGATAAACAGAGCCATCAGGGCTTGTGAGAAGCATGAGCTGAGGAACTTGATGGAGTTCCAGTATGATTGGAATGCAGAGATTCTTGGACAGTTCCATGCTACCTACTTTCTGGAGAATGAGAACACCATGCATTGGATGACTGAGGGTGTTCACTACTCAGTTGACTTTGTCACTTTCTCCAGGATTCTTGGCTTTGGGAGTGAGCATAGGAAGTACACTCCTATTCATGCTGAGAAGAAGCTTGAGCCTACAGCTGTCAGTTACATGTGGAGGAATCAGAAGAAGGCAGATGGGTTGGTGAGAGGGTTGAGCAGCTTCTACTATATTCTCAACAACCTTCTCAGAAACACCATTGATCCCAAGGATGGTGCAGCTTCAAACTTGCATGGTTGGGTGAAGAATCTGCTAGCTAGACTTGCTTCAGGAGGTGAGAACTTCAATGTGCCTGCATATCTGTGGATGGAGTTAGCTGATGCTATGGATGATGGTAGGAAGAGCTTGCCCTATGCTCCCTACATCATGTTTGTGATTGAGAGAGTGTCCGGCTTGAGGTTTACCAAGACAGATGTGCACAAGGCATACAACCTCAAGCGGATTATGCCAGCAGCAGCAGCTTCAGAGGCACAGGCTACAGAGGACACTCCACCCTCTCCCACAGAGGTTCCAGAGAGCTCTCAGGCTAGAGCTAGGAGGGGCAAGAGCAGCTTCAAGAAGAAGATGACCACATGGATGAAGGCCATGTTTGAGACTTGCACCTACTCGGCAGGCGTGCGCTCATAGAGTTGAGCGCAGTGCGAGGGGAGGGACAGAGCGTGTAGGAGTCACACCACTTTCACCTGTCCCTCTCCACCTCGCTTTGTGCTTCCTAGCTTCTCGAGTCCGGAGAGTCCGAGGACACTACGCCCCGAAAGCAGAGCTTGACCGGGATGAGACGCTTGGTGACTTTGTGCGTAGATAGCGGCGACCCACGGGATCCGGAGGATCCACCACCTCGACGCTCTACACGCTTCACCTCGACGCTCTACACGGCCGGTAGGGCTGTCATTTCTTCCACTTCGGAGGAGGAGCAGGGGTGACGACGAGGAGGACGAGGACGAGGAGGGAGGGAGGCGGTGCTTGAGTGACTTGATTTCTCTTTTCTTTTCTCCTTTTTTGGTGCTTTGTGCCAAAGGGGGAGAAAATTAGAGGGGTAGGGGTCAAAACTTTTTCGCGCCCAAAACTTTTTCGCGCCCTTTAGGCTGCTGGTTATCGTTGTTTAGCATGTCCCAGAGAGTTAGAACTTGAGAGTAGGTCTCTTAAACTATTTGTGAACTTGTAATAATGCGACTTATTTGACTCTCTTCGTATGGTTTATGGACATATTCATGCTGTGAGAAGTTTGTTGGCATATTCATGTTGTATACTTAGTTTGTAATAATGCGACTTATTTGATCTGAGATATTTAGCTTGTCATATTCATGTTGTATACTTAGTTTTATATATGTTTCATGCTGTGAGAAGTTTGTTGGCAGCAGCTCTGTTTTGACAGGAGCGGTGGTGCCGCTCGTCCGAGCGGCGGTGCCGCTCAGTCAAGACAGACCTGTTGTTACGGGTGCTTGAACTGTCATGATGCATCACGATATTCTTCTCGACACTTCAATTAGCACTTGACACCCCACGGTAGGCATGGATGTAGGGGAGGTCCTTACATCACCTAAATGTGTGAAAATTGACCTTGATGTCAAATTTGAGAATTCAAATATCGCTCACACATTTAGGGGGAGGTCTCACTGCCTAAATATGTGACAATTGACAATGAGAGATCATTTTGAGCATTCAAGGCTCACTCACATATTTAGGGGAGGTACCTACATCCATGGCTCAAAAATCTCTATTAATGAACTATCTTTTTGTAAGCTCTAATTAGGTTGTCACCAATCACCAAAAAAGGAGGAGATTGTAAGTGCAATCAACCTCTAATGTGGGTTTTGGCGTTGATGACAATCTAAATAGAGGACTAATGAGATTTATCGAGTTGACAAGCGGGGCAATAAGCAAAGAGGACATTGCAAACCTAAAGGAGGAGTACCCGATTTGATTTCTTTGTTGGTACTTCAAGAAAGGAGGTTTATATTCAATTTACATTTTGAATTTGAGTATAGGACACGCCGTACTATAAAGAGGGATTAGAATCACTGTGCCGAAGCGTGCAACCAAGTGCTCATTTTCACATCACATAACCTCCGGCTCAAACTTAGTCAGTCATTCAAACACTTTCCATTTCCTTCTTTGCCGACTAAGTCTAAGCGGCGGTGCCGCTCAAGGTGGCGGCCGGTGCCGCTCGAGCATGAGCGGTGGTGCCGCTCGTGTTCTGACCGTTGGAAGGGGAGGTATTTATACTTTCCTTTTCTACCCCCAATGGTAACCTTTTCTTCTCTCTCGCTCATTCTCGACGAAAAGGTCCCAAGTGCTCAGCTCTCTCTCCTCCATTGGTGCTCCTCACTCCCTCAAGCTAATCCATCGATTCCACCATCGATTCTTGAGTGTGAGGGCTGCAAACTTCGATTGGAAGGGAGCTCCACTGATCTTCATCGTTCTAGAGGCACTTGGTTCGCACTTTGGCCGGCAGTTTTGGTTCTTTACTCTTGGAGCTTGCTCCTAGCCGCGGCTAGTGCGTTAAGCCCTTGAGCTTGCCAACTTGTGTGGCAGCCTAAGGAGGTTTGTAACACCCTCTTGCATCTAATACATCACCCCACATCTCTAGGATTCGGTTCCTAGACTTGTGAACGAGGCAAAGAGGCAAACCTTTGTGGTGAGCTCATTCCTTTGTGGAACCTCAACAACGTGGACTTAGGCAAGCCTTGGTGGTGAGCTGAACCCGCGGGATAAATCACCGTGTCACCGTGTGCTTGTTTTACCTTACATTGCATATATATTGTTGTTGTTGAGAGGATTTAGGGTTTGAGGTCGATCTATCTCTATACCCTTGAT
>JADLZK010009006.1:0-274902 GCA_015847255.1 Hyparrhenia diplandra | reverse complement strand
TGCAATCTCTAGCCGACATATATCAAAGATAGGTAGAGGGAAAAAGGGATCTACAATGCCATACAGCCTCAGCTCATCTATTATATACCAACATATCCCATCACACAGAAGCAATGCATCTCCAAACTCAAAAATCGAATTTGCTTACAAGTTTGGTTCACTAAAGCCAAAAAAAAGAGAAAAAAGAACTTCGGTGACAAGTGTGTTTACGGCCGTAGCTTATGAAAACTGCCGAGGGGTAACTAACTCAGTGGATTCCTAGCTACAAGCAAGTGTAACGCATTTTTCAGACAAAGTGTTGGAACAAATTCTCACATCACCCCAACCAACCGGGCAGTTTGTCCTTGGAACGAATCATGTGTAACAGAAGAGGAAGGGTCTAATCTTCATAATCTAAACCGTCGTCATCATCTAGCTCAGAACTATCAACCCCACCCATCAGAGATAGGAACACAAGAACTGCAACAAGTTGTGTGGCCAGGAAATACTTTGCTCTTCTCCTGAATTTCTTTTCCTCCTCTGTCCGTTCCTTCTTGGCGGCTCTGGGTTTTGGCTTATAACCTAAAGATCAGGTCAATATATAAGAACATAAAGCAACAATAAGATTACAGAAAACTGTCATGAGAATAAGCAAAACATAACCAACGGGTAAAAGAGACAGTGAAGTTCAAGAGCTTATTAGTCCATCTTTATCAATTTTATTTTCTTATTAATGCATTTTACTTCTTTCCAGAAAAATACAAAAATAGAAGTACAATAGCCCCTTGGACTAGCCAAATCATACCAAACAATAAACAAATCATATAAAATCATTTTGCAAGAGAACCCCGTACCATTATTCTGTTCCATAGTAGCACCATATGTTATCTATGCTTATATTGATTTTCCACTCATCCTAAGTAAAGCATTGTTTGACACACTTTCTTCCATGACAACATTGTGAGGCAATGAAATCAAGGAAGCAACATACAGCTTGAGCAATCAGTGATCCAGGATTACACAAAGGATCCATCCACTAAAATATTCTTTAGCACAGTTACACTTCACTTTGTAATGTATTTCCTAGACTAGCAAGGAAGGATGTTCATGCACAAATGTTAAAGAGTTAACTTCACAAACCTAGAACAATACACACCTAATAACTATCAAGGAACTACAGCTTTTGGAACCAGTTTCACAGAAGTTGTAGTTCCTTGATATTTTTGATGCAAATAATTAAAGTTTTGCTTAACAGTCAGTCACCAATGAGTAAACTGTAGAGTTGCAGATTGAATTGAGTAAATAGTCCATTAAGTGGATATGATGGGAACTGACAATAGCACAGAGATAAGAAATATAACTCAGACAAGCAGATCATAGACTGTTCATCTAACATGATTAAATTTCGATTAACACATCCTTATATTAATTTTGATAGATTGATAGGCGGAAAATCATACTTATAAGGTGGAAGGTCAGCCAGGTAGAGTAAAATGGCATCATTCAGATTTTAATGTTCCTGATCACAATTTATCCAGCTAAGTATAGATGCTACAACAGCAGCCTCTGAATTCTGAGCAGCAGGGTAAGCAGACTATTTGCTTACCTTGGTCAGCAGATGGTCTTCTCCTGGGGGTGGATGATGATGGACTAGTTGATGATCCTAGTCCTGATGATGTTTTTCCAGCAATTGGACCTTGTGATGCTCAGCGAAGTTCACCAAGTTGTCATACCTCTGCAAAGTGCCCTCAGCACAGATGTATCCTAAGGCAGAAGTAAGATCAGAACATGCCCTGAAACTAACTATAAAAAACATAATCTGAGGATGCTTTGGATCATTTGCTTGACAGTTTTAGGTTTAGTGCTAGGAAATTCTTAATAGCATAGGAAAAGCACTCAATCCCAATACTACTAACATGAGATGCATTCAAGATGTGAACCTGCACTTTCAGGAGCATGCAAGTTCAGCCAGGCATCCGTATCAATTAATTTTCCATGCAACTAAATAGTTACTACTAACATCAAAAGCATTTTCAAGACGGAAACCAGCGCTTTCAGGAGAACATGCAAGTGCAATCAGGCACCTGTGCTTCATCAATTTTCCTATGCAACTAGATGAGTCAGTGTCTGCCATTCGGGTACACAGCTAATGAGCTAAGTATAGAGGGAAACTTACAGGCAATGCACTGAGAACAAAAGAGCATGTCCAAGGAAAAGAGCATCAACATCTGTAGGGCTTCATAAATAGAAATTAAGAAATATCAGTTCTCCACATTTGACATATATATCAGAACAAAATCTAAGTGTCAGCAAAGCATAAAAACCTATCACAAAGTACAGAGAAATATGCTGGATACAAGTTGATTGAAGTGTACCTATTATCAAATAGAAAGACTTGATCCCCTAATCTGATAGATAATGACTCATATGCAGCACTTGCCTTCCGGTATATCTGTTTAAATAGAAAATTGCATCAGAAGCTACTAATGTGTCACCCCAAAAACGAAAAAAAGCCTAGGAAAATAATAGATAGGAGTAGCAAACCTCCTCTTCCTTTTCTGCAGCATTGAGCTTTGTTATACCCAGTAGTTGCTTCACATGTCTAGTTTTCTTTCCAGTGGAGTATCTTTCCAATGGGCCAGGCGAGATCAGAGAAGTAGATATCATCCACAATGCTTCCATCACTAGCCACCCAGAGTTCATACAGCAAAGCATCAGTAAGCCAGGACGAAACCATGGCCTTTGTGTCGAGCACAGCGGTGGATGAAACACTTTGGTGATTTGAGTTCAAGTCAACAATCTTCTCATCCTTGAGGTACTCAATCACGCCTCCTTTCTCGTTGTTGAAAGCCACGCAATCCCCAAATTCAACATATGGTATGTGATCTGTGCAACAAAAAAGATTTACGGTGTGAGAGCAAAGCAACCTTCTCGCTCGTAGCTCAACCCACGTAGAGCTCCCAGCACATCAATGCAGGAACCTTGCCACAAATATCTAGCAGTTTTGTTCTTCTTATAAGACTATTATAAGGGGGCAAAAGAACATTATTATCTACCCGGACGAGCGGAGACGCCAGCAGCAAAGAGCTTAGCGGAGCTAAGTAGATACAGGATAATAGGATAGGACTACGCATGCGCGCGGGGAGCTCACCGGCGTCGGGGAAGGAGGTGTCGACGTGGATGTCGAAGGGAACCTGCGCCATGCGGAGGTAGAGGAACACGGGGAGGCAGGTTGGGCAGGCCGTAGGGGAGCCCGAAGCAGGGCTTGCGCGCCACCAGCACCTTCCGCGCCGCCGCCTCCCCACTCCGCGGCCGCGGTCGCCGCCGCCGCCGATGCCATCGCCGAGAAGGTGGGCTGGTTTGCCTTGCGAAAGGGTTCCTTTTTTTTTTTCCTTCTTCCTTTCGAGAGCGCAAAGGGTTTCTCTTCTCATGCTGTCTTAAAACTCAGGTGGGCTGAAAACTCGACCCGGCCCAGCTAACATCGCACACACTTACCTAGTTGGATAGGCCCAAATCATAATTATTCGTTAAGACTGTATACAAGCTTTATAATTATTTAATTAACCCATCTCTCTCCTTGAGTGTAGTATGCATAGAATTGGTGTATCTACCTTGTGTTAGAGATACGGTATTAGCCATCACTTCCCTTCGTTGTGTTTCCTTCTTTTTATTGGGGCTTTATGCAAGAAATGGTAATGAGGTGATTGGAATGTGTGGTCTCACATTTGTATGTTTGCAACATGGCTCTGAGAAAGAAACATAGACAATTTTGTTATATTTGGCTAGATAGCCGATACGCCGCTGTCAATCATGTCTTGCACCAATTGATGCTATGTCAGATAGATAAGAGTTACCAATCACGCCCCTAGGGCCCCATTGATAGAGTCCCCATCTCTTGCGATTGCGGAAGCTTTTTCCATGGCCCTCATCAGCCCTTTCTTTTTTGCTTGAGTGGGGCATTGTGTCCTCATATAAGAGAAGCGGTGTCTCTTAGTAGTTTTTTCAACTATATTGTAGTGTCTCAAAACTCTATGTCCCATTCATCAACATTTGAATAGCCTATCCCCTCATGGGAACTAAATGACAATGTATCTCAACGAAATCATGTAAGAACAAGTGCCATGCCTTGTTTGATGGTGCAGTAATAGAGTATCATCATGAGGTGCTCCTAATCCACCAGCTTTGTCATTGTGACTCCCATTTAAGAAGAGTGAGCACTTCATTAGTTGCTTGGATTCAAGAAGAGTGCAAGCACCAAAGTGTCGTGTCCAGTGAATTAGACCGCATTCTTTGCAAGTGCAATTTATAGTCACCTATAAGCATGGGGAGGTCTAAGGGGTGTCTCGGGGCTCCGTGGACGCCATGATAGACGGAGGCTTGTGAATTAGAAGGGAAATAGGTCTAATCAAACATTGGATCAGAGTACGTAGAAGAAATGACGAAGTCAAAGTCTTTATCTCCAGTTGTAAAAAAAAAAAAAAAAAGTCTTTATCTCCAGACCTACCCCGCACTGACCCTTTTTTTTTTTTTGAATTCTTTCATGTTTTTGCATTTGGGTCATTTTTTGGGTTCGATTGATCACGAGTCAAAATTCATGTTCCAAATCTAACCTGATGCACTGGCAAGTCAGATTAGGTCAAGGTTCATCTTTTTTCTAAAGGATCGGTCAAGTAGTTTAGGAACATTTCTGAATCAGCTCATGCCAATTTGCGAGTAAGGGTTGGTTGATGGACACAGGCCCAAAGAACCCATATCGATTGTGGCTGTAATCCTATTTCTTGTAGTAGAAGTTGGGAGAGAGATCCAACGGCCACAAAGCAAAATCGGAGGAACCGACGGTTCAGATGGGATAAAAGCAGCGAGTCCGTCCCTCTTTCTTCTCTCCCAAGTAGATCTCGGGTTAACCTCTCCCGAGCCGACTCCCCCTCCCAAGTCCTCACAAAAGCAAACCCCAATCTCGCCGTCACCACCCCCAATCTCGCCCCCGCCGCCGCGATGTCTCGCCGCTATGACAGCCGCACGACGATCTTCTCGCCGGAGGGGCGTCTCTACCAGGTGGAGTACGCGATGGAGGCGATCGGGAACGCTGGGTCGGCCCTCGGGATCCTGGCGACCGACGGCGTGGTCCTGGTCGGCGAGAAGAAGGTGACCTCCAAGCTCCTCCAGACCTCCCGCTCCGCCGAGAAGATGTACAAGATCGACTCCCACCTGGCGTGCGCCGTGGCCGGGATCATGTCCGACGCCAACATCCTCATCAACACGGCCCGCCTCCACGCCCAGCGCTACGCGCTCTCCTACCAGGAGCCCATCCCCGTCGAGCAGCTCGTCCAGTCCCTCTGCGACACCAAGCAGGGGTACACCCAGTTCGGAGGACTCCGCCCCTTCGGGGTCTCCTTCCTCTTCGCCGGCTGGGACAAGCACCACGGCTTCCAGCTCTACATGAGCGACCCATCTGGCAACTACGGCGGGTGGAAGGCCGCCGCTGTTGGGGCCAACAGCCAGGCCGCGCAGTCCATGCTCAAGCAGGACTACAAGGACGGCTTGACCCGCGAGGAGGCCGTCGCTCTCGCGCTCAAGGTCCTCAGCAAGACCATGGACTCCACCAGCTTGACTGCCGAGAAGCTGGAGCTGGCCGAGGTGTTTCTGCAGCCCGGCACCGGGGAGGTACAGTACCAGGTGTGCTCTCCTGAGGCGCTGGGGAAGCTGCTTGCAAGGCTGGCCTGACACAGCCGACACCAGAGGCATGATGTTCTGGTTTGCTGTGGCTTGTGATGCCTACTACTGCTCTTAGACATGGTTTAAGCAGTTATTATGTTTCTGTTGTGCGAACTTAAATATTCGACCATTATGTGGTCTAATTTTATGTTGAGCATCCTTGGTCTGTTAATGTTTCATCTGTAACAGTGGATTGCCTTGAACTGGTTGCAAATTGTTGATTTCTATCTGTTCTGCTTGATTATTGTCGCGATTAGGGACCATGTGGGCAATAGAACAGGGGAAATTAGGTTCAGATATATGGATGATACCAACTGGGCTTAGTAGGCATGTCAAAATTTTGGAGTGCTTGTGTTCCCAATAACAATTCAGGTCTCTGGATGATGCTACTGCTTTCATCAATTATGCTCAGGAAACTAGGCAAAATACTAGGGTATTCTATGTCTTTCAGATTCTCTATGCTTCTGCTGTGCTTGAATTGTTGTTTGCCATTAGGACTTATCGGTGGCAGAGCGCAGTTGGGTGAAAATGTTAAGAATCATTTGTATGACCAGAACATGACAATACAATGCATCAGAATCATAAAACTGTTCAGCCCCGCATTCCCTCCCAAAAATAAAACAAAAAATGCTTTGTATTACTGTTTTCGTGGTGTTCTGTCTGATTCAGATTACCTATATATGGTTGGATGCCAACCATATGTTGTGTATTTTTTTAGGAGAGGTTCCAGGTAGTTCTCTCACGACAATACAATAACTCTTGTGGTTATGTTGCAGAATTGTTTTGACAGCATTTTTCTATGATTAGCCACTTATTACTGATCCAAAGCTTTTGATTCCCTCTTGAAAGATATGTTGTACCTTGACTAGAATTATTTGGTTGATAATTCATATAATTGGTTATATCAAGTATCATCAGGAGTCGAGAGTGTTGTATTGTTGGTGTAATGGTGAGTGATCTTTGCCTGACCACTTGAAACCTTGGGCTGCTCATTGCTGTGAACTTGAAATTCTGGTGCTACCGCATTTTTGTTATTGCAGATTTCATCCATTTTCTTGTTGCATAGTGTTCCTTGTTTATGACTTGGCACTTGATGCCATCAGAGTATGGTGATTCTGGTTTTTTTGGCATTAGTAAAATTTTATTCTCCTTGTGTCTAACTAGTTATATTCTTGCTTAAGGTACTCTCTCCATTCCAAATCGTAAGTCGTTTTAGCTTTTGTAAATTTCTAAATACAGTAGTTTTTACTATGTATTTTAGACATAATGTATATCTAGGTAAGTTCAAGATATGTACCTAGAGAAGCCAAAATGACTTGCAATTTAAAATGGACGGAGTACCAAAATGCAACAGTTAAGTAATCTTTGGCCACAGGGACTGTTGAAGCATCTCATGCTTCAATTAGATTTTGCTTCAGTTTTGTGGTGTTTATGAATTCCAACTTGTAGCTTTTATATGGATTGTGGTATGTCTTTTGTCTTTTTTTTTTTTTTTAGAAGAATCCTGATATATATGTGTATGTTTCATGACCGAATCGTTTGTCTTCCAGCTGGATTTGTGATGTCTGTGCAAGTAGCCCTGTCGTGTTACTTCACATGCTTATCAACTTTTTTCTTGATCCATGAACAAGATTACCTAAAATTGTATGAGTTTTTGTCATAAGCCATGTGCTAAGTGCTAACTAGTCAAACGCACAATTACCGTGATTGGTTTGCCTTCTAACTCGGAACTTGCAAATCGGGTTACAATTATCTTGGCTGCGCTTACAACCAACCTCAGCACACGAAACACCCACACCTACAGACAAAAAACATGGGCCCATTCGTTGAAGAATCAGCTATATATACATAGGAGTACATCAGATGAACTCCTCGATCCTCATGCCATTGGACGCTTAACAAGCGAAACCCATTTCCACCAAAGGTAGACAACGGATGAAGAGATCACTGCTGCGGCTATGCCAAGTGCAGCAATGCCCGCAACTACTCCTCTTCGCTTCTCATCCTGTCGTGCAGAATCAGAATTTGGTGCTCGTGGGGGACTGACCGTCGGGTCTTGGGAACGGGTAACTGTGAAATCCAGCATTTCCTAGTCAGTTAATTGTTAATTATATGAAAAATATGATGAGAGACCAACAGATGCTAGGGACATGTTTTGAAGCTAACCTTTTATTGCTGACACCAGTGGCCCATAAGCTCCTTTATATGGGATACAGCAGGTGCCACGTCCACTCCAATACAGATGTATTTCCAATATGGAGCTGTTAACAGACACTTCCTGGGTTATGTTGGTTCCTTTTCTGGAACCCCCAGCTTCCGTAGTAATGTCAAAATCCTTCCTGATAGTTTGATTCTGCAATCAATTGATCAAATAAGTGTATGCTTTGTTTACTGGATATGCAAAAATCAATTTTCTCATTAGGGATATATCAAACCTGAATATCAATGTCAAATAAGCGCCGTCCAGGTCCATCAGTTATGACTATCTCTGCAAAGAAGAGTTTGACTGTATATTTCCCATTAGCCAAACCTACCACATAGTACCGCAACGAGCCTGTTGACGTTCTTGCTGTTTTGTAGAGTTCTGGCATGTCTGAATCCAAACTATTCTCTATATTTATGATACCGGCAGATTTATTGAATGGATCAGAACCGACGTGACTCGTTACCCAATGACTGGTGGTGTTAACATAAAAGCCTGCTCCTCCAAGATCAGTTAAGTCTTCCGAGAACACGGTTGGCATTTGATCTGAATAATCAATTTGCTTGCCACCACAGTTTATGGCAAAAGTTGCATCATCTGCTGTATTATTAATTGATGATATAAAGACCAAAAGTTGCAAAAAATATGTTAATAACACAACTGAAGAAATCTGAGTATAACATTACAAGAAGCAGTGTCTGATAGGTCATAACCACGTATATAATATCATAATGGACAAATTTACACTTTTTAGCTGCATGCCCTAAATGTCAGTTTTCTTCATGTGGCACAAGCACAAGTTTGCCTCAGTTGCAGCAATCAATTTCTTCACAAAAAGTGTGGCTGGGCATGCTAGTGACCTCAGAAATTTGGAAACACAGGAATTTCGTTTTTTTAATGTGCAAATTCAAGTGCCATATCAATGTTGTAGACCGTGGCAAATGAGAGTATCTTGTGGTGCTTGGCTGGAGCATTTGGGCTTCAAGAGTTTCTGGTCAGTTCACTAATCATGGACAGGTGATTCCTGTCCTCAGGTTTGTTCAGGTCGCCTATAGTTGCTAGCAGGCTGAAACCTGTCTTTCGTGTTCAAAGTTTGTTGGGGTCTGTTGTTAGTGTGTGCACCTTTGATGTGCTGGGGTTGGGGGTCAGGAGTTCTTGTACATTTTATATATCCCTCTTAGAAAGACAGGAGTTCTTGTACATGGTTGGATCCCATGAAATGAAACCAATATCTAGAAAATGCTTCTCATTTCATTGTCAGATTATTTCCAATTCCTCTATTTCTGGAAACCAAACAGGGCCTGAAATGGTACACAGCTCTCCTACGTATTCAAGAAAAAAAAAAAGCATGGCATGCAACACTTGCTTAAGGCTATTTATGTAACACTTGGCATGATCCAAAAAAGCAAACACTCCATAAAACTTGCTGCAAATTTTCTCTGCATCTTTAATCTTTTGTTGAGTAAGAACCACATTGATTTAGACTTTAGTTTTAAAAAAAGAACCACATTAATTTAGAATTTTAGAATTGTAATTTGGATTATCTAGTCAAAAGTTTGAAAATGCACCTAACCGAGTCACCTGCTTTCTTTTACTTCCATCATTCCAAAACCATGCACACCTTGTATGAAGCCCATTAAAAAAATACTGCCTATCATAGATATGTGGATCTTAACAAGATAATTAAACACCAATGTCAAAGTTTGAGAATGAATAAGGGCAGGGTGCATTAATCCTCTAAAAGAAACTCAACTCAATGCAGAAGTAAATTCAACAGTTTATCCAAAGAAGGCAATGTAAAGCAGCTATCATCTCTCTTACTTCCCTCCGATCACCCCTTCTCTTCCCAGACGCTGTACCCACAATTGTCTGCCTGTTGCAACCCCACGATCCTAATCCTGAATTACTGCAATTCACCTGTAAATTGCCCACCACATCAACGCCTCGTGCAGCTGTATTCAAGGATCAGCATTGCAGGTTGATGCCATGTTTCATTGCTACCAAGCTCGGCGCCACCCAAACTAGCAAACCTGTGCAGCACAGAGCTCACTTTCCAAGCATGATCCGGACACCTCCCATCCCATGGAGTCCACAATGCGTATCAAGGAAGAAAAATTGGAACTAGATAGAGAACGGGAAGGCTATCCTCTTTGTATTCATCTAGTAAGATGATAAGAACAGTAGAACACTGCCATATGGTAATCATGAAGGTTCACAACAGCTCCATAGTTGAGCTGGCCTGCATATCCACCAATCGATGTGGCCTGCTGAACCATCAACACCTCACATGCAGCTGAACCACAACGATTGCAAGCCCGCAAGATGAGCCACTGCATCATCTATTTCACATATGCTGACACCACGGGCAAATGCAGGGGACGCTCTTCAGATACGATCCTGCCACATGCCACCTCTGGCACGCTACCAGAATCTGGGGTAGATTTCACCAGATTTGGATCCTTCAACCTCTGTCCCAGACCTTTGTCACCAAGTTCCTCGGTCAATAGGGACGCAATATGCTACTAGAAAACGTTTTGACAAGATGAGGACAAGATAGTTCCTGCCTTCTTGGAATAAAAACAACATTCCTGCGACAAGAAACGAAGCAAATGAAATTGACCAGGCCTTGTGTGGGCTGAACCTATTCACGCATGTGGACATAGCCCAATCACAGAGTAAGGATGTGCACAGCAATGGATCACATGAAGCAGGAAGGAGGAGGTGGAGGCTTGGATTGATGGAGGAACTCGGGGTGTTGGGGCAGGCTGATGAGAAGTATGGGAAAGCAATGGCCACATGGTGAGACCTTGAGAGAGACCATGAGAGAGAGGAGAGGGGGGAAGCTAATGTGGACTTAATCACTTAACATTAATTTTTGTGATGTGGGGTTGCAACCTCCGCAAGTAGAAGAACAATGATCAACCAGGCAGTTCGGTAACCGGTTCCTTAGTGTCAGGTTATGCAACCTTGTTCAAGTCTAATCCGAACAGTTGAGTACAGTGCTAGATGAGCAAGACCTGGAATCTAAGAGGTAGTAAAGTAGTAATCTGGAATATTCGATGTTATGCTTGCAAATCAGGTTCAAAATAGTTATACTGAGGCAATTTGGCCTTCTGAGTGAAGTATTTGGGTTGGGGGTCTTTGGATGTTGTTAACTGAAAAAGACAGTGATGAAATATTTCCTAACATTAGACCTTTGTGATGGCATTTCGAGGTAGATCTCAGCAACTCGATGGCCATTGCAGATTCTGAATCTCTGATTCTATGTAAGCACTAGCAATCCAACAGTCAGAAGTTCCATGCTCAAAGATCAAAAGTACACATTTGCATAGAACTTACTGGTTACACTGCTTCCATTGCATCCTTTTGTGCGAAGGCAGTTGAGGATGGTAAGAATTTCACTGCATGGTAGTACAGCAAAGTGAGAAACATGCAGCAAATTACTTCAAATTTCAAAATAATGCAGTGATAAATCCCCACCCCCTCTTTTCCAATTTCCAAACTATAGCTCACTTTAGCTTTGTCATGAGTCAAACTTTACTTTGACCAAGTTTTTAGAAAAAATGCATATTTAAATAAATGCATGTCAGGCATGTTTCATGCAGAATTTAATGAAACTAACTTGGTGTAGCAGATGCTGGTGCATTTTTTTTGTATAAACTTCGGTCAACGTTAGAGAAGTTTGACTTACAACAAAAATTTAGTGACCTCTCTTGGAATTTGGAATGGAGGGAGCACTTCCTATCAGTAGGCCAATTTCAAGACTTTTAAGCTTTATAGAGGTAGCAAAGCCACCGTGATGCTAGAAATTTGTTTACCATATCGTTCTTGTCGAGAATTTACTATACACCCCAAACATTCTACTGGATCATTCAATTAAGCTCAGCAAAACTTTGTTCTCTAAAATGCAAAGAAAGGTCAACTTTTTGGCAAATCTTCTATCGCAATGTAAGCCAGTAGATCAATGAAGCAATTTTCGCAATATCATTGATAATCTCTTTCATGGACCATGGTCCTTCAATTCTCCCACAACTTGATGGATTTCAAACTGAATTGCTGCAACTATACTTAACCTTATGTGTACTATATACATGATTTTTGTGATCATTTTTGAAACATTGCAACATGGTACTTTAGCCAATGAGGGCACCAGCCCTCCTGGGCACCAGATTTGCACTCACTCTCTAAGTCTTGAACAAACAATGAAAAAGTGTAGACCCAGTGCCAGAGGCTCCCACATGAGTGGGGTCTGGGGAAAGGAAAAACCGAGGCAAGCCTCCCCCCCCCCAAAAAAAAAAAAAAAAAAGCGGAGAGGGTGCTTCAAACCAACGACCTGGTGACTCGGTGAGACAGCTCTCACCACTGCACCAGGCCTGCCCTTCTAGTCTTCAACAAACAATAACAACTAAAAAGTTTACACCAAAATATTATCAAAGAACTCATGATGGTTAATTGGTTATTTAAATGTTTGTTACCTGTTGACTGTTCCACTGGCATCAACTGAAGTTCCAATATAATTTCTACACGACATGTTTGAAAAAGAATAGGTAAGGTTGCTATATAATCAGTCTAATATCTGAAAATATTAAAGTAATGATTGATATACTGAGGAAAAAAAAAAAAAAGAAAATTTACATGTGCAACTTCTGGCCAGCAAGGACAGTAGGAAGGGATCCGTTAACAAAATGATTGAATGAAACATCCCTGGAGTGTTTATTCCAAAATAGAAAAGAGTCAGATATGCGTAAGATCAGTCTGCGCTGGACAAAAGATCATTTAGAAACAGAAAAATTGTAAATACATGTGTTACTTAAGAGAGAATTCAAAGCAGGTCCTGAAGAATCACAAAAAATAGAACATGACACACGAGGGAAAAACCGAGTAGAAACATCACACCAGTCCCACTTCAGATCCAATGTACTCCCTCCGTCCCACAATACAGGACATTCTAGGATTCAAAAGATGTCTCAGATAGCAAGTTGTTTTAGCCTCTGTCAGGTCATGGGTCTCATCCTATATCAGAGGAGTACAGCATCGATCGTCATCACCTCCCTGACTCCTGTCAGGCACTATCACACGAAAAAAAATAAAACAAATAGACGGTGGGAGGAGGCTTCCTGTGACCAAGGACGGAGGTGCTGCCTGCGGCGCTGGGAGAGGCTCGTGCATCAATGAGAAGCTGTGACATCCCCTTGGTAGCTGTGCATCAACGCCCCTATTCATAGGGCATTCAGGTCATGTGCCTTGAACCTTGGTAGCTGTGCCACCCCTTAGAACGTCTATTAATCTGGGACAGAGGGAGTATGCACTATGCAAGTTCCTATCTTCACTATATGCCTAGACCTCAACTGTTTTAAGAAGATTTTCTAACTAGACGGAGTTCGAAATTTGATCTTATTAAAGTAAAGAATTTAGGACATACAACTTGGTACTACCTAAGGCCCACAGGTTACGTATTTTTTTCAAGAACATGCATTATTGCATGTGTTTCATTAAGAGGGGTTAAACCAAGCTTACCAAATGCTACAAAACGAAAAAAAAAAAGGAGTACAGACAAGCAGAAACAGGGTAAAGGAAACTCACCCCCACCAACACTATAAACTACAGAGACTAGCCAGATGGTTGCCTATAGCAACAGTGCGGCGCCAACGGATTACAAGAGGGGTAACTGGAAGGGAGAAGCGATCAAACATCAAATCAGCAGGTTAGTTAAGCTAACGTGTTTCATCTATTAACAAGAAGCTTACTAACAACCATCTCCTCTCCTCTGCTTTAATCTCCCCACCAGCTGTATCGAGTATCGACTAAAGCGAGACTCCCCCCAAAAGACCCCGTGCATTGTCAAAGGTCGTTTTGCCAGGTGGATTTAACATTTATGACATTCATCAACCAGTGCAAAGACTTTAGGCAGAAAAGAAGAGGAGCAATAACAACTTACAAAGAAAGGTTTTGTTGAACAATTTCAGGAGGCAGACGTTCACTGAAGCTGTTTTCACCTATATACCTAATGAGTAAAACTTCATTAGCAAACAGGGAAACTCAAGTATCAGGGAAATTGAAGTCATGCGCAGGACAATGGCATATGAAGTGTTAATGGATCATCTGCAGATAGCATAGGCATACATTCTTGATTCTGAGTTCGATGCTAGAGAATATTGCGCAAAAAAGTCTATACATATTTGCATCAATACCTCAAAACCTCCTACTAAATTTCAAGATAAACCTTGAAATGCTGTGTTTATTATCTCTATTTTATTTTTGAATTATTTTATGCAAGAACATCTCTAATTTTCAGATTACATACATGAACTGAAGCCCTTCAAACTACAGAGGCTAGGGGATCTACAATGGTGGGAAGTGTGGGTATACATCTCCAACAACGTTCGAGTTCTTTTCAAGTCAAATGGGTGCCTATTTCTTTTTATTTACAATGCCTACTAGTTCCTCCTAGGGTGGTCAAATTTCTTAAACTACAAGATTAACATATTTTTTTAAAAGCAAAGATGACTAAGAAATGGCTATGTTCACATTTCATATTTATTTCAATAACCAGACAAAGTGACGGGCAATAATATATCTATTATTACTGGAGGAGATTTGAGTTGGTAAACAACATAATGAAATAGGAGACAGTAGTTTAAATGCCTACCTAGACTATTTGGATTCCAAACCTCAGGCTATAGAGCTAAACAGAAATTTGCAGTAGAACTCAAAAGCCAAAGCTTGCTGAATTAAATGGTTATACACTTAGGTTCTTAAATTTTATGGCAACCATTACCAAGCTTATGTTAGGCAAAAATTCCACCCCAAATTCTGTTTCTTAAGGAAGCTGTCATATTAACATCACACTTATATCACTTAATCAAACTCCATCTTACATGAAGCTTGAGTTCTTATATGGAAGCAATAGTCTTAAAGAGCCTGATAAATTGTTCGACGTCAAATCCCTGCAGATGATGCAAAATTGCCTTTCAAAATCATGACAAAATGAATATAAAAAGAATGGAATATTTACTTAACATTATGGACAGCACTTTTTACATAGTAAGGAAAGTAAATTAGTGTGTAACCACATAATACTACAGCAAAGCTAAGAACTCAATAAAATTTCAGTGCCTATATGGCATATGAAATATTTTACAGCCACCAGTATCTTCATGAAAAGAGAACTTAAAATTGAAGTAACATTCAAGATCTGGCTAACCTAGCTATTAGCAGTAGAAGCTATCGGAAAGGGTATGCATAAAATCAGTTTATATCATTTATCTTTTCAAGCTGATGTTAGATAATTGTAGGTAGAAATAATATAAAGAAACTAAAAAAGTATTCAAACTGCAAAAGCATTAAGAATGACAGTTCTATTACAAGCCAGTGTTATGATATGTATTGGGTTTAGAAGGTGAACTTCCATCAGAGAGGAGCCCGACGGCCACAGTTTGGTGGTAGAAAGCGCAATTGAAAGAAGTTGCTAGACAAAGAAGGGAGCACAATGAGAAGTTTAGAAACTCACAGGTATTTCAGCTTTGGCAAGTTTGGGAGTATTGGGAAGTTGGCCTGTGAGCCCACACTTCCTCAGAGATCTGCATAATAAAAAGAAAGCATTCAGTAACTGCATTAATCACTACTATGCTATAAGTCATTAAGGGTATGGTGAAACTTGACATACAACGTTGAAAGGTTTGCCCACTCTCCTATGACATCAAAATAAGAATGGCTGCCACCAAGATCACCAAGCATCCTGAAAGGAAATCCGAATCAAAGATGGCGGTGTATGCTACATATTTCTGTTAAAATAATATTGGTGGCTTCACCAAACAATAATGATGTTTTTCTTCAACAACATAAAAGAATTTCTCCAGATCAGATGACTAACTTCTAAATGCATTGACTCCAATATCTACTACAGCAATGAAAAATCAAAACGAATGGAGGGGGTATTACTTAACAAAAATAACCGTTAGAGTGACTTACAAGACTTCTAGATTGGTCAAATTTGAGAAATTTTTTGGGATAGGTCCTTGAAGTTTCGTCCCATATATACGCCTAGCAAGATCACGGCATTAGATCTCAAAGATTGGAAAGGAAGGATCTGTACCTAACAACAATAGACCAAGTGGTTATGTGTACAAGTCTGTGAGACTGGTAAAGTTCTGAATAAATTCTGGAATAAGTCCTTCGACATTATTATCAAATATCCACCTGCATAATCAACCACAGGAATAGTTATTCTTTCTTCAAATTGGCTAACATAGAAGGTTACTGAGTATATAGAAAACAAAAAGGGACATAAGGCGCACTTACAGGGACTTAAGATTTCTTAAAAGTGATGATTCGTGAGGAAAAGATCCACTGAGATTGTTATTGTTGAAGTGCCTAGCTATATGGAGAGCATTCAATCAGCTATGACACTATGAAAAGATCAAATATCTTTGCTGACAAATAATTTTGAAATTAAGAAGGCTTGAGTGCTAGCCAAGAAGAGTCTTCCCATAAGATGTACAATCTATACCTATACGTAAGCATCCACTATTGCATCACAGTTCACAGACAAGTTGCTTGAATTACACCAGCTAAAGAACTACAGCTACAATCTGATCATGGGATATTATAAACACCAGGTCAAGGATGTAGGATACTATTTTATTGGAATCTGCTAAGCTAATATTACAAAGTCTCACTCTAACTTGAGATAGACAACAACAATAAATCCCTCTTAATCTCAAGCAAGTTGAGCTAGGTGTAGACTAGATTTGAGATAGAGAAAGCAGAATAAGCATACATTTATTAGATAAAGAATCACTTATAGTATTCATCTTATCAGCTATATATCATGTATGCAGCTGTTATAAATGCATGACAGGGAAAGTAGTGTTGTACTATTGTGGACCAATCAAGTAGGAAAACTTTAATCATTCTGTTAGCAGTAGGTTAAATTAATTGCATTCAGCAAGATGGACCATCAATACATACATTCTGGAAATAATACAACAACAATGGCTCAATGAAGAGCTAAATAACATGTACAGGCTTATATTTAGGGGAGCAAAATACGGTTATCACCATGTTTCCAGTTTGGAAAGATTGCCAACTTCTGGGGGTATTGAGCCATTCAAGTTGTTATTACTTAAGTCCCTACAAAATGAAATAGGAGGTGACTTACAATCGTATTGAAATTCCTATTCTCACAAGAGAATGCATAGAACCATACTGACAATCAAGGGTAAGGGAAAAACAGGGTGAAAAATAAAGCTGGTAGAGCTGTAAAATGGTAGCCTTCGGTTCAAAAGAAGTGTTATAATTGAAAGTGCATTTGATCAGCAAATACTAATCAATTTGGTTGTCCAAGGCAACACTATCCACGAAATAGCCCTACTCATTGCTTCTTAGTAGAATGGAAGTGGTGTTATACTATTGGAGTCTATGGTACAATTCGTGGGAGCGAAGTATGTTGCCCCAACAGAGCTAAAATGACAACTAAAATAGAATAAAAGGGAGTCATGGTAGACAAGCTTACTGTCATGTATACTAACAGTTTGGTAGGATGATATCAGTTAGTGTTTAAATAAGATGCTATTTATTACATGTATATCTGAGATACCAAAATACTAAAAAGTACCAAAGCTAACAATGACTATAGATACATTCATGTCTAATATATTCCTCTGGGCAGTAGAAGACTGGATGTTAGCACAAGTATACAAGTCCATATTTTCATGAAAATCTTAGTTCTAGGCCTACTCTTTTTAAGTAAACTCGGATATATTCTGAAGTAGTTTATTGTGTGTAATTTGAAGCTGCAACGAGAGTAGTCATTAGTCATCACTTCAACAAACCATTTCAATCTAACATTGAGCTCCCTAAAGCATTTGTGATTGTACAGCATGAACCATCGATTCCAAAACTCACAGAGAGACGAGCTCCGTCAAATTGAAGAGAGCCGGCGGGATCTCCGTGATATTCCTGTACCCAGTCACATTCCTGCACCATCCGGAGATTCCAGACCCACGCATCAATCCCAGGCGCAAATAGGCATCAGCATCAAATGGGAGTAAGAGTGAAGGCGACGCACAGGCTCGTAATGCGGCACCCGTTGAAGGTGGGGAGGCAGTTGCAGTAGACGGACGCGTTTATTTCGGACGACTCGGACCAGACGCGCTTCGTGCACGGGTCCTCCGCCGCCGCGCCGCCCTCCAGTCGCCACTGCCGGAACACAGCGTGCAGGGCATCCGCTGCAGGAACGCGAGATCCACGAGTTACTAGCTGCCAGCTTTCTCGTCGCCATTACACAACTTCAGACACCACAGAAGGAGCGAGAAATGGGTACCGTCGGAGGGATCGGTGGAGGTGAAGGGCGGTTGGCCCTGCGCCGCGTCCAGGGTGAGGAGCGCGAGGACGAGGAGAAAGGCGGCGACGACAGCGGGAGCGGAGCGAGCCATGGGGGCCGGCGTGGAGTTGACTTGTGCGCGCAGGAGGTGGAGGGGTGGTGCATTGGGTGGCTGCTGCTAGTACTTGCTAGCGGAGCGGGAGGGCTGGGTCTCTCTGCCTCTGGGGTTTGACCGCGTGATCATGCGCCCGCGGAGACGAGGTCGTGAGGGTGCAGGTGGAGTTGACGCGACCGCGTCGGGGACTGGGAGGCGGGAGGATCCGGTCGGCGGCGGGAGATGCGCCGGGTCGGCGGCGCCGGTTTCGAAGCTTTGGCCGATGCGCCGATGCGAAATGGCAGGAGAAGCCGAAGGAAAGAGGCTGTGGGGAAAAAAAAAAATCCTCGAGGCAATACCTATACAATAATACTTCGTCCATCCAAAAAGAACGACGTTATGAAAAAACGTGGTGGTCAAACTTTCTTAATTATGACTAGGTTTATAAAAAAATATGTGCAACATTTAAATCTTCAACTAATCATATTCGATTGCTCTTCTCTCGACTTATTTTGGCTTATTTTCTCTCACACGATTACTTTAAATTAGCGATTAGTCGACTTATTAAATCAAAAACGAAAATTAGATTCAATTTTGTTAAAAAACTAGACTTAAAGATATTTTGATGATACCAATGCCCGACGGAGAGGGAGACGGGGGGAGAGAGGTGGTGGAGGTGGAAGTGGAGAGGACGGCCGACGGCGGCATCACTGAGGCGGGTAAAACGACGTCGGGGTGGGAGTCCATGCGCCCACACTTTTAGGAGGGCGATGGAGCCAACAAGCCCTCCTCCGGCGGATCGGGCCGCAATCGGGATGCGATTAGGTGGCGGGCGTCGGGGGGGGAGAAGAGGGCGTCGTCGAGGGCGAACCTCCAATATATCCATATTTTTGCTATATGTTTTAATTTGTTGTTTTTAAGAAACCCCGAGGTCCAATGTCGAGCTCACGGCGGGCGGAGGAGGCGAAAAGTTATTTAAGGGAAGGGGAGAGGGAAAACTGGGTCCGAGGAGAAGGAGGCACCGCCGAGTGATCCTCTGTCGGCGCCGAGGGAGGAGAAGCAACACTTGCTCAGTAGGGAACATAACATATCTTTAGAAGGCTAATGTTCCCCGGTGATTTGACACTAGTTGCATACTCCCTCCGTCTCAAAATGTTTGTCACTTACGTTTCTCAAAAAACAACTTTGACAAATTATATATTAAAAAATATTAATATTTATCATACATAATTAGTATCATTAGAAAGATCTTTGAATCTAGTTTTTTAACAAAATTATTTGAAGATACAAATTTTGCAAGTATTTTGTGCAAAGCGAGTCAAAGTTGTTGTTGCCGAAAACCAAAACAGACTAACATTTTGGGATAGAGGGAGTAGGTGGTAGTTGAGGCAAACTACATGGTGGAGCATTAGGCATGCCCTAATAGGTATTTGACGTTCTCCGTCTAGGGTTGTGTTTAGTTCCCTAAGTTTTTACCAAAATTTTCAAAATTCTCATCACATCGAAGCATTAAATGTATCAAAAAGACGCATGTCAGTATAAAATGTAGGTAAACAAAAAATAACTAATTGCACAGTTTAGATGTACGTTGCGAGGCGATTCTTTTGAGGCTACTTACCCATGGTAGGATAATATTTCCACAAACAAACAAAACATACTATAATGCTTTTATGTTCGCTACAGTGTTTTTTTACAGATCTAAACACAGCCAGATATTTCTAGCGCAACGTAATATGGTAGCTCACACTTTTAGATTTACTTTTATAAATAGAAACTGTAATATGGTAGCTCACACTTTGGCTAAACAGGTCTCGGAGGAGACACAGGTTGGCTGGTGGCATCAAATACCGGCCTGTGTTGCTTCGATCCTAGCCTGTGATTGTAATCCTAGTCCTGATCATGAATGAATGAAGCAAGAGTGTCACGAAAAAAAAAAACACAGCCAGATATTTCTAGCGCGCATTAGCACTAGCAACGACTTCATCGTCATCAATTGCATCGAGTGCATTGACATCTTTGAGCTCAAGAGACTGCACGAATGAATATCATGTGCTCCCATCCCCTCCCCCACACATCAAAAATACATGAATGAATGAATATAACAATCCAAAAAGTTAATAATATGAATGCATAGATGGCGCATGGTTGCACGCTTATTCAAAGTTTAACCTTTTTAAACAAAATTATTTTGCAATAATAACAAAAAAAAAATTATCCTATCCAAACTTACGTAGATGGCCCATGGGCCGGGAACAGGAGGCCTATGTTGCACGCACCCAAACCCAGAGCTTCAACCAGCCGCCCAGCCGTCGTGTTTCCCTTCCCTAACCTGCTTTCGCCCACAGCGGCCGACGGCCATGGAGACTTTGGCGGCGGCGCCTCGCCGTGCCAAGAGAAGGAAGCCGGACGCGCCCAATAGCCGGAAACTGCAGGGTGGAGCAGTCATCTCGCCGCTGGTACCGGCGGCGAGTGCGCCTGAGTCCAGTCCTTCGGAAGCCGGAGGAGACGTCATCCAAAATCCACCGCCTGGAGCCGGTGGAGAAGAAGAAGATGGGGTCGACCGAATCAGCCTCCTCCCCGATGCCATTCTCGGTGAGGTCCGAAGGCAGCACTGGGCGGGTGGGGCTCAAGACCCACCTAAAATTCGATCTCTCCTCCCCACCAAGGATGCCGGCCGCACCCAAACCCTCGCCACCCGGTGGCGCCATCTCTGGCGCTCCGCACCTCTCAACCTTGACGGCGTTATCATTTATCCCCACCACGATGTCGTCTCCCGCATCCTCTCCACCCACCGGGGCCCCGGCCGCCATTTTCGCTTCGGCGCAGAATACCACCTACAGGACCACCCCGCCACTTTGGATGCATGGCTCCAATCCCCCGCCCTCGACAACCTCCAAGAGATTGACTGCTGGATCCGCTACCTTGGGCGGCCGCGGGTGTTGCAACCGCCGCCGCTGCCGGCATCTGCCTTCCGGTTCTCGTCGAGCCTTTGCGTCGCCAGTCTCAGCCAATGCCACATCTCTGACGACGTTGCCCAGGGTCTTCACTTCCCCAAGCTCAAGAAGCTCGCACTTAAATGGGTCAGCATTTCGGAGGATTCCCTGCATAGCATCATTGCTGGTTCTCCCGTCCTCGAGTGCTTGCTGCTGACCAGAAGCTTTGGCTTCCGCTGTGTCAGGATCAACTCGGCTACCCTTACAAGCATTGGGGTGGATGCTAATGATGGGCGTGAATCAACAGTGACATTCTTGGAAGAACTCATCGTGGAGGATGCTCCTTGCCTTAAAAAGGATTCTGTATCTTCGAGTACGATTACATTTTGGCGGCATGCGACTGCGAGTATCAGTTATTTCAGCACCTAATCTGGAGACCTTGGGTTGCCTAGGTTGGGATGATAACTCTTCCAAGCTCACATTGGGCTCTGCGATTATTGAGGTACCTATCGGTTTTCTATCACTTGCCTACAGGTTTTGAGTCGCTTTTCTTGTGCAGATGGGCTGACACATGTTATATGCAGCCATGCCACCTAAAGGAATTCCAGGTCATTAACTCAACAACGCCGACCTGTACTATCAAGATTTTAGCAGTCTATATTTATACTCTTAACCTGGATGTTATTATTGAGTTATTGAGATGCTTTCCACGCTTGGAGAAGTTGTATATCCAGGTAAACATACTAAACTAGTAAATTCATTATGTTCATATATTCTTTGGATCTGGTTTACTACTGTGTGAATTCTTCTTGAATTGGTTATGTTTGTATACTGTTTTCTCCTTTTCAGTCAGACAAGAATTATTGGCGCTGTAAACATCATAATCTTATCAAATGCCTTGACATTCGTCTCAAGACCGTTGTGCTGACTAATTATCGAGGTATAAGGTCACAAGTTAACTTTGCAACATTCTTTGTACTGAATGCAAAGATGCTGGAGTCAATGACATTTCAGTGTCAAAGGTATGGTGTGTGGGAAAGATTTCTTGCAGAGCAGCACGAGCTTCTCCAGCTGGAGAAAAAGGCTTCAAGATGTGCTCGGTTTTATTTTACTACTCAGAGATGTTTCTACGACTTTATGCATATTGAACATGTCCATGATTTGTCTAGAACGGATCCCTTTGAATGTGAAGAAACAAGGGCAGGTGTATGCACATCCTTTGAGTAGTTTTTTTTTTCCTTTTTCCAATGTTAAGCTTTTAAAGTAGGGGGATTGCTAAATGAAGTATGTGTATTGTAAGATTTGTGTAAGTGTGGCAGTGCCACAGTTTGACTTACTAATCTATATAATCCACAGAATCTTCATGCTCGAGTAATGTCCATTTTGTTGTTTTTATAACAGACCTCATTTTATTTAAGAGCAGAGTAAGGACAATTCCATGGCAGTAATCAGTGCTGCCTTTACTGGGCACTGGAGGGCATGAACAGAGTTAGTGTTGGATATGGTTGGGGTGGGATGGAGGCTACATAAGATTTTGTTTGTCTAGCTAAAGAATGAGCTGAGATATTCAAAGCTCTGTCAATCTTGTATTGGTTCTCTGCTTGAGTCGATGAAATCTTGTATGAAAGGTTTTATTCTTCAGTCTGGTGGTGAAGCTAGGTTGGCAATGTCGAAGAATTTCACCAGTACTTGACTGTCTGACAGGTAATTTGAATCATATGTAGGCTGAGCAGAGTGGAAAATCACCACGAGTTTATGCAATAATATGCATATTAACCATGCCCATGATCTGTCTAAAACCGATCCCTGTGAATGTGAAGAAAGAGAGGTTGTTGATGCATGCCTATCCTCTGAGTAGTTAGTACTCTCGTTATAAGAATAAGTCACTTAAATTACTACTACCTCCGTGTCAGAAACATACCATCCTAACATTTATTTATTTTGCCCTAACAAAACATGTAATTTCAGCATTCAAATTTTCAAACACTGGACATTTTTACCACCTTGTTATAAAATATGGCACTTTTGGTTTTGCCCCTATAAAAATACTATACAAATGTTTTAGAAACACTTGCAAAATTAACACAGCCTTGATTCATCTCCTTAGTCATATGGTAGTACAACAGAACAGCAGCTTCTAGTTATGAAACTGTGCATGATTGACATACTGTGAAATTGGCATACGGCGGTAGGTTTTGATGTGCCGATTCGGTGTTTGTCTCTTTGAATGCGAATTGCAACACCATACCTTATGCTATACCGAATGCGAAGTTATACATGTATGCAGAATTGGTGTGTCTATTTTGTTTGTGAAAATACGGAAGATCATTTGGACTACTAAAAATCAAGTTGCAAATTCTTTACAAGATGCCATGCTGTCCGATGGACCTATGTTGATGTCTTTAGTTGAGAATACTCGCGCAAATTGCCTTCTTATCTGTTTTGCCATTGTAGTAGTGGACATTATATAAGCACATTGCTTTGACGTGGTCAGACACATACTAGTACCAACCAAGAAGTAAAACGGCACATGTTTTTCCAGACTTGTGTCGAACATGGGTGCTTTGAAGCTTTTTGTCAGCGAAAACAAAGGAATGCTCTCGCACACCATGTTAACCCATGCACACTACAGATCAAGGAATGACAACACTTTTACAACGCTAAAGTGAGTTACATAGTTATGATGGCAATTACACGAGGCTTGTGATCTGTTCATGTTTTATGCTAAGTTCTTCTTTGCATTTCCCATTTCAGGGAAAATGGAGGGGGATATAGCTTGAAATGATCATAACCCTCCTGGTATCTCCTTGCAAATGACATGGAATCACAACTGTTTCTTAGCCAGCTTTCTGTTCTGCTCTAGATAAGGGTAAGCTCTCTGATACTGTAATATAGCCCAAACCAGGTCCCTGAAAGAGAACTCAGGCCACAGAGGATCTGGATTCTGCAAGTGACTAAACGTTGTCTGCCAAAGAAGGAAATTGCTCAATCGAGTCTCGCCTGAAGTTCGAACGACGATATCAGGATCTGGGCAACCAGCGCTATACATGTGGTGATCCAAATCCTCCACAGAGATCTCCGAATGCACACCATTATTCGCAGCATGACCATTACAGTTGCCAACATGTTCAGTCTGCGACAGTTCCCTCCTTTCTGCACAGACTTCACTGACAGCATTGATAATCTCAGAAGTTGAGTTATATGGCATGCAGATAGAGAAGACAAGTCCTGTATTCCCAGCTGTGCTGGCCATCAGCTTCTGAGCCGCCAACCTCACCGGCTCACATAATAGGTCCAAGTTGCCCCAAAAGTTGATCTTACAGTTAATCTTGTTGATTACACTTCGGTTCTCTAATAGTTCATTGATTTTTTCCTCCATTAACTGCATCAAGGAGTCCACCTCACTTGGGTCCCTTTTAAAATTATCAATGCTGAATGCGTAAACCGTGATGTACTTCACACCCATTTCATAGCAGTACAGCAGACTTGCAATAAGAGCAGAGAAACCCATTCTGTGACCAGCTCCTTGTTGCATGCTTCTGAATTTAGCATATCGACGATTACCATCCATAATAAATGCAATGTGCTTCGGCATTGGGCCATATGAAAGGATAGCTATGATGCACTTGCGTATGAAATTCTGAAGGCTTGAAAGAACACCAGTTGTAACCATCTCATCAGGCTTCTCTGTCTTCGGATCCTAGACCAAAAGCAAATAAATAACAACTGAGCAGAATCTTACATGTTGTAAGAATATTTGTCCATGTTGGCATAACAACAAGGTTATTAGTTCTTTGAGGATTTTTACAAGCTTAATAACTGATATCTAAATGCTTTATCAAGAAATTAATCAACATATGCCGCTGCAAATATAAAACTCACCACATAAGGTGAGGGAGAGATAAGTGACCCCGCCATTCCAATGATGAGGGACTAAGCAACCAGTTACCAAAGCTGCAAACAGGAAAACCCCTGATTAAAGAAAAAGGTGAATAATCTCCATCAGAATAAACTAAAGTACACAAAAACAACTGGAACCAAACAACATTTGACATTAGAAAGAACACGGTGTAAGGGTTTTACAAGCAGGCTGCACAAAGCAATAATGAGCTCAGGCCGCATCATCTTGGGCCATGAATGTTGAATGGTTTTCCCAGGTGCAAATGATGAGAGACACTGGGGTTTCAGATCTACCAGCAACTAGACTGCATATCCAAGAGCAGATCTGAGCATTTGCAAGCGTCAATTCCAGTTGTGGATGCACACGATGGGAGAAAAAAAGTGAAAAGGACAGAACTTCAGTAAAGGTCAGTGTTTCCGCTTGCTGATGCAAAAGCGCCTTAGGAACAACAGCTTTCTCTTTTACTTAAGCTCATGTGGGTTGGTGTCAAATTCCTAGTGCTCTTGTAGCCTTGTAGGTGTCAATTTCCTAGTACTCTTGAAGGAAAAGCTCGCATGGACTGTGCCCACAGCAACTGCAAATCCTAGTTATGAGCTTCTAAACAGGAATCAACATGCTATTAAGCAACTAGCAAGGATTTTTCTTCCCCACCTGAATTCTAATGATCAGGAAAGCACTAAACAGTGCCAATCAAACAGGTCAAGGATGCATGGGTTTAAGGGACAAACGAAATTTACAAACAGTGGCGGACCCAGCTCAAGAGTGGAGGTAGGGCGGGTGAATTTAGACTACAAAATTCTTGGCTAAAAACGACAGGTCGCCGCTTCAAATTCAACAGAGAAATCTTGAACAACTGTTCATGACAAAATCAACAGATGAATCAATAATCAGACAATATATATGGGGTGAACTGAAAATCAAGCAGTACGACATGATCAATAGTCAGAAACAATATATGGGGTAAACGAATATCTCCAAATAATCTCAGTGAGAGAAAACAATTAGTGATGGCTCAGCAATCTGTTGCAAATTGCAACCAAGCGTAAACACGCTAGAGCAACGGTAAATTAATGATTAGTACTCCAGTGCATGAATCGGAACAGTTGATTATAGATGACAAACTAAAAGATTCTAGGCATCAAGCAGGAAGCTCAAAGGGGAAAAGAGCCGTGTGCGTGCATGCGGTGGAAAACCTCGTCAGACGGCAGCAGATGGTGCTGGATCTAATGGGCAGGCAGCCGAGCAGGTGCTAGGGGCTGGGCAGCCGCCGGCCGGGCCATGGAGTCTGGGGGCCGGGCAAATTACATTTTGGAAAGAAACCATATAGGTAAACACCAAGCAAGGGCTGCCTAGTACCCAGAGTCTTCCCCTGATCTCCCATTCCCATTCGCTCAATCAAGAACGAGCAGTAGCACACCTAGACGTTTCATCGAGCACCTGACGAGCGAGGATGGCGAGCAGACGTAGAGAGAGTCAACTGACCTGCAGATTGGGGACTCGAACTTCCGAACTCTGAAGAGGCCGACGAACTGAGAGGGAGCGAGCGAGAACGAACTGGTGGGGTGGGATGGTGGAGGAGGAGCGAGCAGGTGGTAGTGGTACTAGTAGGCGTGGGTCAGAGGGGTACCCTTCCCATCATCTCGCTCTCGACTGACGTACGGAGTGGAGACGCGAACAGGGGAGGAGACGTACAGACGGAGGCCGGCAACGCGCCACGGGGTGCGCTCGTGAAGAATCTTTTTTGTTGTTTCTCTCGTGCCCTGTGGTGGCCGGTGCCGAGAAATACGAAGATCGGCAGCCAGTTCACCACAGCCACGACTCCTCTGTTTGACCGTGACGCCAAATAAAAACACGGATGGAAACGGTTGCCGGTCGCGGGCGGGCGAGCGGGCGGTGGGGGTGGGCTTTTCAGCCAGTGATGAAGAGTGGCAGCCAAATCGTACGAAATAAATTTTTTGTACTGTGAAAAGAAAGTCCATGGACGTGGAGATTTTCTGGAGCATAGTACAGCCAAATTATTGTACTATATGAAAAGAAAGTCCATGGACGTGGAGATTTTCTGCTCTGGACCGAGAAACTTGGCGAAATCGATGCTTCGGAAATCAAAATCATCACTGAAAATAAAACGTGCTGATTGTTGATAGATTCAGACCTGTGCGTACAGTGAGTGGTACGACTCCTGCCTGGACCAGCCGCACGTTTCGACCTTGGATTCGACGCCCCCGCGCCTGCGGCGCTCGCGCCAGTGCGTTACGCCGACGCCCAACGCCAGGGTCGTTGTCTCGCTGATTTCGCTCGGCGCAGGCGGACTCACCGGGAAGGTAGCGTGGACTCTCCGGCTCCTTCGCGCTGTGACTCTGGGTCTGGGAGGAGGCGGCAGCCGCAGCAGGGGAAAGCGGCAGGGGGCGAGTCGGCCGGGGTGGGGGTAGGTGGCGAGGTGCTGCCGTGCTGTCCGCCGGCGCCGGTCGCCGGAGTAGGGGAGGGAGGAGGAGCGAGGGGCGAGCCGTGCTGCGGCGCGGAGCAGCCGAGCTGAGGCGCGGAGCAAAGGAAGCCGGCGGCAGGGGGGGGCGACGCGAGCGACGGAGAGAATGTATCCGGGCTTAGCTCCTTCGTTTTTGTTTTTTTTTTTAGAAACTGGGCTTAGTTCCTTCGTGGGCTGCCAGAAAGCTGTTCTATTGGGCCAGATACGTACATAAATCTGTGTGCGTGGCGCAGGCGCCAGAGGAGCAAGCAGCCCACGCCGCATCTATCAGCAGTTGGCTACCACGGCCCACGGGATTGCACGCTTGGCAGGCCGACTAATTAATTTCGTCCCGAGAACGGCCCAAACCCTTGATAATCTTCGCCTGCTTGACGGTGTAACAAACATGAAGCGCGTTTAAATGCAATCCATTTGTTGTTTTTTTTCCTTCTTCATTTCATCCGATGTGCCAGGCACAGTCAAGATAATCTCGTTTCTCTTATTTCTTCAATTGTAGTTAGTTTTGCTGTATTTACATTTTTGCTATATATTTCATAGCATGTTGCGTTTTTAGAAGAAGCGGAGTGAGACGTTAAAAAAACATGAAATGTCAAAATTGAACAACAGTAAACAAGTAATCTGAAAGCAAGGATTATCGTTGAACTAGAAACCACGCACGCCCATATCATCATCTTACAAATGGCTCCTGCTACACCATTGATCTGCGACTACAAAAACCAGTCAAAGCACAACACAAACCACTAGACTTGGCAGCAACTTTTCGCAGATGGCGACGCAGACACTACGCGTTCCATCACAGCTGATACGTCGCCAACCAGAGAAATGCTTCACCTTGCTCGGTGCACTCGCTCTGTAGATGCTTCACCTTGCTCTCCAGGCTCCAAGAGGCTTTGCTGAGCCAACAAACGGAGCCTTATAGGCAGAGCTAGCGAAAAACAAATCTTGTGGTGGTATTCACTCCAATTTTTCTCTCTATATAAAACCGTTCCCCTTGTAGTATGTACTATGTAGTATTGTGAATGGTTGCATAGTAAGGCTAACCTTCAGAGCCGATCACAGGCTGCCACGTCGATGGGAGACGTCAGGAGGCTTCGGTTTTGGATTGAAGCCTACTCGTTGGAATGCAGGAAACGAGAAGGATTGAGAGGAGCGGCCCACGCCGCATCTATCACCAGTTGGCTACCACGGCCCACAGGATTGCACGTTTGGCAGGCCGACTAATTAATTTCGTCCGAGAACGGCCCAAACCCTTGATAATCTTCGCTGACGGCGTAAAAACATGATGCGAGTGCTGCCACATCATCCTATTGAACGAACGGACTCGCAAACAAGTTGGCAAGTGCTGTCATCTGAAAGCAACAGGAAACCGTATGAGCGGAGCACACATTTGGGAGCCGGCACGCACGCACGCATCATCGTCATCCAGGCCGGCGCACCGCGCACGCGCGCGCGCAAGAACGGGCGTTCGTCCGTCCGGTCCGGACATAATGCACGCCAGCAGCAGCCTCGGCAGCAGGGCGACACGTCGCGTTCTCGCCATTAAACGGCCAGCCGGTGAGCACTGGAGTCGTCCTACTCGATCCATTGCATCTATATATATATATATATATATATATACCCAGGATAGATAGATAGATAGTGATCATGCACCGGCTGCTAATATAACTAGCCATTAATTACAGCACACAACAACAACGCTATAGGCCGGATAGTTTTATCCATTATCTAAAAAAAAAAACTCCCTCGTCCCGGCGGCGAACAACGCTATATCTCACAGTTTATCCTGGATTCCGTCTATGCGCTTGGGGTTCGCCTCGCAACGTATAATTTATTTTATTATCATTTTATTAATAAAGATACTTCAATATTAATTAATTCGATTTTATAATTTGCATAAATATTTTGAATAAGACGGATGAAATTCCATTAAAAGGCAAAAACTGTGGGGGGGCGCTTCCATCGCGTCCGCCAGGAGCAACGGTTTATTTCTTGTTCTGCTTCATCGTCAGCTCGTCAGTCGAGCGCGAGCTAGCTACTCATGTCCATTAATTCTTCTTTCATTTTTTTATTTTTTTTTTTTTGGACAGCAACAAGTCTCGCTGTCTCTGGCGACGTGTGTACGGCGTTCGGTGTGGCCCTGTGACACTAGTGTGCGTGACTGAAACGACGTGACAGCCGTCCGACCAGCCGGACAACTATCGCTCTTGCTTGCCACCCAGCAGCAGACAGTTGACATTGACGGTGTGCTGCCAGCAACCGTGGCAGCGGCGAGCGCTCGAGCAAATGGCTGCTGGTCGATTATCAAAACAAACAACGGGTCTCACCACCCCGGTGGCACTACGGCAGGCCGGCGCAGCCGGTCTCGGGTCATTGCCTCGGCGTCGGCCGCGCTTTGGCGTCGGGGCCCCGGCCCCGGCCTCGGTCGACACGGCAGGCGGGAGCTCCACAGGTGACCAACACGGCAGCACCGCAAGCGCAAAACCATTGGAATCGGGGTGGGGTGACGCTGCCACAGGCGTGTCAACGCAGTGGCAGTGGCAGGGCCCGGCAACCACCAGCAAACAATAACGTGGGGAACACGGTCTCGTGGTGACGACACCTCAACATCCTCGCCAAGCGCATAATCAAGAGCCCTGCAGGTAGTGCACGCGTAGTATCTCTGTTCCGATTGCCGTGGAATTCTTCCTGGGTTTTCAAATGACCGTTGAGCTATCGTAGGTATGTTTAGGCAGGAATTGCAATAGTGTGTCTGTATATATAATAATAAAAATAAAAAAAGTAAGAGTACTTGTTTGGTATAAACGGCAGAAGGATACAGGCTCGTACTCGTCGTCTCTTCAACCCAAGAGGAGGAGAATGTTGAGAGAAATCACAAGTTGTGGATTCAGGTCACAGTTTTTTTTCCCCTTTCCCAGCGGCTTTTCTCAACCGGTCCCAAGTTCCGAGGTTGATTGCCAACAGGAGTAGTGGTGGTCAGGCCGGGCTCAGGGGATCCGATCTCGATCTGGACCTCAGCCACACGTGTGTGTGTCAAGTGGCAACGTAACTGATGCGCGCGCGCGCACACACACATAACAGTTTGCGACAGATGGGATGTTGGTGCAGCAGATCGAACGCACGCAACGCTTCCAGTCCACCATCACGCGGTCCTCAACTTCCGATGGATAAATAAAATGCAACGAAAAATCTCATCCGACACCAGAAATCTCCACCGAATTCCGCCGAAAACGAGCGCCGCTGGCCGCTGCCATCCACCCTCCACCACCACCGGCACAAGCAACAACACTCCACAGAAATCGCCATCAGCCCCGAGCATTTTCCCGCTTTTTGCCCGGTGCCTCCCCGATCATTCTTGGCTTTTCTTTGCGTCCCACGAGGGACCGAGGACGGAAGAGGACGAGGAGCGGAGGAGAGAACAAACTAAAGACCACAAAGCTTATGCTTACCCCAAGTCGACTCGTGTTCCTTGCACAGTTGCACGACCCACCTTTTTCGCGAGAAAACGGCCTTCTAACTGCAGCAGCATCGCCCGCGCGCCCAGTCAGTCAGGTCAATCATATTCCAAAGTCGAGAAGGAAAGAACTATTATACACAGTACCAACCTTGCGAGAAAAGTTTCAAAAAGATCGCAAACTTTGTTTCAAAGATCTTCGTTCTTTTCTTTTCTTTTTGATTCATGTCGACTCGCATAAATAATCCGGGTTCGTTACATGAAAATCACTTCTATATATGAACTCTACGTTTTCCTTTCCTTTTCTTTAAGATTTATTTAAGCATTATTTTATTATATACTAAGATACAAATTTGTTATTAGGTATGGAAATATCTGACAAGCTGAAGCTGGTATATAGTATAATAGTATAAAGGATTAGGAAGGTGGTTGAAGTAATTTGGTTTTGATGATGAGTGCTATTCAAAAGTCAGGGTTTCGTATACCGCAAAATGTCAATGGAAAAGAACGAGATTAGTGGACTTTTAGCTCAGTCCTTTACCTTCCCTCAAAAAAAAAAAAAAAAAAAAAAAAAAGAGCTCAGTCCTTTACCTTTGCAGCTCCCAAAAGAAACGCCACGTACGCTCTGGTTGCTTTTGTAGGTTGGGTTTGGTTGCTTCCGTGGCCGTGTGTTTGTGTCTCCCCCCAATTGCATATAACCACGGGCTCGTCACGCTTCACAAGCCTTTTGGCTCTTGGCCTTTCCCCCATCGCCTAATGCCTTGGCCTCTTGCACCTCCTGCAAGTTGCCAGCAACCGAGAAGCTACCACTACTAGCTGCTCAGGCAACGCTCAGCTCAAAAAAGGCACTCGGGTTTAGTGCCACGAAATGAGCCGCGCGCTGCCCGCGGCAGATTGGGCGTCGTCGACAGGGAGGACGAGGACGAGGAGGGAGAGATGTTGCTGCTGCTAGGATTAGCGTTAGCCACTGGCTGCTGCTCCGTCCTCGGCGTCGTCGTCGTCGCCGGCGAAGAAGACGAGAAGCAGCAGGACGGCGGCGGGGCGTCCTTCGGGGCGGCGGACATGGTTCCAAGATTAGCCCTGCGGTGCTGTTCGTCGTGGTGATAGCGGCCGTGGTGCTGTTCGTCTCTTGCCTGCTGCATCTCGTGGTCAGGTTCTTGCTCAGGCGCGGCCGTGCCCGGGCCCGGGCCGAGGCCGGTGCTGACGGCGGGGTCGACGCTGCGGGTGGCGGCTTCGGGGAGGAGTCCGCGTTGCAGAGGCAGTTGCAGCAGCTGTTCCACCTGCACGACGCCGGGCTGGACCAGGACGTCATCGACGCGCTCCCGGTGTTCCTGTACCGGGAGGTGGTGGTCGGTGCCTGCGCCAAGGAGCCGTTCGACTGCGCGGTATGCCTGTGCGAGTTCGCCGGCGAGGACCGGCTAAGGCTGCTGCCGCTGTGTGGGCACGCGTTCCACATCGACTGCATCGACACCTGGCTGCTGTCCAACTCCACGTGCCCGCTGTGCCGGTGCGCGCTCGGCGCCGACGCCGCCGCGCTGTTCGTCGACGGTTTCGACGAGGAAGGCGGCGTGTGGAAGCACGAGGAGGATGCCGTGCTCCCCGTGCGCCTCGGCAAGTTCAAGAACCTGTCCAGGGCGGCGCCTGGCGCCATCCGTGACGGCGCCGGCATTGTGACCAGGGAGGATGGCGAGACGAGCAGCAGCAGCCTGGACGCCAGGCGGTGCTACTCCATGGGCTCCTACCAGTACGTCCTCGCCGAGGCGAGCCTCCAGGTGTCCGTCCACAGGAGGCATGGCGACGGCCATGCCCGGGCCGGGCCGAGGCTCAGAGGCGTCGGCGTCGGCGTCGGCTCCAACGCCGCTGGCACCGAGACCGGCGGCGGCGCCACCGAGGGAAGAGGATCGGCGCGGGCAGCAAGGGAGACAGCTTCTCTGTGTCCAAGATTTGGCAGTGGCCACGGAACGGCAAGGGGAAGCTTCCCGTACTCGCGTCCGATGACTCGCCGGCGATGAACATGAACGGCAGGCTGCCGTGGCAGAGGTCAAGTCCCGCGGATTCGTGAATCGTGACAAAAAAAAAAAGAAAGCGTGTGTGGTGGTGCGTGCTCCGAACTTTATTGAGCTGATTTGGTCGCCCTTTTAACCGCTGGAATTTGTTCATAGGCATTCGTTTATCTTTATATTATTACGAGTAAAAATCTCATTTGCTTGTGGTGGTGGTCATATGATCCTGAAATTTGTGTGTGCTGAATCAACTGAGTATACCATGCATGTTCAACTGAGCATCCCATCTGCTGTAGAATTAGCATGGGATGGTTATTTTTTGTGCCGTTCGTTCATTTACCATTCACCAGCGTCTATATATGCTCATATTTCAGTGGGAGACTTACCCAAAAAAAAAAACATTTCGGGGAAAGGATATGTTTTACTATAAGGTTAGTGCAGAGATGAAATTTCCCTTGCAAACCTGAGGTGCCAATCCATGATAAGCATTTTTTTTTGTCTTCTAGGTCCCACTTTTTAAGTTTATTTTGTGAGGACACTGTTTTGAAGCAGTATTAGTTTTAATGGCAGATTCTTGCCTTAGCAAGCAAGTGCTTGTACTACAATAGTACTGTTGCTCAATGTTGAAGCCATCACAAGGACTTGTGAAGCACAAGGGACCGTAGACTTGCACGCATAGAATTCGCAATCCGTTCACGCTCGCTCACGGCCTTCCTTTGATTTGAAAATAGAGGCGGAAGGAAGGAAATTTAGACTCGTTCCAGCCCCAACCACTCCATTTTCGCAGAGCCGCCATGAAAGTTACTAGTAGCACCGAAAATTAGGTCACCGTAATGACGAGTGAAAGCAGCTTTATTAGGATTGACTGACGTTGCAGCGGTGCAAGTAGTAATGTGATGTTACAGGAGAGGGTTTTTTCATGAGTCATGACGTATTACTGGCTGCTGCCTGCCGGCTTGTTCCCGTGACTGGTGAGGCTGATGCATCTGCCAAATTGTTCGCCGATTTTGCAGGCGATCTACTTACACCAACAGTAAAGCTGCAGCAATCCGATTAGAAAAAACGGCAGCAGGAACCGGGGTGGAAATGGTTTTTAAGAATAGTTTATCAGACACGTCCCGGGTTTGTTTGCTACTTGGACTGGAGCGTCTCTGATGAATCGCCTCGAGAGCGATGGATGGGTTTTGTACAGGGCGTGTTTATCGTCTAGCCTAGCCGACCCTAGCCGACCCCGTTCGCTCTCGCTCCTGACTGCAGCAGCAGCAGCGCATGTGAGGCCCCTCTGGTCTGGTCCTAGGCGTGGTGCGGTTATGTGTCCGTATCTTGTATTAAACGGACAGCGAGTACTGCTAACCTTTCAATGTGATGGCAAAGATGCCTCGCCGTCACAGTGCCACATTCAATGTGCCCGTTCCCGTTGCACGGCTATGTGATTAGCGATTTGCAGTGCACCGCTCCACCGGGTGGCACTACAACACAGCTTGGCAAATTGGTTGCGCGATCGTGTCATGAGATGAGATGACTGGACGTAGATGCTTTCCGCTTTGACATGGTTTGGCCCGTGCTAATTAACTAGCAGCACCAAACAGGGCGTTGGTATTAGTAGCACCAAACAGCATTTAGTACATGTAGAGTAGTAGTGGAAAGCAGGAACTTGAACTTATCACCAACGGGCAACGGCTTATCAACCATGATAGACATGATGTTTAAAGTTACAGAGAGTCTAAAAGTTGGGAAGCCGACGGGATTTTTATTGACAGCAGAGGGTAAAATTGGAATGAGCTAACCAACCAAACTCAGGCATAGACATACGCATGCCTGAAACAAACATGAGCGACAAATGAAATGACGGTAAATGCTTCGGAGTACAGTTACTAGTACTACAAGATGTCTGGAGCAGTGGAAACAAGTTCTACAGAATTGTGGCTGTACTCGTGCAATCAGTCTGATGTTGACCATCAAGGATCATGCGCAGCGCAAGCGCAGCGCAAATGCCTGACAACGCACTGATAAAAACTCGAGTGCGCGACAGATCGTGCTATCCGTACATCCACCCAGATATTTAAAGTTGAGGACCATCAAACCAGACCAAACTTATCTGAATTTCCTAAGTCAAACTTAAAAACCTTGGGGTTTTAGCAAGAACTTGAGAGGGAAAAAGATTATGGTATTCCAAACATGTCTGAATGAACACACATGAAAAACAAATAATTTATCTGTTCACAATAAGCCTGTATGAGCTTGATTAGAAAAAAATAAATAATTACATTGGGAAAAATCATGATACAACACATTCCTTTGATGCTTGCTATGAGGGGAAAAGGGTGAAAATTTTGGTTACCCTGAAGTCCAATATACACCAACATATAAATACATACATTTCAGCAAAACTGAGGATATAACATTAATCTCTGCCATCTACTGTACACTATATATAAAGAGAGAATTGACGGCCAAAACCAACTACCAGTGTACATAACTCACTAGCAGGCAGGTAGAAGTGAGAACAATGGTCAACAATAAGAATAGAAACGCCTTGCCTGCAGCACGCTGAAAGAGCAACCTCAACACTATAGACACAGGTGGCACTACAACCCAGCAGGAAAGTTGCTGATTTGCCCTTGTTCCAGCCTGTCCTCACCATTCACTTTGTAAGACATCCGGATACGCATTGCAAGTGGTTTCTATGAGGCAAACAGTCCAGAATCAGAATGTGTCGACAAAAATGCAAGAACAAACTTCAAGCATAAGCCATGATCGGACTATTCATTAGTGGGTTAGGCTTTGCTTGCATTAATTAAGAAAACTTAACAACTGATAGGAACTAATTCAGATATACTACTCTTGATGCATCATTTTCGTAGGGCCAAACGAAAGCTGAGCTACCAGTTACATACGGTCTTTAAAGTACCATATGGTTCAGAAGTAAACAAAGGAACAAAATTATGCCACATTCAGAGGGGGAGGGCGTGTGAAATACCTGGCCATGCTGGTTGTTAGTGACACTCAGGCTTTGTGTGACTGACCCGTTTCCACTGGCAGGAAGAGTGCTGCTGCTAGCTGGGTCCAGACGCAACTGGATGAACTGAAACACAGGGTGACAGTGGTGAGCACAACATCCAATGATAGGAAACTAGTCAACTACAGCCCTTTTAATGTCAGTTATAAACATGTCTTATCTGTAAAGTGTAAACAACTTCATCATATATGGGTTTTCACCCTATAGCAACCAGTTGAGTGATTACAGATTTACAACAGAAACTAAGCAACTTGGTCCGTACAGCTGACTATTTAAGATCTCTGTTGTCGAGAATGAGATTAGTGTCAGGAATCTCAGAGGCAAATGCTACCTTTGGCACGGCTGCCTGGAAGACGAAATCTGTAAATGTCGTGGTTGCTAAATTTGTGAAAGAAGCATTGATTGTTGTCTCCTGAGGTTTTCCAGGTTCCTTCTTGAAACTGAATGTGATCCTTAAGGTTGCACTCTGGAATGCTGTGATTGTAGGGTAAGCTGAATTCTCATCTGGTGAACACACAAATTGAGTAATAGTAAATTTCGTTGACTATGGGGAAGGTTACTAATCAATAGTGACTAGGAAAATGCAAAAGCCGCCTTTGAAGTCACCTCGAGTTTGATATGGAAGTGAAATCAAACTCAGTGATTTTACGGGGTACTCACAACTTTTCCTTATATCGGATAATCAAGCGTCAGGAGCTTACCAGGAAGAGATGTGCTTGAGGACAAACCATCAAGAAGATCCACAACTTGAGGTGTAACAGGGACAGGTTTAGTCTCTGCAACATGGTGTCAGACAAATAAGCGCAAATGACAAACTAAAAAACAAATTGTCCATAGACAGTTTTTTTTTTACCTATGCCAGGAAGGCTAAAGTTTGACGTTGATGGGCCATTTTGTACAGGAGATGAACCAATAGATAGAAGATCCATCAGAATGTCAGTGCTTGTAGACGGACCTCCGCCTAAACATAGACCAGAACAAACTCATAAGCAACATTTCAGCTAACAATGTCACTACAACCATCATAAATGCATAACTAACAGATCTTAACTGTCTGAAACAAGATGCACTCGACAAGGTTTAACCCTATTTATAGAACAGGTAGGTATGCGCTACTGGCATAAGTTAAAACTAAACTTGGACTATGTGCTGAGAAATAATAAACATATGATAAAGCATGACGTGTTTTGTGTGTGCAAACCAACAAGCAGCAGAAGCAAATCATTACGAAAGGAAAATAGTTTAGTGTAAGACCTATAGGAGATGAATCAGCCAAACCAATGCCCAACAGATCCTGTAGAAAATCATTAGGTGCTGTAGTAGGGGCCGAAGTAGTCACTGGAGCATCATCAGAACTCAAATCAAGCAAATCAGCTAAAGGAGCTGCTGGTGGCTTTGCTACACCATTTGGTAGCTTAAGTGGGCCTCCAGAAGTGGCTGCTGGAGCAGAATTTACAGATGAAACTGCAGCCTGTGTAGAAGCAGCCCTCTTCACCAAATAATTAGCTTCATCCAATACAGGCATCCGTTCAAGCAAAGATGATCTGCGCATACACCGGCATTATCCATATTACTATTTTCTTTGAGAAAACTATATGGGACACGAAATTATCCACAATAATAAATGCAGAATGTCCCACTCACTTTATAGACTGATGTCTTTGTATAATGGAACTGAATTCAATAGATCTTTGCTGCAATTCAAGCACAGTATTCCCTTTATTTTGAGCAACTATATCGTTTATCCTCCTGGCAACACAAGAACAAAAACTGATAAAATCATGCAGCCACTTTGCAATAGATCACATAAAATCTAATGAACTTGTTTCAAGGCATGCATGACAAGACTTGAAACTAAGCTGACACTGCATGTAAACAAAGCTAAAGACATGAAGAAAAGTAAAGACTGTTACACTATAAACTCAACGATATACAATTCTTATTGCTGAGGAAGATAAAAATGATATAGTGTATAGTCCACAAGAAATTATGTGATCCACAGACCACAATTACCAAACCAAGTTGGAAGCTGTGGACTGTTGTTGTGTTATTGCAACAATTGTGAACCTAGTATCTACTCCCTCCGTTCCAAATTATAGTTCATTTTGGCTTTTCTACATTTCTTTTACTATGTATCTACTTGTTTATAACTAGGTGCGATTGGCAAAAGTGAACTACAATTTGAAACGGAGGGAGTCTTGTTTAATGATTGACATAATGGACAAATATAGATAGAAAAATAGAACATTTTATATACTTCATAATAAAGAGGCAAAATTTCCGTCGTCCATCCATTCTTTTGATCCGTCCTACTTTAACTATGTGAATGTGGAGTTCAACTCTAACAAAACCTCCCGTGCCGTGCACCAAGAGATAGAGTCCTTCCATCAAATAGAAGGAAACATGTTTTACTTTGTTAAGAGTCCACCAGCTTTAAGAAAAAACAGTCCAGCTTCCAATTTTTTACTATAATAGTGTCCGGTTGTTGTTTCTATATCTATACCTCCTAATCCTAATCTAAATAAATCTCTATGATCCTTTTTTAATATCATGAAGCATACAATATTTTTGAGTAACCTAAATAGGAATCCTAATCCAAATATTTTACTCTTCCGTGTCCGTTTTAGTTTTTGTTTCTTTCTTCCTTGTTCACGTTTCAATATTCAACAAAAAAATGCACACAAACAGATCGGAAGGGAACATGAGCCTGTTGTTTTTCAAATTGCATGATTAAAGTGGTTTCCACTCGTCAATAACAAGAAATCTTTTATTTATGTTAAAAAAAAATCAATGATCAACCAAGTAACATAAATGGAAATTCTAATCCAAATAATTTTACTCTCTCATGTCCATTTCAGTTGTTTCTTTTTTTCCTTGTACACATTTCTATTCAACAAAAAACATGCACAAAGGATCAAAAAGGGAACAGAAGCGTGCTGTTTTCCAAATTGCATGAATAAGTGGTTTTCACCCTTCAATAAATCGAACTCTTCTATTTCTTTACTAAAGAGGGGAAATTTCAGGCGTTTACTCGGGTCAATTTTTCCGTGTCCTATTTGGCCAGTATATTCCGACTTTCACTCGTTTAGGGATCAAATCAAATCGGATACGAACAGCTAAGTATTAATAGTCATATATAGTGTTGGATGCATCTCATAATGACATCTATGTCATATATGTTTCAGAAATTCAATTTTGCGTATTTGTATCCAGATACAATATATAGATATTAAATGTCTGGATTAAATGACACCTATCGCAATGGCTACTGCGGAGAGTGCAGGGGCAATAGCAACGTTTAGGATAGTGCCAGCGTGACTAGGCCGCACCACATCCTCCCAAGGTAGTGCCATCGCTACCTTTGCTGTCACATTTTTTCCGAGAAGTCATTATTCAATCATTAGTTTAATACTCATGAGAGGCTAATGTTTCATTGCAGTTTCTATTTATTGATATTTAATTGAAATAAGGCTGGCCTTGCTAAAATCAAATAAAAATTGCTAGCTTTAAATGACTGCACAATAATAGGTACCATTGCCATATATCGACACGTTTGTTATTAGCACGAGTATTGGGCACATTTGCTATTAGCGTGAGTATTGGACCCGTGCAACGCACGGGCATGTTTTGCTAGTTCAAAAAAAAAAAAAAGCCATAACTGGTATAGAACAAACTCCATGTGAGTCAATGTACATAAATCTGCTACTTTACACAAAGTCACAGTATTTGAGTCATTTGTTAGGTTGTCCCGCTACAGTACAAAGTATTTAACAACTATGACACAAGGTCCAGTTCAACAATAACTTACTCTGATGTTGGTGGAAAACGGGAGGAAAGCTTCAGAAGAGATACAAGACACATAGCCCTAGTAGTAACATCTGCAGAGTAGCGCTGAAGAGCAGCCTCTACGGCATCCACAGCATCAGATTCTGTTACCTGAACAAGATCAGGAATTGACCAAGCTGTTTGACACAAATAAATTATAGGAGCAATACATATAAATGAAATACATGAAGAGAAGGCCAATGAGGGATGATGCAAGAGCTATAAACTATATACAGGCAGAAATTCTGCAATCAATCATAAATGCAGCCATACAAATAAACGAATGGTCACATAATTTCTCCTGATGACAGCCACAGATAACACAGGTAATCACAATTTTCACAAGGGAAGCTATCAAATTTGTATATAGACTGATTTGGAGCAATTCAAAGTTCAAACATAGCCTACAAATTTTTTGCATGAAGTAACTAGACTACATAATAATATAAGATGGAATCGCAGAGTTTTCTCAGTAGAAAGTGTACCAAGTAGGGATGGCTGCCAAGAAGTTTTAACTCACCGTGATCGGTTCCTCCATGTCCAACATACTAAGATTGTTGACCAGCATTTCTCCATATTCACCGATGCACCAAACAGCCACCCTAACTAAACTTTCCTAGACATATCAACATAGAAGAGATCTGTGCACATTAGATACATAATCCAACAGTACACATTACAAAGAAAATTAATTCTTTCTCCATACCTGTTCACCAGAAGTTTGCAATGCCTTATATAATGACCTGACTGAATATCCTTGAAGCTCAGATGCATTACTCATTAGAACTATAAGAGCATGCCATACATCATCTTTTACATAATTACCAGACTGTGAACATGAAAGAGAACAACATCAATTTGGATCTTTAATTTAATTTAGCAGTGCAACAGAAATCCATGCTCCTACATTTACAGCTCCTAGATTTACTTGGCGGAAGGGAAATCATATAGAAACAAAGGCATGTGCAACACTAAATGTGGCAGATTATTTGGCAATTGGCATTTTGGTTTAGTAAGTTGGTCTTGGGTCTTTTCACTGATGGAGTTACCACATCTGGAAGGTGTGGGTGACACAAGGATTTGATAATAGACATTGCTGAGACTGCATAGATCAATAACATGATATTCCGGTGAATACTCTAATAGTAGTCAGTAACACTGATCAAGCATGCAAGTATAGCTGTAGAATTGATAGTCATGCAAAAAGATGGAGAGGTCCAGAGAGCTCTAATAACTGTATGCAGTACTGCTCCACATACCAGAGATAAAACTCTGAACATCTGGTCTAAGTACCATAGCTTGTCCACAGAAAACCTAACAAAAAAAAAGGCAAACCATTAATTTCCCATAAATCAACAAGAAATAAACAAAATGTTCCATTATTCTTCAATACCAGAACCAAATTTCAAACAATTCATCAAGCAAAGATATGAGCCCAAAATAATTGAATAACCAAAGTGTGCTGTAGTTGGGCAGAATAAGGGGGGAAGGGGACTGGGAGAGAAAAGGAGTAGCAGCTCAGTGCAGTGTCAAAACTCAATTTACAAATAAAAAACCAAAACACTGATATTACAGACAGTCATCTAGCATACTGCAAAAGAAAGTGTATAGAGAATGATGTATATGTCATGTTCTTATAAGTGATAGAATCCAGAAAATTAGGCTGATATAAATATGCTGAAAGAACTATGATTAAAGACTTTAGGCAAGATCAAAAGAGGGCGTGAAAAGAAAAGACTACTATTCAAATGCAAACAAATCAATCCACACTCATTAATGAAACATGTTCCCTCAATCCGTTTACATCTCTCCATCTAGGAGGTGACAAAGACACTGTCCATATGTCTAACAATAAACATTGGGGGCAATAAGGAACATGCACATCAGTTTTTTCTTCAAATTGCATGCAGAGAACAAAACTGCACAAACCATAAGTCATCCACAACAAGGAGAAAAGCTGGATCCAGAATTAGTAACTTACTTTTCAACTATTGAGCATATCTTAGCAGTGAGGTCTTCTTTGAAATCTTGATCACTCACTTCAAGGTAATCAACAAGTTCCTTAGTCAATGGCTTTACATTTGTATCATTGACAAGTAGGTAAACAAGTTCCAGGGCCCTTTTACGAATAGAGACATCTGCATCCTGAGCGTACATATGTGATTTAAAATAAGTACAAAAGAAGATTGGGAATCCAGTAGAATGTGACAGATCCATAGAACAGAGCCATAAACAGGGCAGATAAATAGAAAATGTGTTGAAAATAAAATAATTATTCTAGGACCAAAGTTTTCCCCCTCTTGTTATGTATGACCTGGAAATAACACAAAGCAGGAAAGAACTATCTTCTCAAGATACACAGAAATGAGCAAATCCATCTCAGTCTATCATAAGTGAACATTGAACATTGTTTTGTATTTCCAAAGGGACAAAAAGGATAGATGATGACATTAGTCTGGTTACCTTGACACACTCTAAAATTGTTGCCCTGTGCCTCTGCACGGCTTGTGCGTCTACTGCGATCGCCTTCATAAGCATGTTTAGGGCAACATATCTGAAAAGGCAGTATATACAATGAGGACTTTAGTTATGAATTATGAGAGGTGGGATAACATTTTACTATTAAACAACAAGTCATGTGCCCTGTGAGAGGTGGGATAACATTTTATTGTTATACAGGTCATGTGCCCCCACTCATTCTTGTTGTCTACAGAATAGTGTTGTAATCAACATTATGCCTAAAATATCAAACCGCAAAAAAAAATAAATAGAAATAGATATAAAAAATATTTTCCCCTCGTGTCCTATATATTAAAAAAAAGATCTGTTCATCATATCAGCTGCCTAAGAGCAAGAACAAATCTACCTTATGTTGTTATCACGGTTGGACAAAAATCGCCCAAAATATTAATTGCCAACACACGTAAAACCACTTGTAGCCTCAATGCCCATTATTGTCTCCACACATTCATATAAAATAGCATTTCCAGCATTCTTGTTTGACTCAGTTTTTGTTGAAACCTGGAAAAGGAATTCATGTGTTTATAATCCACACAAAGATAAAGGGAATGCCAAGTGCAAAGATAACATGAAAAAGGGTACAAAGATCAAGATGGTGATAATTAACTCAATATCCGTATTACACTGTTTTCAGAATCTAGCAGCAGTAACTCACTGGGAAAGATCAAGATGAAATTTCAAGATGAAAACAAACATCAGATTTGAACTTAACAAACCATATTGCATAGATTACTGAGGACAGTGCCACTAGAAGTTCATATTGCTATAGTTGTATATAACATTGTAATACTTGAGCTGTGGTAATTATTCACACTTGGAATAATATTGTAAAAATAAGTTGTGGTAATTATTTAAAAAGAAATGGTTCCAGTAGTTGTATATGACTATGCGTATAAAATAAAAGATGAACAAACCACCTGAGCAAGAATATCATTAATATACTCGCTGCAATCTGCGTCTCCTTGACCCAGTATCCGCATGAGTTTAAGCACTCGGATATGTAAGAATGGATCTGTGATGCCACCAATGTCGTATTCAGGAGCATATGAACTGTTGGACACATCTCTCAGTATTCGGACCAGCCCTTCAAGGCAGTTCTGCAACAAGAAGGCTTTGTCAGAACATTTACTGCCACAAATGAAAATGCAAGTTCGCAATGATATTGATGGTATTATTCAACAGCAATGTCAAAAAAAAAATCAACTATCAGGCAGAAAATAAAAAATTGCACTTCTGGTGCAGATCACAACAAAGGGAACAGTTGCATACAAAAAACGGCCACACTATTCTATCAATGTTTATAGTGGTATACTTTGTGTTAAGGCATCAGCACATGAATCATCCAAATTAGCAAGGGCTAGGTCTGAGATTTATCCAATGTGGAACATGCAGGTGTGTCTGTCAGTGCTGACTAGTCATTGAAAAACTAGACCAACCAATGTGGAACATGCAGGTGTGTCTGTCAGTGCTGACTAGTCATTGAAAAACTAGACCAACCCAGGAGAAACTAGGTCGCATTGTAAATAAGAAGAAACAGATGTCAAAATTTGGAGTCACAGAGGACTCGTAACTCGATGGCACAGGTATATACCCACTCCTCACACCATCTATCAAGTCAATCAGATGGATTTGGAAATTCTATGCAACATACTGTTACAGCTACCAAGGTCTATTTGTGAAAACCTTGCAAACTATGTCGAAGAAATAACATAGTACCAATGTGCTTTTACCCATTAAGTGATAATTATATCCTGCTATTAGTCAAAAGTAGGGAGTTTGGGTTGCACTGCATCCTTGCTAACAGCGCTAATGATGCTGTTGCTCACAGGTCATTTCAGCAGATAACAGAAAACTAACAACCGGCAGTGATCAGATACTACAGTGTGCTCCTAGAAATCATTGTTAGCTAGCTCAAAATATATTCTACTATTGAGGAAAGCAAAAAGCATGCATTTCATAAATGGTAAAAAGAGAAAACATAAAATGCCCAGGTTATCTAAAGCAGGACAGATGCTCTAAGTCCATTTAACAGACATGTCACATGAACTAAAAGACCATGCCAAGTTTCCAAAAGTAAATGGACCGGATCAATTTAGACTAAGGATAAAACTTGAAATTCTTTTAACATGGTCTTTTTCACTGGTGTGAATGAAAACAAGAATAACTTAGTTCTCAGATATACAAGTATGGCAAACACACAAGGATTTCAGCATGTTAACACTGAAAAAGTAATGAAAATAATAGCCATTGCTATCTAACATCAAGACTAAAGACATTACGGGGTGTTTGGTTTGAGGAATCACCCCATCCTACATGAGTTGGTGCATCATGAGTCCATCTGTCAAATTTTAGTGGAAGGACTCCATTCCTCATGCTTATACTCATATTAGCTTATGAAGAATGAGATCTTGATGGATCAACCCATTCCATTTGATGAACCAAACGAGGACTGAGAATATGATGGACTAACCCATTCCTCAAACCAAGCATCCCTAAGTGTAGACAATTCTACAGGAAAAAAGTATTACTCTTGTGATCTTGTCATGCATACCTTCCTCAAGTACTCCAATGCTTCATTGCTGGCTTTACATAGTTCCATGCAAAGCTGAACAACAGATATCAGAACACCGTGATGTTTTTCCTTCAGTAACGATGCAGCAGCACTCATGAAATTTTCTGCCAAGTCTGGAACTTTTCGTACAATCCTTATAGAGCATAAGGCGGCCTACAAAAAAGGCTAGACAATCAACGGGACCATTCCGCAGAACACATTTCAGATTTCACAAACTAACCAAGAAGAATTAGTACTGGTGATTGGAGAAGGATGAAAGTGCCCAACTTAGAAACGTTCAGGGACAAATGAAGACAATGATAATAAGGGTTCTTCAATGACAAATTTATTGGGGCTAATATCTAAATGTGTATGATTTTCCAGCACAATCACTCGTCACTTACCCCTTAAGCATGGTGTTGGTGGTGTAATCAGCTAAAATAGAAAAATGTCAAACTATCGTTCTGGTCCTTGAAACATCTATACTTAACTTTGCGTTTGTAGAATTAGAAGCGGAGCTACTACACTCCAGGAACGGGAATATCATTACAAGCGCGCAAACAAAATTCACTAGGGGCCAAAATATCATGTCAAAAATGAGCACCTTCTTCTTTGTATTAGGGTCCCTATTTTGCAATAGCCTCTCCACTTCAGGAGCCAGATCGCGTGCCATTTCAGCAGAACATATGTTCCCAAGGGCACAGAGTGCGAGCCCAACGATGAACTGGTTTGAGTGGTTAAGATCTCTGCCCACGTTAAGTAATAACAAATACTCTAGAAATCAGCATACAAATCAGAATAATGCATAACAGCATCAACAAACACAACGGTAAGTGCAGACAGGGTGGATACTGCTTGAGAGAGTTGGTGACGAGCATGAGGACCTCCTGCCGCTCATCGAGCAGCAGCATGAGTCCTAGATAGCCGATGCGCTTCTCGGGGAAGCCCGAGGCAGCAATAAGCTTGAGGCACTCCATCTGGCCGAAGTGTGTGGGGTAGCCGAGCATGTGGATGAACATGAGCTTGGCCATGTTCCGATGCCGGTAGTCCTGATCGCCCTCGCTGATGGCCGCCCGTATCGCCGCGCACTCCCGCCGCACGACCGCGCGCTCCTCCGCTGCCGTCTTGCAAGCGCGTATCGCGCGTATCATGTCCCTGCGAAGAATAGTCACACTCGGCTACGTTACACCACGCGCAGATCCGAGGTGGGGTCTGTGAGAGGGATGACGCGACGTGAGAGACGACGACTCACCGGAGGCGTGTGCCGGAGGAGAAGGGGTTGATGGCGAGGTCCATGGCGAAGTCCTCGACGATCCTCTCGACGGAATCCAGGGCGGGGCGGCGGGGATCTCACCGCCCAAGGGCGGCCGACGAGGACGACGACGGCCGGGCGGATCTGGGAGGCGGACGGAGGCCGGTGGTGGTGGTGGGATTTGCGAAGAGGCCCCTGCTTTGTGTTTCGGATTTGTTTAGTTTGAGTCCAAGCTCCAAGGGATTAGTGGGGGCATTCGGGATCTGATTATTCTGATCTCACACCAAGGTGACCATACTGACGGGTACTCCCACTCCGCTTAGCACTACCTCAACAAAAATGCAGTTTTATCAGATACATAACGCCAGTGCTAATGCCATAAATTCATTTACGGGATGCGCTTCAAAACAACAACACGATATTTTTTCTATAGGTTTTGTCTGATGAAATTATATATGACCGTAAATATCGGAATAGATTCATGCAAACAAGCATGAACCATCAATCTCTTGATCTCCTTTTTGATCAAGGAGTATGTATCATTTGATCCTCGTTTCATGAATGTTGCAACGCACGGACATATTTGTTATTGTAATTTGTTTATAACACAATTGTCCTTGTACAAAATCAATCTGTGTTTTTTGAATCAACATTACAAAACACGCACAAAAAGAAGACTTTAAATGCCAAGTCTATCATATTATAGTCATCCTGTTTGGCGATGTTTTCCATTGTCGCTGCCTCCATCATGGCATCATGCAACATGCCCATTTGAAATTCACGTTCTTACTCCCCTTTTGATGAAGGATATAAAATAGCACTCACGGCCACACAACACATGATGTCATGTTTTCCTATGTACTTGTTGTGCCCACGTTTCGAGGATACCAGTTACTTTATTTGGTGATTGTAAGGCAAAGTAGTTTGAACAATCCCTCAAACAGATGTTGCTACGTGAACTGAAACGAAAAATGATTAAAGTTAGATGGTTTCCTAGTCGTTAGGGAAACAATGTTTATCATCATTCCCCCAATTTTTGTCTAATAAAAGATTGTCATTTGTTAAAATGGCCCCTTTATAAGTTTTAGGGTCAATTTTATCTTTCACAAATATTTCAAATATTTCAACTGTTAAGTTTGATAGTTGATTTATACATCGATTGTACTTTAAAAGCCCCTTTAGTGAAAAAAAAACTTCCAACTGATATTGACACTATTTGGTAGATCGATGAAAACAATATTTTTTTAAGAAAGCGTACAATAGCAAAAGCGTAGCAATAAACTGGTCTAATCCAGCTTCCACACTTTACCACAAATGAATGTTGAGTGGGAAATCGTGGCAAAAAACTATAAAAAAAATTGTTTGGTTCTTATGTCAGCCTATTTTAACCATAAGCAGCTCATAAACTATAACAGATAGAACAACAATATATTTTTCATCAAGCTGCACAAATGCAACTTTGGCAATTAGACCATCCCATTTATGTAAACCCCCCCCTGAAAAAAACTTTTTAGAGGAATATATATAGCTGAAGATATGAGACACTGATATGCACCTTTCTTTTGGAGGGGGGTGGGGGTTTACATGAAATACACTAGTACATATCCTTTATCAACATGAAGACTAAAGCCGGAAAGGTTAAGGAAACAAAATTTGATCCTTATAAGGCATGAATAAAATTGTGAATATCTTTGTTTTCACTACACTTCAATCTCAGCAAATAACTTTGTCTTTCAGACTTTTAGTTTTAGATACCTGTTTCTAAAAGATAGTAGTTTGTTCTAAAAGATTACGACCAAACTCTATCTTCATTAATCATCACTTTACAAAGCCACCTAGTACATATAAACTCCTTCAATCTCATTGAGATCATCGTTTTGACTCTGTGCCATATTGTTTGATCATTGTCTTATTTATTTATTTATTTTTGCATAAATATTACTTATTTATTTATAGAGTAAATTGCACTCACCATACAACAACTACCTAAGTGGGAGCATTTTAGTCTAACATCTTGTAATTTATTTGATTTAATATGACAACTATCTAGGTGCATGCATTTTGATCCAACATTTTCTAGTCTATTTAATTTGAAGCAAGAACTTTGCTTGTTGGTGTATATACGGTCCAAACATTGCAATATTGTAACAATGTGTCTTTGTACACTCTGGATCCCTACCATAGGCCTATTAACGGTTTCTCTCTAGTCCTTTCATGATCTTTTAGACCGTGCAACTGCTTCATCATCTCCTTTTTACTACATCATCTTTTTTTTTCTTATTATTATTAGGTCCTTTAAAACTTTTTTTTTTTTTTTTTTTGTTTTTCTTTTTATCCCGTATAAGAACATGGTTTGTTTGGTTATAATCGGAACTAAACCAAAAAACAAAACAAAAATCCATCCCTTCTTGTTTTTGAAAATAACCTCTCGGCCCTTGATTCTCATGCAATGGACAACCCACATATCAATTTTAGCAAGCCATGAATGGCCATAGGTTAAGGATGAAAATAGATGAAAATAATATTATAATATAGAAAGGAAAATAACTTGTTTGATAATTTTTATATTAATCAATAAAATCAATGGAAGCTTAACCAAAATCATAAATGGTGTATTGTAAACTATTCAAACCAAGTGATGGATGAGAATGATTAGCGTATAGGTGTGTAAGTTCCAATGACCATGACTAAGGGTATATGGAGACACATTATTAGACCATATATGCACCAATAAGCTAAGTTCTCGTATGAAATAAAACAGTTAGAAGATGTTGGACAACATACACCCACCTATATAGTAGTTGTATGAAATTGAACAAATTACAAGATGTTGGACTAACATGCACCCACTTGGATAGTTATTGTATATAGTAAGTTACTCCTATTTACTCTTATTTATCATCGAAGATGCTTTAATTATAGTTCTTTATGTTATGATTTGCTAAAATATAATTTGAGTAAAACGTATGGTCAAACACGTTATTCATGAGTCATTGCTCATACTGCCTATAATCAGGCAATCACACCACCACTCGCAAAGCCATGTCACTGATCGACCTACGGATCTCCGGCATCACATCCTTTTGAGATTTAAGAATTTGATGAAATATTGAAGGACTCAACGAAATCCACATTTTTTTTTTTTTTTGAAACAGGAAGCATTTCATTGCTCTGTCATGGCAGAATTCCCTCCAATATTTGAGGTACATACGGCCAGGAGGTACATTCCCCTCCAGGCAAATTACAACCATAAGAGGCTAAAGCATGTGCTAAATGATTACATGAGCGAGGGCAAGCTACAATATGCAAAAAGAAAAAATCAGAAGCCATTATGAGAATCAACGAAACCCACATGTGGGCATGGTTATCACAAACCCCACAAAATCGTTTTTTTTAGCATAACCGACCTACTAGTACAAATCAAGGCCCGTCAAGCAGTCACATCTCGGCCCAAACCCCCAAAGTCGGCTCCGGGTGTTCGCTCCCAAAACCGCCATTGTCCCAAGAAGAGGCCCTGATACAAATATCGCCTAGCCACAGATCCATCGGTTTCTCTTTTCAATCTCCATTTTTTCCCCTTCCCTGTTTCACCTCGACCTCTCTCGAACACACACCACCCGGCTTGACGACGCTTAAACCCTAGCGGCAGCTGCGGGAGGCCGCCGCGCCGCGCCGCGCCCGCCCCGTCCCCGATGTGGAACGGCGCGCCGCCTCCGCCGCCGCCGCCGCAGATGGCGGCGGCCCCCGCCTCCCCTGGCACGACGGTGCCCGGGGCAGGCCTGCCCCCCCCCCGCCTCCGCCGGCCGGGGCGCCGCAGAGCGGCATGCCGCTCACGCCGGCGGAGCTGGAGGCGCAGCTGGTGGAGAAGGCCCGCAAGTGGCACCAGCTCAACTCCAAGCGCTACGGCGACAAGCGCAAGTTCGGGTTTGTCGAGGCGCAGAAGGAGGACATGCCCCCTGAGCACGTCCGCAAAATCATCAGGTAACTTCCAGATCCGCCCCGCCCCTTGATGTTTTAGGCTTTACTAGATGCGCATGGCTAAGTTCTAGTGTTTTTTTTTTCGTGTCTAGCTATGATGGATATGGTTTTAGGCGTTTATGTAGTTGTGCGTAGAATTGAACTGATTGGGTAGGCTGGCCTGTCGCTAGGCGGTACACGAGTGGAGAATCTGATGTTCTTTCCGATTACAGCTGCTAGGGAAGTATCCAGGTTTTGCTTTAACCACGTTTTGATATACATGGCCACGTTCACCCTTGTGATGTGTTGTGATACATAAGTTGGCTTGAGGCCCAGTTTATGTCTATTTTGATTTGATGATGTAGGGGTCATGGTGGTAGCTTTAGCTGTTTTGGTTTGTGACGCAGCTCTAGCTTAGAGCACCATCTCAAGTTATGGGATCATCTTTCTGATTTGATTGTCACTGCAGGCATCCGTTGCTGCTTTTGCTGTATCAATTTCTGCTTGTTGTTTATACATTCTCTTGCAAAATCTGTAGTATTATTTTTAGCAATTTTCTATGATACAGTCAATGTTTGATATTCAATTATCCTTGAGTAACTTTGACTTCAGTTTTGACCAATGATTGGAGAAGCAACACTAACGAGTTCAGCAGATTTAAGAATGAGATTATATGTAGACAGTCAAAAGATTACGTGCTTCTGTTTGTGTGGGATTCCTAGGGTTCCATTTCTTTTTGTTGGTATGCTTAGGTTAGGTGTTCATTGCTGTTTCCTGCTGTCGTGGGATCTGAGTTTTTGGTTCTTGCCTCTAAAGCTGGCGTCCCTAGAGGAGAAACTCTAAGATAGATGTATACGGGTATTTAGCTTTCATTTGAAAGCTGATTTTACCTTCTATCTACATAGATGTATTTTTCATTCATTCAACAGAATTAAAAGTTTGTATAATATTTATGATGCATTAAATTTACTCTTATTTAACAGAGACCATGGAGACATGTCTTCGAAGAAGTACAGGCACGACAAGCGTGTTTATCTTGGAGCACTCAAATTTGTGCCCCACGCTGTGTACAAACTGCTGGAGAACATGCCGATGCCTTGGGAGCAGGTACATGCTATTTCATGTCCTTAGATAAATAGCTTATCCTTTGTGATTACGTGTGGCTAATATACACTTGTTTGCAGGTTCGCCATGTGAAAATCTTGTATCACATCACTGGGGCTATCACTTTTGTAAATGAAATCCCATGGGTTGTTGAACCAATATACCTCGCACAGGTATCAATCCATGGACTTTCTCGTATCCTTTTTTACTATATACCCAGTTGTGTTTACACGGTAGCAGTTGCTTTGTGCATCTGTAGTTGTGCACAACCTGTTGTTTCATGCACATTCTGTTTTCTTTTGTGCTTATAAACCTCTCTGTTTAATGTTGTTTCACAGTGGGGTACAATGTGGATTATGATGCGGCGAGAGAAGAGGGATAGGCGGCATTTTAAACGAATGCGCTTTCCTCCATTTGATGATGAGGAGCCCCCATTGGATTATGCTGATAATTTGTTGGATGTTGAACCACTTGAAGCTATACAGTTGGAGCTGGATGAGGAGGAAGATGCAGCTGTCTATGAATGGTTCTATGATCACAAGCCTCTGATGAAAACAAAACTTATAAATGGTCCCAGTTACAGGAAATGGCATCTATCTCTTCCTATAATGGCAACACTATATCGCCTTGCTGGCCAGCTGTTGTCAGATCTGATCGATAGGAATTATTTCTACTTATTTGACATGGAGTCCTTCTTTACTGCCAAGGCCCTTAATATGTGCATTCCAGGTATTTATGACCGCTTTAAGTTCTCTAAGCTATGGTCACTGCATCCTTTTGGTCACCTTGCACTAGGGTTAGCAGAGTTCGTAGGCTTTGCAGCTTTAAAGTTAATGGTAACACCAAATTTAGCCCACCAGGCATAGTAAATTAATGATGTGTATCTGTTGTACTATTGGCAAGATCTTTGGATAATGCATGTGATAAAACATTTTCTTTTCATTTATGGTAGCTGTCATGTACTTTGTGAAAATAGTCAACCTCTGTCTACTTTCTTTTTGTACGTATTGTTGCTAATTGTTTCTCCTATCAAGCACTAACTTTAGATCTATGTCCTGTCAGGGGGTCCGAAGTTTGAGCCATTATACCGTGATATGGAGAAAGGTGATGAGGACTGGAATGAGTTTAATGACATAAATAAGCTCATCATACGTCAGCCACTTCGAACTGAGTATAGGATTGCTTTCCCTCACCTGTACAACAACAGACCAAGGAAAGTGAAACTTGGTATCTATCATACCCCCATGATAATGTACATCAAGACTGAAGATCCAGACTTGCCAGCATTCTACTATGATCCTCTGATAAATCCTATCACTTCAACTAACAAGGTTGATCGTCGGGAGAGGAAAGCAACTGAAGAGGAAGGTGATGAAGAATTTTGTCTCCCAGCAGACGTAGAACCTCTCTTGAAAGAGACTGAACTCTACACTGATACAACAGCTGCTGGTATATCATTACTTTTTGCTCCAAAGCCTTTCAACATGAGATCTGGTCGAACACGTCGTGCAGAGGATATTCCTCTTGTATCTGAGTGGTACAAGGAACATTGGTGAGTGCTAGTTTGATACCTTACAAATTCGTTACCTTGTCTTTTTTTTTTGGTATTTCTTTTCCTACTTGTTGCCTATTACTGCCCAGCTGAATGCATTTTTCTTGACACCTCTTTTCAGCCCTCCAGCCTATCCTGTGAAAGTTCGTGTGAGTTATCAGAAGCTATTGAAGTGTTATGTGCTCAATGAGCTACATCATAGGCCTCCCAAGGCTCAGAAAAAGAAGCATCTGTTCCGTTCACTCCAAGCAACTAAGTTCTTCCAAACTACTGAGCTTGACTGGGCAGAAGCAGGCTTGCAAGTTTGCAAGCAGGGGTACAACATGCTGAACTTGTTGATTCACCGGAAGAATCTTAACTATCTTCATTTAGATTACAATTTCAATTTGAAGCCTGTGAAGACTCTTACGACAAAGGAAAGGAAGAAATCTCGTTTTGGAAATGCATTCCATCTGTGTCGTGAGATTTTGCGGCTTACAAAGTTGGTTGTTGATGCTAACATCCAGTTTCGCCTGGGAAATGTTGATGCCTTCCAGTTGGCAGATGGTCTGCAATACATATTTTCTCATGTTGGGCAGTTAACTGGTATGTATAGGTACAAGTACCGATTGATGAGGCAGATTAGGATGTGCAAAGATCTGAAGCACTTGATATATTACCGTTTCAACACTGGTCCTGTTGGTAAAGGACCTGGTTGTGGATTTTGGGCTCCAATGTGGAGAGTGTGGCTGTTCTTCCTTCGAGGTATTGTCCCACTATTGGAGCGCTGGTTGGGTAATCTTTTGGCACGGCAGTTTGAGGGCCGTCATTCCAAGGGTGTGGCCAAAACTGTAACAAAAGCAACGTGTTGAGTCTCACTTTGATTTAGAACTTCGTGCTGCAGTTATGCATGATGTTCTAGATGCTATGCCAGAAGGCATCAAGCAAAACAAGGCTCGGACTATATTACAACATCTCAGTGAGGCATGGCGATGCTGGAAGGCAAATATCCCATGGAAAGTCCCTGGTCTACCTGTGCCTATTGAAAACATGATTCTTCGTTATGTCAAATCGAAGGCGGATTGGTGGACAAATGTTGCCCACTACAATCGTGAGCGTATCAGGCGTGGTGCTACAGTTGACAAAACTGTTTGTCGGAAAAATCTAGGAAGGTTAACTCGTCTGTGGCTGAAGGCCGAGCAAGAGAGGCAGCACAATTACTTGAAAGATGGGCCATATGTAACTCCTGAAGAAGCAGTTGCTATCTATACAACAACTGTCCATTGGCTGGAATCAAGGAAGTTCTCTCCAATTCCTTTTCCGCCGTTGTCATACAAGCATGACACCAAACTTCTTATACTTGCATTGGAAAGGCTGAAGGAGTCATACAGTGTAGCAGTTAGATTGAACCAATTGCAACGAGAGGAGCTTGGGCTGATTGAACAGGCTTATGATAACCCACATGAAGCACTGTCAAGGATAAAAAGGCATCTCCTTACTCAGCGAGCTTTCAAAGAAGTCGGTATAGAATTCATGGACTTGTACAGCTACTTGATTCCGGTATATGAAATTGAACCTCTTGAAAAGATAACTGATGCATACCTTGACCAATACCTGTGGTATGAGGGGGACAAACGACACCTCTTCCCAAATTGGGTTAAGCCTGCTGATTCAGAACCACCACCTCTTCTTGTTTATAAATGGTGCCAGGGCATAAATAATTTACTGGATATATGGGACACAAGTGATGGACAGTGTGTTGTGATGCTCCAGACAAAATTTGAGAAGTTCTTTGAAAAAATTGATCTGACTCTGTTGAACAGGCTTCTGCGGTTGGTCTTGGATCATAACATAGCTGACTATGTCACAGCGAAGAACAATGTAGTGTTGTCTTACAAAGACATGAGTCACACAAATTCTTATGGTCTCATTCGAGGGCTTCAATTTGCATCTTTTGTTGTTCAGTATTATGGCCTTGTGCTGGATCTCCTGATTCTTGGTCTGACTCGTGCAAGTGAGATTGCTGGGCCACCTCAAATGCCAAATGAGTTCCTTACATATGCTGACACAAAAGTTGAGACAAGGCATCCCATCAGATTGTATTCTCGATATATTGACAAGGTGCATATATTGTTCCGGTTCACCCATGAGGAAGCACGGGATCTAATTCAGCGTTACTTGACAGAACATCCTGATCCTAATAATGAGAACATGGTTGGTTACAACAACAAGAAATGTTGGCCCAGAGATGCAAGAATGAGGCTTATGAAACATGATGTGAATCTTGGAAGAAGTGTGTTCTGGGATATGAAGAATCGCCTTCCAAGGAGCATTACCACTTTAGAATGGGAGAATAGCTTTGTCTCTGTTTACAGCAAGGACAATCCAAACCTGCTTTTTAGCATGTGTGGCTTTGAAGTCCGGATACTGCCAAAGATACGGATGACTCAGGAGGCATTCAGCAACACAAAAGATGGAGTATGGAATTTGCAGAATGAACAGACAAAAGAAAGGACAGCAATTGCCTTCCTGAGGGTTGATGATGAACATATGAAAGTGTTTGAGAACCGTGTCCGACAGATTCTAATGTCATCAGGGTCAACAACATTCACAAAGATAGTCAATAAGTGGAATACGGCTCTCATTGGCCTTATGACATATTTTCGTGAAGCAACTGTCCATACCCAGGAGCTTTTGGATTTGCTGGTCAAATGTGAAAACAAGATCCAGACTCGTATAAAGATTGGCTTGAATTCAAAGATGCCTAGCAGGTTTCCTCCAGTTATTTTCTATACACCCAAGGAGATTGGAGGTCTTGGAATGTTATCAATGGGCCATATTCTTATACCGCAGAGTGATCTTAGGTATAGCAAGCAGACTGATGTTGGTGTAACACATTTCAGAAGTGGTATGAGCCATGAAGAGGACCAACTTATTCCAAACTTGTATCGCTACATCCAGCCGTGGGAGAGTGAGTTTATTGATTCACAGCGTGTTTGGGCTGAGTATGCTTTGAAGAGGCAGGAAGCACAATCACAGAACAGAAGATTAACTCTTGAGGATCTTGAGGATTCGTGGGATCGAGGTATACCTCGTATCAACACTCTTTTCCAAAAAGACCGCCATACGCTGGCCTATGACAAAGGATGGAGAGTGAGAACAGATTTTAAGCAATATCAAGTGCTGAAACAGAACCCATTCTGGTGGACACATCAGCGGCATGATGGGAAGCTTTGGAATCTAAATAACTACAGAACTGATGTCATTCAAGCACTTGGTGGTGTAGAAGGCATCCTGGAGCATACATTATTTAAAGGGACTTATTTCCCTACCTGGGAGGGTCTTTTTGGGAGAAGGCATCAGGCTTCAAGAGTCAATGAAATACAAGAAGCTGACAAATGCACAGCGTTCTGGTCTCAATCAAATCCCTAATCGAAGATTTACCCTGTGGTGGTCACCAACTATCAATCGTGCAAATGTGTATGTGGGTTTCCAGGTCCAGCTAGATCTTACAGGGATATTCATGCATGGGAAAATCCCGACATTGAAGATTTCTCTGATCCAGATATTCCGTGCACATCTGTGGCAAAAGATCCATGAAAGTGTTGTTATGGATCTTTGCCAAGTTTTGGACCAGGAGTTAGATGCACTTGAGATTGAGACTGTGCAGAAGGAGACAATACATCCCAGGAAGAGTTACAAGATGAACAGCTCCTGTGCAGATATCCTTCTATTTGCTGCACACAGATGGACAATGTCTAAGCCAAGCTTAGTTTCTGAGTCGAAGGATGTCTTTGATCAGAAAGCAAGTAACAAGTACTGGATTGATGTGCAACTGCGTTGGGGAGACTATGATTCACATGACATAGAACGTTATACAAGAGCCAAGTTCATGGATTACACAACAGACAATATGTCCATATACCCATCACCAACTGGTATGTTTCTGAATATCCATGAACTTCCATTTTCTTGCCCTTTGTGCTTGTTTGATTCGGATTGAATATATGTAATGTTCATTGACATCTGTTGCAGGTGTGATGATTGGAATCGATCTAGCGTATAATTTGCACTCCGCCTTTGGCAACTGGTTTCCTGGATCAAAGCCACTACTTCAGCAGGCAATGAACAAGATCATGAAGGTATATAATGATGTTTTTTTATAACTAGGTATATAATGATGTTAATTTTTTTTAGAATTCTAGGGCAGTGCCCCCTGTCTTAGCTTTAGCAAAGACACCACCAGCGTTCAGCGTTTGAGTGGGTTACATTCGTCCATAGAGTTAGCAAAAACTCAAAAGCAGCAAAAACAGGACGCCCGTAGGCATAACAGGAGATAACTGGGACCACATAGAAAACTACTACTAGATAACAACTTCATTTCTCTAAGTCCCCATCACCGCATAGATACACCCTGGTCCTGCCTCCCTCTTCAGTGTTCATCTCTGATTTGTTGGAGAGCAACAGCTTCACTTCTTCAGGTATAGCATGGTTCTCCCAGTCTTGAGCATTTTGGAACAGCTTGACGTCCCCGGGCATCACTGACCTTCCTCAGCCACCTAATCTTGTTGGACTGGTAGCAATAGCCTTCAATCTCATGAGCCTCATCAAGAATTCCTGTTTTTTCTCTTGGGGACAGAGAATAACCCAGGTCTGTAGCATAGCTGCAACTCTTAGGAGTAAAATCCTCAAATCTATCCAAGGTTGACCCTGAAAACAAATGCCATTCCTTAGCTTCCAAAGCCCCTGCAGGGCAGCAGCACAAAAGGAGTTGCAGACTATATATTTTATTATTTTTTATTTAATGCTTAACCACATTTGGCCTAGAGAAATAAATTCAGTCCTTGTATCTCTATCACAGACTTCAGTCAGGTATATCCACATTTGTTAGCACATTCAAAGAACAAATGTACTGATTCATTTTCAGGGCAAACAAAAATATGACGAATCATCTAATGCTTTCTTTTGCTCAAATTGTTTCTAGTCAAAGTCTTGTTTTTGGACAGCTATAAAGTCTTGTTTTTGGATAACAGCCATATAATGATGTTAAAAATTTCTCTTACTTGATGACCACACTACTGTATTCTATGTCCAATTTGAATAATATTCTTGATCTTTTCTTTTTCAGTCAAATCCTGCTCTGTATGTTCTGAGGGAGAGAATAAGGAAGGGTCTGCAGTTGTACTCTTCTGAACCCACTGAACCATACCTGTCTTCACAGAACTATGGAGAGATATTCAGCAATCAAATCATATGGTTTGTGGATGATACAAATGTGTATCGAGTCACTATTCACAAAACATTTGAGGGTAACTTGACCACCAAACCAATCAATGGTGCTATTTTCATTTTCAATCCAAGAACGGGTCAACTTTTTCTCAAGGTTTGTTCTTTTCGAATTTCTGCTCTAGTTACCACGTAACTTTGTTTTTCCCGCAAAGCCCCAAACATGGTAGGTTTAAATTGAGTATGGATCATCATGTGCAGGTTATCCACACAAGTGTATGGGCGGGGCAAAAACGTCTTGGGCAGCTGGCCAAGTGGAAAACAGCTGAGGAGGTTGCTGCATTAGTCCGATCTCTTCCTGTAGAAGAGCAGCCAAAGCAAATTATTGTGACAAGGAAGGGCATGTTGGATCCCTTGGAGGTCCATCTACTTGACTTCCCTAACATTGTTATCAAGGGCAGCGAGCTGCAGCTTCCTTTCCAGGCTTGCTTGAAGATTGAGAAGTTTGGTGATCTTATACTGAAGGCAACTGAACCACAGATGGTTCTTTATAATATATATGATGATTGGTTGAAAAGTATCTCATCATACACAGCATTCTCTCGCATTGTGCTTATTTTACGTGCCCTTCATGTGAATAATGAGAAGGCAAAAATGTTGCTCAAACCTGACAAAACAATTGTTACTGAACCACATCATATATGGCCAACTCTGAATGATGAACAGTGGTTGAAGGTTGAGTGTGCACTAAGGGATCTCATTCTTTCTGATTATGCGAAGAAAAACAATGTTAATACTTCTGCACTGACTCAATCTGAAATGCGAGATATCATCCTTGGTGCTGAAATTGCCCCACCATCACAGCAGAGGCAACAGATTGCTGAAATTGAGAAACAGGTAAAGCATAAATATTTGCACCTGTGTTTTTGTTTTCAGGGTTACTTTTGTCAGTTTGCTCACTTTCGATTTTACATCGTTTTGCAGTCAAGAGAGACGACTCAGTTAACTGCTGTAACCACAAGGACGACAAATGTGCATGGAGATGAGCTCATTATCACAACCACAAGTCCATACGAGCAACAAGCATTTGCTTCAAAGACTGATTGGCGTGTCAGAGCCATCTCTGCCACAAACTTGTATCTTCGTGTAAATCACATTTATGTCAATTCTGATGATATAAAGGTCAGTATAGTGATTGCATCTGTCTTTACTCGAAGTTCCCATAGCAAAATAAATTTTCAATGGTTACTGACTGGTATTCATTCTGATTGCAGGAGACTGGTTACACTTATATTATGCCAAAGAACATATTGAAGAAATTCATATGCATAGCAGATCTGCGGACACAAATTGCTGGATTCTTGTATGGGCTGAGTCCACAGGACAATCCTCAAGTCAAAGAGATTAGGTGTATAGCCATTCCTCCACAGCATGGAACACACCAGATGGTGACTCTACCATCAAATCTTCCTGAGCATGAGTTCCTTAATGATCTCGAACCCTTGGGATGGATGCATACACAGCCAAATGAAGCTCCACAGCTATCGCCACAGGTTTGAAGTCTATTTAGCATTTTTTTAGTTTCTTTCTGGCTTCTTATGACCGAATTCATGGGACTAACTGCAAACATTGTTCTTGCAGGACCTGACATCACATGCCAAGATTCTGGAGAACAACAAACAATGGGATGGTGAGAAGTGCATCATTCTGACATGCAGCTTCACCCCAGGATCTTGCTCGTTGACTGCTTACAAGCTAACACCAAGTGGTTACGAGTGGGGACGCAGCAACAAGGACAACGGAAGCAACCCGCATGGATACCTTCCAACTCATTATGAGAAGGTCCAGATGCTTCTGAGCGACCGCTTCCTTGGTTTCTACATGGTACGTATTTGTTTCATCATTTTGCAAACCTTCCTCTTGGGTGTTAAAGTCGTTTGGCTGATTAGCTCTAACATTCACTTGTTCTGTTTGAACCAGATTCCGGATAATGCCCCTTGGAACTTCAACTTCATGGGAGTGAAGCACGACCCACAGATGAAGTACAACATGAAGCTGGGCATGCCCCGGGACTTCTATCACGAGGACCACAGGCCGACACACTTCCTTGAGTTCAGCAACATCGAGGAGGGAGAGGTCGCTGAAGGTGATAGGGAGGACACATTCACGTAGGCTCCTGTTAGAAACTGTATCTGCAGTTAGCTCTGTTTTGAACGGCAATGTGTGAAGCTGTGCTGTAACCTGACTACAGGTGTCATCTGTTGTTCGCCTGTTGCTTAAACATGTAGTATACTACTTTTTTGTTGTAAGACAGCCCTGGAGAGGTGTTAAAATTGTAGAAGTGCACGCCATGGTAACAGTACAGATTTTGCTTAATAGCTATGTTATTCAAAGACTGTTTCATCCCAAACTAACACTTTCAAGAGGATTTATAAATTGACAGTTGTATTATTGGCTCGTGTTCTGTGCTTTCTGTGGTCAGCCATTCTTTCACGTTCGTTCAAGCCGTGTCGTTGTTGGGTGTTGTTTACTTGGTGTGAGTTGTGACGAGAAGTTGTTGGGTGTTGTTTACTTGGTGAGTTGTGACGAGAAATTGGCTATTTTACTGACTGTTGCTTTTCTAAACATGTATATGTGGCTTTATGATTCGCATGTACATATTCGAGGCATATCTTGACATTCGTCAGCAAAACCCCTGCTGGGAGTAGCGATGAAAAGTTTGAAGCTCTAGAGTTTATAGCCTCGACAAAAGGAGGGATACATATATTTGATATTTGGCAACTTGCAGTGTTTGATAAGTACTGATGTACTGAAGTAACTGGGCTTTTGAATTTCTTATCTTCATTTTCCTGATATTTTTATACTGAAATTTCTCTGCTTTATACAATCATCATACCTTGTAGCAAACTATATGGCTCTTCATTACTTCACTAGTGATATGATAGAAGGAATTTTACTATCCATGATATTGGGGCCACCAATCGTTGCTGTTGTTCTACTGTTTAAAAATTAGCTCAAATGTGCTTCATCTGCTATTTCTTGTTTGCGCTGATGTCAACAGCTTCCTGAAGGAGTCCTCGGAGAGAAAATAGAGAAGCTGGCAGCTTCCCTTAAGTTTCCTTTGAAAAAGCTTTTCGTGGCAGATGGGTCTACCAGATCAAAGCCACAGTAATGTAAATGTTGATTACTCTATTTTCTGAGCCCAATTTCATTACTGCCTTTAGTGCTGCTATTTGAATCGTTGATTCTCTTTCAGGCCTACATGTATGGTTTTTTCAAGATTAAACGCTAGTGCTCTATGACACATTGATTCAGCAGGTTCTATCCTTCAAACAATTTTTCTAACCACTTTTAAGTTATTTTGTTTCGTAAAACATTGACATGCATGCACAGAATTGATCCTTTTTTTGGTTGATTTCAGTGTAGCAATGAGGATGAGATAGTTTCTGTTATTGCACATGAACTTGGGCACTGGAAACTCAATCATACTGTCTATTCCTTTGTAGCTGTCCATATTCTCTCATTCAAATAACTAGCTATGACCTTTGCATGCCATTTATTTGTGCAGTTGTGTCCTGCACTAGCATTTGAGTTTTTGTTGGACGAAGGGGACAAGGGGTGTATCCAGTGATATTTTTTTAACATGCAAATTTGCCCCCCAAAGAAACTATGTTTTTGTGGCATTGCTTTCACTGAAAGGACCTGTTTAGGATCATCTATCATCCAGCGCAGGGTATACTGGAAGGATGAAACTAAGGTTGGGGGTAGTGATAATAGAAGTGGTATCCACAGATACAACTGGTCATCGGATTATCTACTATTATTATTAGTATTTAAATAAGTATCACCTATGATTGTCCAATGAAAAGCGATAGCTCTAGTGAAGCCCCCAAAAAGATGCCAATGGTTACAGTGGACGTGTTGTGATGGGTGGCTGCTAGATCCCTCATTAGAATTGCTGGAAGGAAAAGGAGAAAGACTGTTACTGAGACTTTCCTTGCTGTTGGATTTTTCTGTTTTCATTTCATTATTGCTTCTTGTGCAGCTGCTTATGTTTCTTCAACTTGGAGTATATACTCTAGTGAGGAACTCTAAAGATCTATTTGAAAGTTTTGGCTTCGAGGACCAGCCAATAATAATTGGATTGGTCATTTTCCAGGTATGTTTTAGTGTACTTTGTAACAGGCATCGTCATTCTGTATTGTTCTTTCTCAAGATTTTGACATTATAATCATTATTGCTCGATTAATGCACGCGTTGCTTTTGATTGCAGCACACCATAATACCCATCCAACACCTTCTGAGCTTCTGCCTGAACCTTGTCAGCAGAGCATTTGAATTCCAGCTTTTCCAGGTCATTCTTCTATCTGCCTCCAAGTTTCCTGCTATTGACAGCTTTAAAGATTTTGGTTGCACTCTTAATTCAATTTCTAGGCTGATGCCTTTGCCAAGAACCTTGGATATACCCCTCAGCTCCGAGCAGCCATTGTTAAACTACAGGTAGCGTCATTTTAGTTTATTCTGTGGTTCTTATAGTTATAACAGCGGCATTACTGTTTATTTTTCTAAAGAATAATACGCATGAACGGTAAATGGCTCTTAGTAAGATGTCAGGCCTTCGGTCAGACCTGGGAGGAGGTAGGACTTTCTTTAGATTCCACATTACTCATATAAATATAAATATGTAATTTAATAATTCATCACAACAGGGCGTTTGGTCTAGTGGTATGATTCTCGCTTTGGTTGTGAGAGGTGGTGATTCGATTCTCGCAACACTCCTATATTTTTAAGAAACTTTTGTCTTTTTAAATGTTTTATTAATTAAGTAATTTATTTTGGAGCTGTGATCTGAAACTCGGAGCACAGGGCAAACAATGGAGGATGCCTCTGCACAAGACGCGCCCGCTACGCTACCGGCGCACACCACGCACCCTCTTCCTCCATACAGAGTTTGCCCAGAATAGTTACCGCCCCGCCCCTAGCCCAGCCCTGCCCTCCGCGCCCCACATAGCTCCGAGATTCAGAGACCCTAAAGGAGCGCTCCATTTTCCCCCCTCCCTAATTGTCTTACCCCCATCTTCTCCGGCGAGCCCAAAAAATAATAGCCCTAGGCATGCCCGCCCCCTCCCCTTCTTCTCCAAAGAATATCTGAACTGCACCGATCATATATGTAGCGCCCCCTTGGATAATCGAGTAGCTCCCCCTTGGTGTACCTTTTTTTACTTGTGCTTGTTTATCCCTGTATGCCCACCGGATGGGGCATCGCACTCGCCCGGCAATTTTGGAATAATTGCTCACTGTCAGAACCCGAGTCCAACCAGCGTTCACCGCCGGAAGGGTGAGCCATACCATCCACGCCGTCGTTCCCACGAAACGGAGCCGTGATCCGAGCCGAGCACAGGGCACGATGGAATCTATACCGGGAAGAGATGGAGGCGGGGGAGTTGCCGGGCGACCTCGCGGAACCCTAAACCGGGCGGCGCGCTGAACCCTAAAGCTACAGCGAGCGGCGGCACCCTAAAGCTACGGGCGAAGCGGCGGGCGCCGCCTCCCTCGTCCCACCGCCCGGCCGCGCGCCATCGCCGCCGGCCGCTCCGCCCCCACACCCCCCTCGGCGCAAGAGCGGCGCTCGCCCGCGCCACGCGTGCCACGCGCGGCTATGCGTAGCGGCGCGGCGGCGCCGTATAAGGATTGTGGGGCACGATGAGGTCGATGGCATCGTCAAACGTCATACTCCTAGCCGTTGGTGGCGTCGCGGTAGCCCCAGCACGCCGGCGCGACGAACACCCTCGTTCACTTGCTCACACCAGCGGACCCACTCGTCATGGACGCCGGCGACGACGAGTTTGGTGAGTGCGTGCGGCCGCCGAGCCAGCTGGTAAAGTAGCCCTCCTTGCTGATCTCATCTCCTGATCCTGACGCTCGGCCCAACAGAGTTCGCAGCAGCTGCAGAAGCCAGCCAAGGCGCATTCGATCGCCAGCTGGCGACTGGGGAGGCGGCAGCTGGCCGCCTCGTATCCGGGCCCAGCACTGGCCCCACATGTCGGTGAATGGAGGCACGAGCGCAACCGACCTGCGCTCGCGAGTCCCAGGCTCCAGAAGCCTCCCTTGCCTTGCACTTGAAAATACCCCCACCTCCCTCCCCTTGGCGTGGCGCCCAAACCCAAACGTAACCGACCCATCCCAACGAACACCTGCTCTGCTCTGCTCTCGCCTCTCGCCTCTCGCCTCCTCCTCCTCCCCCTCCCCCGTCCCAATCCCCTCCGAAGATGCATCCCGGCGGTGGTCAGCAGTTGCGGATCGCCGGCCCGCAGGGAGTTTCCGCGCTGGACCTCTTCCCCGACGGGGCCTTCGTGCGGCTGCTGAACCGCGCGCAGGAGACGTACCTCCACGCCGACGAGGACGGGGTTGGGGTCCGCTGCGCCCGCACGGCCCGGACTTCTCCGTGAACAAGGTGTGGCGGGTGCACCGCGTCGACGACAACGGGAACGCCTTCGTCCTCCTCCAGGGCGTCGCCTACGGCCGCTACCTCGCGCTCTCGCCCGGCGCGGTGACGCTCGGCTGCCTCGGCAACAACGTCGTCCAGCGCGACTACGATGGGGGACCCGAGGCGGTCAACCTCATGTGGAGGCCCTTCAGGATGGTCGACGGCGACGACAGATACGTCCGCCTGCGCCTGGAGCACAACCGCAACCTCCGCGCCAACGGCAGGTTCCGCCTCTGGTACAGCGCCGCCACCGTCAGTACCAACGAAGACAAGTGGACCACGATGATGCAGTGGAAGGTCCACAGATTCGAGCTCGCACCGGGACTGCCACCCCTTCCACGTCCGACTGCGGTGAGTTTGCAATCCTTTCTCCTAGCAAGTTAGAACCCCTCGCCTCCCTCGCCTTGATTCCGTGAACGGGTGGGTTACTTGGAACGGGTTTCTTCGTGTCGTCGATTTTCACAACAACTGCATAGTCTGATTGTTGCGTTCTCCTGGGCGAAATCCTTGCGTTTATTTTGACCCAGGTCAGCGCTTACTGGAACTGTCAACTTGTTTCACCATAAGACTGAATCTGTTAATCACTTAGTTTACCCTGACGAGTTCACGGTGATGGTTGCTGTCAGTCGCCCGAAAGTTCGATCTGATTCTTTAGCCCACGCTCTCCTAGGGATCCTCTGCATTTGGTTTGCTTTAGAGAGATGTTTTCTTACCATATTAATCCCGTTCGGCTTCCTGTTTCCAGCCAGTTATCCAGAAACTATCCTTGCGTTTATTTTGACCCAAGCAATATTTCTGTTCGTTTTGGGGAGCCTCTGCATTAATTTGGTTCGCTTTAGAGAGATTGTTTAAACATATTCATCCTGTTCGCCTTCCTGTTTGCAGCCAGTTATCCAGAAACAATCGTCTATTCTAGATTGTGGTTGCTTTACGATTTTCTCTGTCCCTCGTCAGTCTGGATCTGATCATGATATCTGGAAAATCTAGTCAAGGTCACCATTGAAGTTCTTTGTCATGACGTGTGCTTGAATGATTTGAGCTCTTTGGTGCAGGTCGTTTCTTGCCAGATCACATGAATTGGGGACTATTTTGATTTCTGAACATTTCGTTCTGTTATTTGGTCTCTGTTCATTCAGTTACCAGCACCGCTGTTGTCTAGCTGTTTGATTTTTCCTAAACCCAAAACGTTACGTTTCTACAGATGCTAGGAGTCCGCGGTGGCCTGTTCGGGCTGTTCCGGCTGCGCACACCCGAGGCGGATGAACGGCGGGGGATCCGGCACGTGCGGGCGAGCGACGAAGGGGACTTCGATCAGAACTACGATGAATGGCCCAGATTCCCTTTCTACGGCCGCTCCGTGTTCAACCTGAGGACCCAGGTGGGGTTACGTCAGCCCGGCGGGGAAGTCGGGGACGGCATCATACTGGCCGTGAAGCCCGGCTTGCAAGGGCGGCTAACCCCTCTGGTCACCGACCTGCCTCGCAGCGCATATTCCATGACCATCGTCGTCTTCAAGACCGGATCACAAGGTGAGAAACTCTGCAGTTCTCTCAGCGGTCTTTGCAGGACTTGTTATCTGTTGAGCTTAACGTTTCAGCTTGTGCGATCTTTAAAGTTATCAGCAAGCGAAGTAATGGCAGTGTGACATGCACAGTTTGTAACAATGCCTGTAGCTTACAGTAGTTCTGTAATCTGTAGTTCAGATTTTGCTATGCAAAGAGATCAGTAAAAGTATCTGCATGACATATGTTGAGTAGGTCGTAAAATCATTCTGACAACAGGAAATGCAACTTGCCTGTTTTTCCCATAGCACAGATGTTCACAGAAATTCTTTAGTTCTGAATAGTTGGTGTATTTTTTAGTACCTTATTCTTGGCTTATTGGTGTTTTTGACATTTTAGCCAACTTGTGCTTCACGTAATTGTTTTACTTCTTTTGGTTTGGAATAATCTAAAGCACACTGTAGACAAGCAGATGCATTCTAGTGAAATAATCTCAGACTCTCAGGTCTGGGAAATTCAAAGTGATATGTAGGGCTTAGGAGTCATTTGACAGAACCTTAATTTGATCTGGTTCTTAAACTGTAGGATTTCATTTCTCAGGTCAGTACTAGTATTCATAGAGCCACTTAGAACTTATGAGACCCCTGACTGATTCTATTCCCGTTAAGATGATTGGATCCTTCCACTTGTTAGCCAATAGTGTTATCTGTTGATCTTGGAACTGATTGTCTACTGTTTCTTATGTTCAGTGTTCGTTACTTCTCTGTGATGGAACACCGATGACATTCTGCCAAATTATCTCACTATTTTTCTTGTTCCCTTCATATTCAGGTGCTCAGAACTTGGTGTACCCAGATATGCCATGATGCAGCGTAGAGGACTACGAGAGCAGAAGTTCTGACAACTTCGAAATCATCTCTTCAGCAATCAAAAGCATCTAAGCATTGGTGTCCCCGAGACAGTGACATGAGAATTGGCTGTCGTCTTTTGTTAAGATAGTTTCTGAAAATTCAGCAACTCTTTTGTAATGGTGGTTAGATTTGATGTGTTTTACTGCCTGGGAGTAGTTTCAATTGACCTCTCAAGTTCAGTAGTTAAAAACTGTCGAAAGCATTATATGGAAGTGAAATGATGAATGGTTCTGCAAAGTAATATCGATTGTAGTTACCATCATCTTCGTCTCTGTTGGGTGATGGACTGATGGCAAGAATAAATGCTGCTGATTTTGTCTGTACCTTGTTTCAAAAAAAAAAAAGATAGTGTCTGCACCTTGCTCTTGAGTTTACACATAAAAATATATAGTCCATGGTTGTTGAAAATCATGTTTACTTGCGTCATTTTTTTTTGCTAATGCTAAAACTAGAAACAAAAGAACTTTCTATTCGCCTCTTTGATATTTTCAGCAACGGTTGGAGAAAGGCCACTTATTGTAGGAGTCATTAAAACAGCTTTGCTGCCTTTTGCGCCTCACAAGATGTATTTCTCATCCCCTTGCGTGTTATTGCGAGTCATTTGTTCAGCAGGGTCAGGTACCTAAGACAGTTGTTAGTCGCAACTTGTTAGTCAATAGGCCTGTCAAGTTCAAGACCTTAAAACTGTCGAAAGCATTATATGGAAGTAAATAATGAATGATTCCGCTAAGTAATATTGATTGTAATTATCAAGATCTTCATCTCTGTTGGGGGATGGAATGATAGCAAGAATAGATGATGCTGCTGACTTTTTATGTACCTTGATCCTGGGTACAGTATGCATTAAAAAAATAGAGTCCATGTTGGTTGAAAATCAAATTTAGTTAAATCATGTTTGTGCTAATGCTAAAGCTAAAAAGAGAACTTCGTTCTATTCGTTTCTTGATATTTTCAGTAAAGGAGTCTAATAAGTTTAGGTTGGGGAAAGGCCACTCCGTTCCAGCTTTGCTGCCTTTATGCACTAAATACCGGTACTTATAACCGAAATCTATATGAACAATAAATTATGCTTTTCTCGACAAGCTTAATCGCACCTTTAGTAGGTCTGATTTCAAGTGTTGGTTAAGAAAAAAATATAATATGCTATAATAACGTGTATTACATAGTTCTAGTAGGGAAAACCCAAGTTGGGCGCCCCTTGCAGCCCTGTGGACGCACTCACTGCTTTGTGTCCAGCAATAAAGGAGTGATTGTCCTATTTCTCATGTTGAAGACACCACAATCACGAAGAGGATCTGTTGTCCAATGTTTACGGTCATAGTCGCACACAAAGTAGATGCAATCCTCCCGAGCTCCATGTTTAGAAGCAGCCCAAAAACTTCGAATGTGTGCCGACAAACGATGCTTGGCCTCCCAAGGTATTGAGCCTTCTCCACTTACGACGGGAATTGGTGGTCAAGTCCAGCTCAAAGACTTGAAATGAAAGAGTACGAGCATTGGCCATCCTATCTTCCTTTTGAAGACCGGACAAGGCCCCAATCGGTCTTCTTACAGGGCAACAATTTTTCATTGATTCAAAAAGGTAACTAAAATACGCCACCACATACGCCTTTTTAGCAATGGATCCATATAGAAGCCCCGGATCCTTGAGGGCTCGCTACGCTGTTTCTGGATGAGATTCTTGGTCTTCCTTCGAGCTCGAAACAATCTCAAAGGCGAAGAGCATTTTGAGTGAGAGAGCATACAACTTCCCGCCAACGAATGCGATGTCAAAGATGTAATTATTGGGCATTCCGAATGTAGTGACACCCGAGGGTCGCTGATGACAAATACAAATTACAGTCTCAAATGTGTTGGCCGTCATCAGAATAGCAAAAAGGGAATCCGGTGATAGATGATCATCAAGAGTGGATAGTGGCACCAGCTTGAGAAACATGGAATCTCTAGGGAAGACGCAGGCTTGGTCACGAAGCTGCCCAACATGGTTAGGAAGCCGTTTAATTTGCTTGGAGAAAAGGTCCATAAGCGAGAGCTCACCGTGTTGGCCCTCGAGGAAGAGCCAGTTTTCCGCGGAACCATGGAGAGAGGCATCCTCCGGTACATGCATGCGGTGAATCTCGCCCCGGAATCTTTGAGGAAGGTGCCGCCGAGGAGGGTCAGCCATGGTAGCGAAGGGGAAGGGGTTCTGGCGAGCGATGCGACGCCATGGCCGGCAAACCGCTCGGTCGGACACGGGTCGGCTAGGGACGGTAGCCGCTGAGGACAAGACCGAAAGCTCCGGCATCAAGTCTGCCCAAGACGAGCAGCAGTGCCTTGCCGCCGACGCCATCAAGAACGGATCTGTCGTCGTGCTAAGAGACGTAGAGACTAGGGGAGAGGCCTGCAAATTTATAGCTCCGGGCCTCCGGCTCAAAGCGGACTCGAGCGTATTACGGAAAAAGTGTGCACGGTCGGGGTCGGATTCCCCCACCGGGAGTAAATTCACTGCATCGCGTCTCGCCACGACAGGAAGCCGGCTCCTCTTGTCCCATTGCTCGGCTTGGCTTCATCCCCAAATCACGCTCGACTCCAGGGATTTGGCACTAGACAGCAGCCATCCCCATCGCCACCCATCCCCCCCTCGCCATCACCGTCAACTCCGGCGGCGGCCTTCCAACTCCACCGTCCCCCCCAGGTCCATCACCACCGCCAACTTTCTGGGGGGCGGCCTTAGACTAAGGGCCCGTCCAACACAACCAAAAATGACTAGCGTGTTTGCAACACCACCGCAAGATCAACCTCACTATTCTTCCTCCCAAAATTGGTCGCGTTTGGAGCTGAGTTGGACGGATGAAGAAATAAAAAAGGAAGAGAAAACTTATACGTATACATCTTAACAAAGCAGGAAGTAACCAGCAGCAGCTTGCCAACCTCGGGCGACAAGTCAGCGCCCACGGTGGCACGGCGTGGGGACAGTGCATCAAGCAGTAATAAAGGCGGCAGCAGCATAACGACGCCACTGGCCCCTTAGCCTCGTGCCGCCCCGGGACGGGCCTGTTACCACCCCTCCCCTCGGCTCACGCCCACGGTGGCTGTCCACGCCGCTGTCCACGAGCTTCTGCCGCAGCTGCTGGTACGTCGTAGTCCGCCCTGACCAGCAATTTCTCTTAATTAGGAAGCACTGCAGGCCCTTTGGTGTGCTTCTTTTCCTGGAACTGAGCTTCGGGGACTAAATATCAGAACAGTTGAAAGAGATGTGTTGGCAAGGGAAAGACCCATCTACAGATTTTAGGTATTGCGTTTTTCCTCTGTTAGAGCTGCTATCTGTTACCTGTTCTCTCAGTAGTAGCCTTAGTTAACCTAGAGAGTAGAGATGAGTGATCCTTTGTTGTGTTGGCATTACAGAGGTGGAGGGTTCATTTGCTGTAGCTGGTGTAAAATAATATTCATGCTCATTCAGATACTTGATCTCCAAGCAGGTTTCTCAAGCAATAGTTCCTGCAAATTTTAAGCAGTATCAGAAGAAGGTTTTTGGCTTTTGGTTTGCTTAAAATTGACCCTATTCTTGATGTTGTGTGCAGTTGAACTGAGGCCATTGTTTAGAGCAGTTTTCCTAAAGCCCCTTTCAGCTATAGCCCTTATTTCAATGTAGGAGTAGTCTCTTTCGGAACAGGCATCATAATCTACTAGAGCTGTTTATCACTACCTTTTGTTCCAACTATTCCTTGTACCATAAAATTGTTTGGCCTTAGGTTGTTTTCTTGTGATGACGGCTATGATTGAAAGAACATTGTTTCTTCAATATGCTTAGTTTGAACAAGTTTTTTTTTTTTGAATTGTCACTGGGGGGGAGGCGCTCCCCACCTGTATTTTTATTTCAATGGCCCTGAAATGGCCTGATTGAAGTAGCAATTACAAGAGTGTCACCAGAGGCTGTACAGCATATAGAATTGTTACATGGTATGGTGAAAGGATGAAAAAAAACTTCACTGCAAGGTCATCGTTGACTCGCCATTTCAAAGATTTGTTACATTTTTGGATCAGTTCCTACACAGTTAGTTGTTGATCTCTGAATACTGCCGCATTCCGAGCGGCACTGGATGCGCTTCTTCAGTAGCAGCCACATGAACATCTGCACCCTTGGGGGAGCCGAGTTTTTCCAGATAAAAGTTGCTCTGTCATCCATTTGTCTTCCCTGAGATTTGAGGAGGCAGTAGACGGCTCCACTATCAAGACTGTTTTTTGCGGTTATGAAAGGCGAGACGCGGCGATCAGGCTCCAGTGCTACATCTTGTAGAAGGCTCTGTACCTGCTGTAGTTCATCAGCTGCTCTACGTGATAGCCTTGGCACAAGTGCTGTATGCCAGTGTTCATCATCTCGTGGACAAAAGCTTCTTTCGCGTTGCTGTGACTGTATAATGCCGGATAGATGTCTGCCAGTGCTTCATCACCGATCCAAACATCCAGCCAGAAGGAGCAGCTGCTGCCGTTGCCAAGGACCACTGAGGTGATGGCCTGGTATAGCGGCAACAGGGAGCGGAGGACTTCCCAATGGTTTCAATTTGCTAAGTTCCACTCGATTGTTTTAAGGACACATAATATAGTAATGCTATATTTTAGTTTTAGGCCATGTCTGGTTTCCATAAGTCAGGTGACTAAAAATTAGTGACTTATAAGTCACGTCTGTTTGGTTGTACGTGACTTATAAGTCAGGGTGGAAAAGAAGAGAAAATGAGTGACTGACAAGTCAGGGTAAAAAAGTAGAGAAAATAGTTGCAAGTCCCTGACTGTTTGGTAAAATAAGTCATTTATTTTAAATTTTTGACTTTTAAGTCACCTGACTTATGGAAACCAAACAGGCCCTTACACTTGTGTTTCTTACACATAACATAACTACTAAAAAGGAAAAGAAAATCAGTCGTGTGAGTCAATCACTCAGTTGCACGAGAGCAGGCAAAGCACACTGCTATTCCAATGATCCTGACGCCGGGGCTCTCCGCGGCATGGTCTCTCTCGCCAGTCGCCACGCCCAACGGCCCAACCGACCGAGTTCACGGCAGCAGCCATTTCGTATTCGCCAGCTGGCGACTAGGGGAGGCGACGGCTGGCCGCCTCGCATCCGGGCCCAGCAGTGGACCCACATGTCGGTGAAGGAGGCGACCTGCGCTCGCAAGTCCCAGATTCCAGAAGCAACTTCAAATACCCCGCCTCCGCCATGGCGTGAGCCCCAAAACGTAACCGCCCCGTCCCGTCCCAACCCAACGAACACCTGCTCTGCTCTCGCCTCTCCCTCCCTTCCCTCCCTTCCCTTCCCTTCCCTTCCCTTCCCAATCCCTCCACGCAGCACCACCACCACCACCCGGCGGCCGCCCGCGATGGACCTCTTTGCGGACGGGACGCACGTGCGGCTGCGGAGAGGCATCTCCGGCTCGGCGGTCTTCCTCACGGCGGACGGCGACTGGAGGGGCACCTCCGTGCTTCCGCTACATCGCGTGTCCTACCTGAGCACGGTGTGGAGGGTGCGACATCAGATGGTGGGCGGGAACACCTTCGTCCTCCTCCAGGGCGCCTACGGCCGCTACCTCGCGGTATCGCCTTTGCTGCTGCCACCACCTCAGCTACGCGGGCGCTCAGCTGTCCAGCGCAGCATCGACGAGAGCCGTGTCTCTGTCGACGAGGCCGTGCTATGGAGAGCCCTCAAGGTGGGCACGCAGATCTGCCTCATGAACTCCAATAACTATCTGCAAGCAAGCATGGACGAGGCCATCGTTAGTACCGCCTTCACCGACACCGAGAGCGAGAGGACCCGTTGGGCGGTTGACGTCGTCGAAGCCGCCTCGGCGCCGCCTCGCCCGCTGGTGAGTTCTATCGACGATCGGCAAGCTTTTCCTTCTGATGAAATTCCTTGGTCGCGTCGCGTTGATGCCTAACCCCTCGCTTCCCCTTCCCAGGTTCCCCACACGGTGGACACCGCCGCGCTGGATCTCTTCCCCGACGGCGCCTTCGTGCAGCTACGGCGGGTCACGCGCGCTGGTGACCGCCAGTACCTGCACGCCGACGTCCACTCCCGGGCGGTCTCTCTGGGTCCTTGTGACCGCGTCCCGTTCGAGGCCAGGGTATGGCGTGTTCATCTTTGGAAGCGGGACAGCGATACTAGCATTCTTATGCTACAGGGGGCGGGCTACGGCGGCTACCTAGGTGCTGAGAGCGGGCCGGAGGGGATCTGGCGCCCCTCACAGTGCTCGTTCGATGGCGAGGATGCCCATCATATGATGTGGTTGCCGGTTGAAGAAATCACAAGTGTCCCAGGGGTAGTGCGCCTTCTCAATATTCGCCATGGCTATCTGTATCCAGGTCCTCGTGGGGTGCAGAGGTGGATGGTGGACATGGTCTCCACCAGCCTCTCGCGGCCACCGCTTCCACCCGCAGATGAAGTGAGATCACCCTCCCGTCTCTCGTAATTCTTGTTATTATCTTGTTCTGATGTTCTGTTCTGATGTTCTGAAACTGACTATGTGTAGTATGACAAGGGCGGCTTGGGCGGCTTCACTCAGAATTTTGTGCTGCAGGAGGACCCGAGTGTGCTACAAAGGACAATAAGGTTTGTGTGTGCTGACATCGAAGGCAATTACAGGAACTGTTGGAAGGAGTTCATTTTTGCGGGTTGCTCGGTAACTGCCCTGATAGCCAAAGTGGAAGAGCTCACTGAGTACTCCAGAGGAATTGTTCTTTGCTTACACTCGGGAACCTTCGGAAGGTTAACTCCTCTACTCAAGAACTTGCCCCACAACACTCTGAGTATGGACATTGTTGTCCTGCCAACAAACGCAACTGGTGAGAGAACTTCACAATTCAGAGACCATGGATAAGAAATCCTATTAGCGTATTCGTGACATATGTTTAATACTCTTAATGGATACTTTGCATTCACCCAAGTATTTACTAACTCACACATTCCTCCCAAAAAAATACAGCTGTGGCAAGAATCCGCTATCCATGTGAGGACACTGAGGAGGATACAGGGACGACCGACTAGAGCGTCAAAAAACAAGGTGAGAACCTCTGCTGTTCCCTCAGTGGTCTATGCAGCACTTGTTATCTGTTGATCAGCAAGTTAAGTAATGCAATGTGACATGCACAGTTGGTAACATTGTCTGTACCTCATGGTAGTTCTGTAATCTGTAGTTCAGAACTTGCTATGCAAAGAGATCAGTAAAAGTATCTGCATGATATATGTGTAAATAACACTGACAACAGGAAATGTAACTTGCCTGTTTTTCCCATAGCCCAGATGTTCAGAGAAATTCTTTAGTTTTGAATAGTTGGTGTATTTAGTATCTTATTCTTGGCTTATTGGCCTTTTTACATTTTTGCCAACTTGTGCTTCAGGTAATTGTTTTACTTCTTTTGGTTTCGAATAATCTAAAGAACATTGTAGACAAGCAGAAGCATTCTAGTGAAATAATCTCAGGCTCTCAGGTCTGTAACATTCAAAGTGACATGTAGGACTTAGACTCATTTGACAGAACCTTAATTTAATTTGATTCGGTTCTTAAACTGTAGGATTTCATTTCTCAGGTCAGTAGTATTGTTAGATCCACTTAGAACTTATGAGACCTTTGACAGATTCTATCCCTGTTAAGATGATTCGATCCTTCCACTTGTTAGCCAATAGTGTTATCTGTTGATCTTGGAACATTGTCTGTAGCTCACGGTAGTGCTGCAATCAGAATTTGTTATGCAAAGAGATCAGTAAAAGTATCTGCATGATATTTGTTGAGTAGGTCGTAATATTGTATCAACAGGAAATGCAACTTGCCTGTTATTGTCAAGAGCCCTTCTACGGTACTTAATTTTGCCTCCCATTGCCTCTCCTAAATTCTTTTTTTTTCATTTGAAAGGGTAGCCATGTCATTAATCACCGCTAACCAGTAATTACATCCTCACCCACCCCTCCACTAACCCGACGCCGCCCCCGCATCGCGGCCAGACCCATCGCCGCCCCCAGCCGGACCCATCGCAGCCACCCATCACGGCCAGACCCATCGCCGGCGCTGGACCCGCCATGCCGTCGAGCCCGGCCTGCAGGTGCGTGACGAGCGCGTCCCTGGGCGTGCCGCGCGCGGGCTCGCACTCGAACTCCCACCGCAGCACGCACCTTGTAGTTGTAGCTGTAGCGCCAGCGACGGCTGGGACGACGCGGAACGTGGCGAAGAAGAGACCGAAGCCCATGTTGTTATCGTTCATCTCGTACTGGAAGAAGCGCCGCTCCGCGTCGTGCTCCAGCAGCGTCTCGTGCGCCCAGTCCGCCTGTTCGCCGGCGGTGGTGGTGCCCTCGCAGTAGTGCAGTACCGGACGCAGCCTGGCGCGCGCGGGGTGCCGGACGCCAGGCGGTACGCGGCCACGCGCGGGTGCCACAGATGGAACGCCAGGAAGTCCGACAGGAGCGCCCACGCCTCGTCCGCCATCGCCTCGGCCACCGCCGACGCCTCCTTTCCTCCCACTCCCACACCATACTAGCAGCGCGTCCTTCCGTCGACCGGTTGTCGTCGTCGTACGCACCGCACTGCCGCTGAAACTGGCTTGCAGGCCTAGATGATTAACGACGAGGACCTCCTGAACCACAGCGACGACGTGCGTGATGCCATTGCTGGCTGCTGCGATAATAATTGCTGGCCGGCAGAGGCATGGCAGGTCCTGCGTCTCGCGCTCGGCCAACGCTACTGCTGCCAAGTGCATCACGTACACATACTTCGTGTGCTGCTGGCAATGCCAATGGCGTTCGTGCCGGCAAGCAAGCCCTGGTGATGCCGGAAATTAACTATAGTAGGTGCAGTTACCGTTTTACCCTTGAACGAAAATTTTTTTTTACAAGAATGCAATTACCGACCATTCTTAATCCGTCTATTTTGCGGAGGCAACCAGAGGCAATTTTTGCTTCTATGGCCCACTGTCATAGACATAACAGGAGGCAATTTTTGCCTCCGTGCCTTTGCCTCCCATTGCCTCCAAATTTTTTGTAGCCGTCGGATCGGCCGTTCTCAGCCGTTGAATTTTTCTCCAATTATTATAGAAAATTTCTATTGTCAAAGCTCAAATGTTCAGAGAAGTTCTTTGGTTCTGAATAGTTGGTGCATTTAGTATCCTCTTGTTGGCTTTTTGGCCTTTTTGCATTTTAGTCTACTTGTGCTTCAGGTAATGGTTTACTTCTTTTGGGTTGGATTATTCTAAAGCATGTTGTAGACAAGCAGATGCATTCTAGTGAAATAGTATCAGTCTGTAAATATTCAGAGTGACATGAAGGACTTACGAGTCATTTGACAGAATCTTAATTTGATCCTGTTCTTAAATTGTTGGATTTCATTTCTCAGGTCAGTAGTATTTGTAGTGCCACTTAGGAATTATGAGTCCTTTGACAGATTCTTAATCCCCTTTCAAATGATTCAATCCTTCCATTTGTTAGCCAATACCGTTATCTGTTGATCTTGGAACTGATTGTCTACTGTTTTTTTATTTTTGTTCATTGTTGATTTTTTTTTTTGAGGAAATGTTCATTGTTGATTACTTCTCTCTGATGGAACACTGATGACATGCTTCCTAATTATCTCATTATTTTTCTTGTTCCCTTCATATTCAGGTGCTCAGATTTTAGTGTACCCAGATATACTGTGATGCAGCGTAGAGGACTAGGAGACCAGAAATTCTGACAACTTCGCAAATCATCTCTTCGGCAATCAAAAGCATCTAAGCATTGGTGTCCCCAAGACAGTGACATGAGAATTGGCTGTCGTCTTTTGTTAGATAGGTTCTGAAAATAAGCAACTCTTCTGTAGTGGTGGTTAGATTTGATGTGTGTAACTGCCTGGGAGTAGTTTCAGTTGACCTCTCAAGGTCAGTACTTAAAAACTGTCGAAAGCATTATATGGATGTGAATGATGAATGGTTCTGCGAAGTAGTATTGTTTGTAGTTATCAGCATAGAAGCTGCACTGATGGCAGGAATAGATGCTGCTGATTTCTGTACCTTGCTCCTCAGTATACAAATGAGAAAACAGATTCCATGTTTGTTGAAAATCATGTTTACTTACGTCATTTTTGTGCTAAATAATGCTAAAGCTAAAAACTGAACGTCTTTCTATTCGTTTCTTGATATTTTCAGCAAAGGTGTGTAAGTTCAGTTCGGAAAAAGCCCACTCTATTGTGGGTCTTTAAAACGATGCTTCCTGCTTTGCTGCCTTTGCGCATCACAAAATGTATTTCTCCTCCCCTTCCATTTTTTTGTGAGTCATTTGTTCAGCAGGGTCAGGTTCCTAAAATAGTTGTTAGTCAACTGTTATCTGTTTGATCTCGCTATGATGGTGTTGAGCAGCTGTTCCAGCGTCTGCGCTTTGTTGCTGGAAGACTTTCCGGCATGTTTTGTATATATTGCTGCTACTAACGAGCTTGCCAGTGAACTGAATGGATCGCATGATCGGAGGACCCGTCAAAAAATTGATCAATGTATGAATGGTAGCGTCGACTGATAAACAGTTTGATTCGAACAAGAAAAGGTAAACGATACTGAGAACTGATGTATGTATTCCCTGTGAACAGTTTGATTCGATCATATGCATCAGGCAACCTTATCACAGCAGAAAAGTTTGATTAATTCATCAGTCTCGTGCTTGTTTTTTTTAGTTTAAAAAAGTGTTTCTTACACATTACATAACTACTCAAAAAGAAAAGAAAAAAAACAGTCGTGTGATTAATCACTCTATTGCACAAGAGCAGGCATAGTCACATAACGCATTGCTGTTCCCAATGATTTACAGTCTCTGCAGGTAACAAACAATCAACGGTCCAAGTGCCCAACTCGGCGACAAGCTTAATCAACCCAAGCAACAGAGACCGCCAGAGACTAGAAACGGGCGCGATCACGCGCCGCCACGTTCCGGCGTAATGCGTACGCCGCGGCCCTTGTTGTCACGCCAATGCGCGACACTCGTGGTAGACCCCGGCCGGTGAGGCTCGTGCTGACGCCGGGCCGGGTCAAAATAGCTCTCCTTGCTGATCCTGACGCCCGGGCTCGTGACGCCCAACGGCACAACTGAGTTCGCCGCAGCAGCCATATCGTATTCGCCAGCTGGCGATTAGGGGAGGCGACGTCTGGCCCTCCGTATCCGGGCCCAGCAATGGCCCCACATGTCAGTGAAGAAGGAGGCAGAGCGCAACCGACCTGCCCAGGCACCGCCAACCGGCACCGGCAGTCCGAGACTCCGACTCCCATACGTGGACGGCATCCGATTCCGTAAGACGCAAGAGTCCGCGTGACGCTCGTTTGTTGTGGCCGGAGAGTCCATAAATTTGCAGGGCGTCTCCTCTGGTCCCCGTGTCTCTCAACACGGACCGTATACCACCGTTGTTGTTTCCATCTCCAGGACTGATCTGTTCCTTGCGGCGCCCAGAACCAACTTGTTGAGAAACAACAAGAGCCTCTCAGTATCGCATGATGGCGTCGGCGGCAAGACACCGCTCGTCTTGGGCAGACTTGATGCCCGAGGTTCTGGGCCTTGTCCTCAGGCGGCTCCCGTCCCTAGCTGACCGCGTCAGACTGGGAGCGGTCTGCCGCCCATGGCGTCGCCTCGCTCAGCAGGAGCCTCTTCCCCCTCCGCTACCGTGGCTGACCCTCCTCGACGGCACCTTCCTCAGCATTCCAGGTGGCGAGATTCACCGCATGCATGTGCCGGAGGATGTCTCTCTCCATGGTTCCGCGGGAAACTGGCTCTTCCTCGAGGGCCAACACGGTGAGCTCGCGCTTATGGACCTTTTCTCCAAGCAAATTGAACGGCTTCCTAACCATGTTGGGCAGCTTCGTGACCAAGCCTGCGTCTTCCCCAGAGATTCCATGTTTCTCAAGCTGCTGCCACTATCCACTCTTGATGATCATCTATCACCGGATTCCCTTTTTGCTATTCTGATGACGGCCAACACATTTGAGACTGTAATTTGTATTTGCCATCAGCGACCCTCGGCTGTCACTGCATTCGGAATGCCCAATAATTACATCTTTGACATCGCATTCGTTGGCGGGAAGTTGTATGCTCTCTCACTCAAAATGCTCTTCGCCTTTGAGATTGTTTCGAGCTCCGAAGGAAGACCAAGAATCTCATCCAGGAAACGCGTAGCCAGAGCCCTCAAGGATCCAGGGCTTCTACATGGATCCATTGCTAAAAAGACGTACGTGGCCGCGTATTTTAGTTACCTTGCCGAATCCAATGGAAAATTGTTGCATGTAAGAAGACTGATTGGAGCCTTGTCCAGTCTTCAAAAGGAAGATAGGATGGCCAATGCTCGTACTCTTTCATTTCAAGTCTTTGAGCTGGACTTGACCACCAATTCCCGTCGTAAATGGAGAAGGCTCAATACCTTGGGAGGCCAAGCACTGTTTGTCGGCACACATTCGAAGTTTCTGGCTGCTTCTGAACATGGAGCTCAGGCGGATTGCATCTACTTTGTGTGCGACTATGACCAGAAACATTGGACAACAGATCCTCTTCGCGATTGTGGTGTCTTCAACATGAGAAATAGGACAATCACTCCTTTATTGCTGGACACAGCAGTAGTGCGTCCACAGGGCTGCAAGGGGCGTCCAACTTGGGTTTTCCCTACTAGAACTATGTAATACATGTTATTATAGCATAGTATAATTTTGTTAACCAACACTTGAAATTCAGACCTACTAAAGGTACGATTAAGCTTGTCAGAAAAGCATAATTTATTGTTCATATAGATTTCGGTTATAAGTACCGGTATTTAGTGCGCAAAGGCAGCAAAGCTGGAACGGAGTGGCCTTTCCCCAGCCAAAACTTATTAGACTCCTTTACTGAAAATATCAAGAAACGAATAGAGCGAAGTTCTGTTTTTAGCTTTAGCATTAGCACAAACATGATTTAACTAAATTTGATTTTCAACCAACATGGACTCTATTTTTTAATGCATACCCAGGATCAAGGTACATAAAAAGTCAGCAGCATCTATTCTTGCTATCAGTCCATCCCCCAACAGAGATGAAGATACTGATAATTACAATCAATATTACTTCGCAGAACCATTCATTATTTACTTCCATATAATGCTTTCGACAGTTTTAAGCTACTGAACTTGACAGGCCTATTGACTAACAAGTTGCGACTAACAACTGTCTTAGGTACCTGACCCTGCTGAACAAATGACTCGCAATAACACGCAAGGGGATGAGAAATACATCTTGTGAGGCGCAAAGGCAGCAAAGCTGTTTTAATGACCGACAATGAAGTGGCCTTTCTCCAACATAAGCTTATTACAATCCGTTGCTGAAAATATCAAGAGACGAATAGAAAGTTCTTTTGTTTCTAGTTTTAGCATTAGCACAAAATGACGCAAGTAAACATGATTTTCAATGGAGTGGGCACGCTAGCACAGGGCACGTGGTGGGGTGTGGGCAATGCCTTCTCCGGCAGTGGCTTCGACAGACAAGTTGTGTGTGGGGATCCACGGTCACGATGAGATTGGACGATGGAGGCGAGTGTGCGTGCCACAGCCTCAGCGCGTGCACGCTCTGAAGTTAGCTTTTTCGAAAAATGGTTGGTGCTCAAATTGACAAAAAAAAATAAAAAAAAAGACACTAGCACTCGGCCGCTGGCGCTTCCATGCTCTGGGTTTTCAATTTTTGGTATAAATAATTTTTATCTGCCATGGCTAAAGTTACTGAAGAATTCCAATCGTAATTTTTGGTCCAATGAAATGAAAAAAATGGATGGTGCTCAAAAGCCACAAAAAATAGGATGATATGAGATTTGATGCATACATCTCAGTCGTCCACGTCTTGATGCGATTGAGACAAATCCTACCTTAGGTAGGTTTTCTAGTGTTAGTTATTTAAGAAAAAAAATTCGAAGGGCGGCATAAATTTTGTCGAATTTTTATTAGACGAGGAAAAAATATACAAACCAAAAGATTAATCAAAGAAAAAAAAAACACCACTCGCCTGGCACGCAGAACCCACCCACCCTACTGAAAACTACCAAACTAGGACAAGGACAGACTCTCTCTCCCTTCAACAAAATTGTACTACTGTTATAGTGGGTATTACATAGTTCTCGTAGGGAAAACCCAGGTTGGACGACCCTTGCAGCCCTGTAGACGCACAACTGCGGTGTCCAGCGATAAAGGAGTGATTGTCCCATTTCTCATGTTAAAGACACCACAATCACGAAGAGGATCTGTTGTCCAACGTTGTTGGTCATAGTCACACACAAAGTAGATGCAATCCTCCTGAGCTCCACATTCAGAAGCAAGGAGAGACTTGAGTGTGTGTGCCGACAAAGAGTGCTCGGTCACCTAAGCTATTGAGCCTTCTCCACTTACGACGGGAATTGGTGGTCAAGTCTAGCTCAAAGACTTGAAATGAAAGAGTACGAGCATTCTCCATCCTATCTTCCTCTTGAAGACTGGACAAGGCTCCAATCAGTCTTCTTACATGCAACAATTTTCCATTGGATTCAGCAAGGTAACTAAAATACGCGGCCACGTACGTCTTTTTAGCAATGAATCGATATAGAAGGTCTGGATCCTTGAGGGCTCTGGCTACGCATTTTCTGGATGAGATTCTTGGTCTTCCTTCGGAGCTCGAAACAATCTCAAAGGCGAAGAGCATTTTGAGTGTGAGAGCATACAACTTCCCGCCAACGAATGCGATGTCAAAGACGTAATTATTGGGCATTCCGAATGCAGTGACAGCCGAGGGCCGCTGATGGCAAATACAAATTACAGTCTCAAATGTGTTGGCCGTCATCAGAATAGCAAAAAGGGAATCCGGTGATAGATGATCATCAAGAGTGGATAGTGGCATCAGCTTGAGAAACATGGAATCTCTGGGGAAGACGCAGGCTTGGTCACGAAGCTGCCCAACATGGTTAGGGAGCCGTTCAATTTTCTTGGAGAAAAGGTCCATAAGCGAGAGCTCACCGTGTTGGCCCTCGAGGAAGAGCCAGTTTCCAGCGGAACCATGGAGAGAGGCATCCTCCGGTACATGCATGCGGTGAATCTCGCCCCCTGGAATGCTGAGGAAGGTGCCGTCGAGGAGGGTCAGCCATGGTAGCGAAAGGGGAAGGGGTTCTGGCGGCGATGAGACGCCATGGCGGCAAACCGCTCCTAGTCGGACACGGTCAGCTAGGGGACGGTAGCCGCCTGAGGACAAGACCGAAAAGCTCCGGCATCAAGTCTGCTCAAGACGAGCAGTGCCTTGCCGCCGACGCCATCAAGAACGGATCTGTCGTCGTGCTAAGAGACTAGGGGAGAGGCCTGCAAATTTATAGCTCCGGGCCTCCGGCCCAAAGCGGACTCGAGCGTATTACGGAAAAAGTGTGCACGGTCGGAGTCAGATTCCCCCATCGGGAGTAAATTCACCGCATCGCGTCTCGCCATGACGAGAAATTGGCTATTTTGCCCTCGTCGGGAGTGGGTTTCGCTCAAATGCCATTAAGATTGTGGGCTTCGCTGGATTGCCCTTGTGAAGTGAGGCACACACGCTAAAATACCCTGAGCTTTTTTCTTTCCTGTTTTACCCCTAAGCTTATCTCCTTCCTTTGTTTCACGGTCCGCTGGGATGTGCTTCGTCGGGGAGGAGTGGCTCCTTCGCGTTCACGGACTCACGGACGGCTCGGTTGGAGAAAGCCCACTCTATTGTTGGGTCTTTAAAACTATCCTTCCTGCTTTGCTGCCTTTGCGCATCACAAAATGTATTTCTCCTCCCCTTCCATTTTTTTGTGAGTCATTTGTTCAGCAGGGTCATGTTCCTAAAATAGTTGTTAGTCAACTGTTATCTGTTTGATCTCGCTACTTGTTACTAGTCGATAGACCTGGATGTCTTGCATGATGGTGTTGAGCAGCTGTTCCAGCGTCTGCGCTTTGATGGAAAAAGACTTTCCGGCATCTTTTGTTTATACTGCTGCTACTAACGAGTTTGGCAGTGAGCTGAATGGATCGCATCGCATGATTGGAGGACCCTTCCAAAAATTGTTCAATGAATGAATGGTAGCGTCGACTGATAAAACCGTAACGACTAATGAACAGGCAAGAATTTCGAAACGAACAGAATACCAAATGCACAAAGCATGGACTGCTGCCGCTCAAAACCTTTCACTGATAGAAACTGAAAGTGAGTATTATGCCCAGAAAAAGCGAGATCACAAAAGGTTTCATCGTTGGCAGAACGATAGAGACTTGCGGGAACCAAACATTTTGTGAGATCGACAGCAGCAATTTCACTAGATTAGGTGTAGTTTTGGGAAGGAAGACAGCCATGCAGAATTGTGTGCTGAAAGTCTCTGATGCAACTCTAGTTTCAGTATCCTTGCTAGTACTGAACGAACGGCCGCATTGAATGAACAAGAAAAGGTAACGATATTCAGAACTGGTGTTGTATTCCCCTGTGAACAGTTTGATTCGATCGTATGCATCTGGCAACCTTATCACAGCAGAAAAGTTGGATGAATTCATCACAGTCTCGTGCTTTGTTTTTTGAGTAAAAAAAGTGTTTCGTACACATAACATAATAACTACTAAAAAAGAAAAGAAAATTAGTCGTGTGAGTCCGTCGATCACTCAGTTGCACGAGAGCAGACACAGCACACTGCTGTTCCGTTCCAAGGCTCTCCGCGGCATGGTCTCTCTCGCTAGTCGCCACGCCCCACGGCCCAACCGACCGAGTTCACGGCAGCAGCCATTTCGTTTTCGCCAGCTGGCGACTGGGGGAGGCGACGGCTGGCCGCCTCGCATCCGGGCCCAGCAGTGGCCCCCACATGTCGGTGAAGGAGGCAGAGCGCAACCGACCTGCGCTCGCGGGTCCCAGACTCCAGAAGCAACTTCAAATACCCCGCCTCCGCCATGGCGTGGAGCCCCAAAACGTAACCGCCCCGTCCCGTCCCAACCCAACGAACACCTGCTCTGCTCTCGCCTCTCCCTCCCCTCCCCTGCCTTCCCCTCCACGAAACAGCCCGCCCGCCGGTCACCTGCTCGCCGCACCGCCGCCACCACCACCACAACACCACCACCCAGTGCCCGAGCGCCGCCGCGATGAACCCCCAACCCCACCGCGATGGACCTCTTCCCCGCTGAGAGCTTCGTGCGGCTGCGGAACCGCGAGCGGGACATGTACGTCTGCGCCGACAAGGACGGGATCGGCGTCTCCCTGCACTCGCTCGGAGCCGACCATTCCCTGAACTCGGTGTGGAAGGTGGAGATCTTGCCCGTCGACGGAGGGGGCAGCCACCTCCTCCTCCAGGGCGCCGCCTACGGGAGGTACCTCTCGTGCGCGCACGAGGGGCTGGTTGAGAAGCGCGGCTACCGCGGCGTCCCCGCCTTCCAGCTCAACTACAACTTGCCGCACGCGGACCCTTACTTCCTGTGGACGCCCTTTAGGGTGGAAGAAGACGGCCAGGCCCAGGGCCAGGACTACATCCGCTTGTACAACAACGAGCTAATAGACAGGGAGCAGCGCTGCCTCCGCGCCAACGGCAAGTACCAACGCTGGAAGAGAGGGGTCACCGTCGACTTGTGGAACGCCAACGACACCACGATGATGCAGTGGACGGTCGAGGCCATCCGTCGACCGCGGAGCCGATACCCCTTCCGCCTCCACCTCCGGTGAGTTCGCCATCCCATCTCCTTTCTACTCCTCGGCTCCTCGCGTTCATCCCACCAACGGGTTAGTCGGAACACCTTCTAAGCGTGGACGTTTCTTCTTCGCGTTGATTTTCGCAACAACTCCCCAATCTGATTATTGCCTCCTGGCCGCAATCGTCTGAACTCACTGAAACTCTTCACCTGTTCCGAGAGAGGTCTGAACCTGCAACCTGGTAACTCTTGCTCATGACAAATTCACGGTGATCTGTCTCACAAAAGTTATCGATCGATCCTAGTTAGCAACTTAGCAATAGTTACGGTTTCTTGTGTCCTTCCGCCTCTGCATTTGATAGTTGATACTATGCAGTTATTGATCATATTTTGCCTTCCGATTGTTGTCTGCTCTAGATTGTGGTGACTTTACGAATTGCTCTGTCATAAACCCATGATGTGAAAGTCTTAGTTGAAGTAACCGTTGGAGTTTTTTGTCATGATGTGTATTTGAGGGATTTGATCTTGGTCATTTCTTATCGCATCACAAGGCTATTGTTTCTGGTATTGCTGAGAAATCTGTAAAGAATTTTATCTCTGAACATTTTTTTCTCAGAACAATGTGTGTTGAGACTTGTTCATTCAGTTATTAAACAATTGTTCCATTGCAACAGAGGCGTCTCCCGTTCAGGGGCGCACCGAGCAACCGGGGCGGATGATCTGGCATTTTCGGTTGAACGATGATGGGAGCCCTGTTAATGACGACTGGCCTGATTTCGTCTTCCGCGGTAACTCCGTGTCCAACCTGAGGACCCAGGTGGCGAACCGTGAGCACGACGAGAACATCACGTTGGGTGTGCGGGCCGGCTACTCTGCGCGCGTGATCCCGCTTGTCACAGACCTGCACAGTGACTTGAGGATTCCCATGCAAATTGTCGTCTACACCACCGGATCACAAGGTGAGAACTCTGCACCTTTCGCAGTAGTGTGTGTAGCACTTGTTATCTGCCTCTCACCATTTCAGCAAGTGAGATGTATAGAGTTTCTGCGTGTAGTTGCAGTGTGTATTGTAAAATTTTCAACATAGGCCATAGCTTACGGTAGTTCTATAGTTATGAATTTGTTGTGCAAATAAAACAGTTAAAAAAAATCTGCATGACACATTTTCAGTAGAAGATCAGAGTGTCACACTGACAAAAGTACATGTTACTTGCCTGTTGTTTTCCATAGCCCTCACTGTAATTTTGCATAGATGTTTCCTATGCTATCCTACTCTTGCTTTTCTGTTATTTACACTTTAGCCAAGTTGTGCTTGATGTAATGCGTTGGTTAGGACTAATCTAAAACATGCAATATATAACCAGAAGCTTTTGAATGGATATGATCTCGTTTTCATTTCTGTAGTATTCCTTGATCTGAATTGGCATATTCCTTCTCATACCATGGTGTTCAGTTCAGAAATACAGTTGTCCCAATTATATGATCCCCAGTTCGGATAATTTATTTTGTTCTGCATTTTGACCAATATAGTTTAGATCTTGGAGATGAATGTCTACTATTATCAGTTCAGAAATACAGTTGTCCCAATAATATTATCCCCAGTTCAGATAACTCATCTTGTTCTGCATATTAGCCAATATAGTTTAGATCTTGGAGATGAATGTCTACTGTTATCTATTTTGTCCTCTCTTGATTAGATGCCACTGCTGTAATACCCCATGATTTGCTATCTAATTATTTTTCTTGTTCCTTTGCCAATTCAGCTGCTGATGCGTTAAGGTACCCACAGCTTTGATCAGCCAGAAGCGTAGTGGAGTACGAGGCAGAACTTCTAACAACTTCGCAATTCATCTCTTCAGAAACCGGAAGCATTTAAGCTTTCCTGCCCCTGAAATTTAGAGTAACATGAGAATTGAATGTCATCTTCCCTTAAGATGGTTTCAGAAAATTCAGCTACTCTTCATAGTGGTGGTTAGATTTGATGCGATCTACTGACCGAAAACGGTTTGAAATGGCATTTCAGTTTCAGAACATAAAACTGTTGAAAACATTATGTGGAAGTACCGGTGAACGGTTTTGCAATGAAACATTGGTTCTAGAATCTTCAATCTATGTTGTGTGATGACAGGATGTTGCTGATTACCAGTACCTTGATCCGTGGTTGCATCATTTGTGTGCTGCTTTGTTGAAGCTATAAACAGAACATCCTTCTCTTCTTTTCATGATATTTTCAGCAAATGGCTGGAGAATGGTCGTTCTGTTGTGGATCTATAAAACAATCTTTCCCACTTTGCTGCCTTCATTTACGCATCACAAGATGTGTTTTTCATCTTCTTCTGTCGAGTCCTTTGTTTGGCTTGCATAGAAATGACAGGATTCATATGTTCAGATGTTTCAGTTCAGGAAATTATTAGTCTTTAAAAAATTAATTTGCAAATGTTGTTTTTCCCAGGTCAGAAGTTTCCCAGGTCTTTATTTCATTTTCTGTGCACGAGTGCAAAAATAAGATTGCTGGAACTGAGCATCTGCAAATGTTTAGTACCCATGATGCTCGCTGTGTAGCGCCTTACTGCCTTGTTCCCTTGTGAATTCAGCTGCTCAGGCGTTGCAGTACCCTGAATGTTGATGAGCCCTAGAGCTAGAGGTATTTGAGGGCAGGACTCCTGACGACCCCTTCACATTTCATCTCTTCAGAATTCAAAAGTGTTGCTGCTTCAGTAACGACAGACGGGAATTGGCTGTCTTTTCAGTTTTCTTCACATAGAGAAATTCTGTAGTTTCTAATAGATATTGAATGTAGTATCCTCTTGCTGGATTTTTCCTCGTTTTAATGAACTTTTGATTGGGGGTTAGTGGTTTACTACTTTGTTTGGTTAGGATTAATCTAAAATTTGAATGCAAATAGTCTCAGGTCTGTAGCCTATAGTGAATTCATAGTGCCACATAAAATTCATATAGTCGGTAGTGAATCTCTCTACTGACAGACTCTGTATGATCAATGTAAAAATAGCTTCTTCAGAAACAGTGTCAGAATTTAGACTGTTCGTCTGTTTCACTTTCACACAAAGTCGCTGATCTCTGAAAACAAAGAGATCAGTAAAAAATATCTGCATGATAGACTTTGAATAGATCAGAATGTCATGTGGACAACAGGAAATGTTACTTGCCTTGTTTGCATTAGCCCAGTTGTTCAGAGTAATTCTGTAGTTTTGCACAGCTGCTGCCTGTGCTATCCTCTTCTTGATTTTTTTATGCTTTTAACACTTTACTGAAGTTGTGCTTGAGGTAATTCTCTACTTTGTTTGGTGAGGATTTTGCATTTCATACCATGGTAATCAGTTCAGAAATTCGCATTCAGTTATTCTGCTTGATAGCCAAAAGTGTTTTTTTTTAATAAGTAGCCAATATTTATCAATCTTAGGGCTGACTGTCTACTGTTGTCTTTTCTGTATACTCTTGACTAGGTCTCATTTCTGTAATACACATGATATTATCCCTAATTATCTTATTGTTTTTCTTGCTCCTTCCCAATTCAGCTTTTGAGATGTTAGAGTACCCACAGTTTGATGCGCCAGAACCATAGAAGTCATTTGACAAAGACCATATTTGTTGAGTTTAACTTTCTGAACAGTGTTAGCCATGAATTTAAATTCTTGGTTATGTCGTACTAGTAAACAATCAACTTAGGAGTTTAACTTTCTGAACAGTGTTAGCCATGAATTTAAATTCTTGGTTATGTCATACTAGTAAACGATCAACTTAGGAGTCATTCGACAAATTTTTCACTTGATCCAGTTATTAGAATTGTAGGATTTCATTTCTCAGGTCAGTAGTATTCATAGATCCACTTAGAACTTATGAGACCTTTGACAGATTCTATCCTCTTTAAGGTAATTCTATCCTTCCACTACTTAGCCAAAAGTGTTATCTGTTGATCTTGGAACAGGTTGTATTCTCTCTTTTATTTTTGTATAGCGTTGATTACTTATCTGCTGGAACAACGATGACATACTGCTAATTATTTCATTGTTTGTCTTGTAAATTCAGATGCTCATGAAGAGTCAGGCATTTGATGAAGCACAGAGGACTACGAGAGCCAAAATTCTGACAACTTCGCAAAATCATCTCTTTGGCAAGCAATAGCATTTAAGCATCAGTGTCCCCGAGACAGTGACATGAGAATTGGCTGTCGTCTTTTTGCCTGGACAGTTTCTGAAATTTCAGCAACTCTTCTGTATTGGTGGTTAGATTTGACGTGTTCTACTGACCAGAACTAGTTTGAATTGACCTCTCAAGTTCTGAACTTAAAAACTGTTGAAAGCATTATATGAAGTAAATGATGAGTGTTCTTTTGTAGCATCTTCATCTCTGACTCTCCTGGGTGATGGAGTAATGGCAAGGATAGATGTTACCGATTTTGTATGTACCTTGCTCGTGATGTCCTTGTTGAAGAGCTTGTGAAGGTGCCTGATCAGTAATGCTTCATTCTGAGTCTTGATATCTAAAATCCCAAGGCCACCCTCATTCTTTTGCTCTGCAAACCATTGGCCAAGCAGCCTTTGGTTTCTGTATAGCATTCACATTAGCCCCACTCCATAAGCATAACTTTCTGAATTTGTCTATTTGTTCAATGACTATTTGATGCCGAAGGAGAGTGCTCATACATAAGGTTTGATCTTTGTTACTGTATCCTTGTTTGTGATGTTTGCTCATTGTTTGGTCTATAATCAATTACCTGAAAATGCTTAAGTAAAACTGTTTCCAAAACCTGAAACTCTGTTTCAGTTATTATCAATAAAGGAAAAAAAAATAGAAGGTGGGGTCTTTTTTCCCGTACTGAAAAAAAAATAAAAAAAATAAAAATAAACTGAAACTCTGCCCTGGGTTCACTCTGATGTTGCTCACCCCCTCATCCTTCTATGCTGTTGGGAGATTTGGAAGCACAGAAACCATGTCATCTTCTGGAGAATGACACCGAGCGTGTATCGCCTCGTCACTGCTTGCAAAGAGGACGTAAAATGCTGGACCGTCAGAATTCCAAGGAGGAATGCTTTTGTCATGTAATCAGTATACTCGTTAAACAGCTGTAATATCTTTGTAGGGCCTTGCCCTTCCACCAACTGGCTTTGGAATGAAATACAGGTGGCGATTGTTTTGAAACCCCCTTAGTTTACCTCAAAAAAAAAGGAAAAAAGAAAAAGGTTTCAGTTTGACCTGTTTTCAAAATTCAAAATATCAAATGATCTTGAGCATTAACGCAATGTTTAAGATCATGGATCAGAGCGCATATCTTAGTAAGAAAGTTTTTCAAGTTGTATTGCAAAATCGCGAGATCAGATGAGGGAACAGCCCGGATTCAGTCTGCTACTCTGCTGAATGGAGCAGTGCTCCATCGCCGGCAGCAGGCAGCCATCCTGCTCACCGAGGGCCGCCGCCTTAGCCCGAGCTAGAGCTAGCAAAGCCGGGGACGTCGTCCTCGCCATCGTAAGCGTGTCGCATCGCAGCCGGCCGTCCTTCCTCTTTCCCCCCTGCTAGCCACCGGTCGACATCACCCGCCAATATTTTCCTCGCCTCCGTTGAACCCCTGCCCATTTGCTCGTTCCAACAGATTCACCTTGCCCTCGCGCACCTCCCCGAACCGCTCGAACCGCCTATGTCCGCCAGCATCGGCCCGCCATAGCCGACCAGCTCCACCTCACCATGTTTTTTTTTTTTTTTTTTTTTTTCGAAAGATCCGTTGCCGGCTTTCATTGATAAGAAACGAGTAGAGTTTTGAACACATTACAAGAACGACACAGACATGGCGCAAGGTGCGCCACAACACACACACTATTTGCCCTTAAGACCTAACATTAGGCCCGGGAGCCACCCCTAACGTCAGACTCACTAATTTACATTATCGGAGTAAACACGACAATAGACCCATCAGTTTGATCAGCTGCCGGGTCGACCGTTCTTGCGGGCAGTATCAGCTGCAGTCCAGTGTTACCTGCATATGCCCACAACCTTGCCTCATCACCAATAGCAATACTGTCAACAATATGCTGCACCTGCCGGCATTCCTTCCTGAATACCCTGCTGTTCCGTTCTCGCCATATTTCCCAAATGGTAAGCAGCACGAGCGAGCTGAGGCCCTTCATTGAACTCGACGGCAAACCATGCATCAGGAGCTCCACCTCACCATGGACAGGCTATTCTGGAGCATCTCCCGCACCATCTCTTGCTGTTCTGGGTTCTTTGTGATGCCGTGATGCTCAAACACCCCTCTGTTTTGTCAGAAGCCCGGCAGAGACTCCAGAACGCTGCCCGTGCCGTCGGTTCGCGCCGCCGGGTCGGTCCTCAACGCCGACAGCACCGCTCCGCCTCACCTACGAGACAACCAGGCAGCGCCCCGAAGTCCTCGGGGCCCTACAGAAATGAGCCGGTGCCCCCACCACTCCCATGGCTCAGTCTCCTTTACAGAAATTTACGTATGCTTCAGACTTGAGGGAAGAACCATGCGGGATGCCCAGGTCCAGCTTTACCTTGCGGACGCACCACTGCAGCCTCTGGCAACAAAGGCGTGACCATCTCATTTCTCACGTTGAATACACCACAGTCACGAAATGGATCCTCATTAACATTTCCCCAGTCATAGTCACATATGAAGTAGATGCAATCTTCCTCAACTCCACATTGAGAAGCAGGCAGACTCTTGGAGTGTCTGCCAACAAAGAGTGCTTGGCCTCCCAAAGTGTTGACCCTTTTCCACTGACCACCACCAGAAACGTCTGCCTCCAAGACGTCAAAGGAAAGAGTACGGGCATGTTCCATCATGATCATCTTCTCTGGCAGGGTGGACAAGACTCCAAGCAGCCGCCTTACGTGCAACAACCTACCGCTGCATTCAACAAGGTAACCCCAGTACATGCACCTATAGCCCTTATGAACAAAGGATTGTAGCTTGATCCCTGGATCATCCATGGAGTCAACTATGCATCTCATAGTAGGTGGCCTACTATTGTAGTAGCTTCTTGAAGAATCAATGTCAATGACAAAGAGCTTCTTGCGTGAGAGCGCGTACAACTTTCCATCAAAGAACGCAACGTCAAGGATTTTCAGACGCTCGTGATTCACCACTCTGAATGCAGACGCCGTTGGCATTGGGGGCTGGCATATAGAAATTCCAGTGGCGGATCTGTTGTCCTGGGTCAGCACAGCGAAACGGGAATTTGGTGACGGCTCCAGGGAGGGGAATTCAGCAACACCCACTTGAGGTAGACTAGCTTATGCTTCTCATGAAGACTCCAAATGATGTCTACATCGAGAAGCTGTATGACAGACTTAGAGAAAGGGTTTACCAGTGAGCATATGCTCTTCTTGTCACTGTAGAAGAGCCAGTTGCCCGTGGAGCCATGGTTGTAAACAGCACCATCCGGTACGTGGAGACGGTGGATCTCACCGTCGGGCACGCTGAGGAAGGTCCCGTCAAGGAGACTGAGCCATGGGAGTGGTGGGGGCACCGGCTCAAGCCGAGCATGGTGACGCCATTGGCGACAGACTGCTCGTAGCCGAACACGGTCAGCTAGGGAGGGCAGCCGCCTGAGGACAAGGCCTAGAAGCTCTGGCTGGAAATCTGACCAAGAAGAGCAGTGTCTGGCCGCCATTATACAAGATTGAGAAAGCTGTTCTCCACGCACAGGTTCAGAGCGCGGTTGGCAACGATCTATCGAGCAGAGGTCAATAAGATGGTGGAGACGCTCTCGATAACTAGCCCTCGAGGTGGGAGAGGGAAAACGAGCACCGTGAGCAGCCCTTTCTTACCACCACGCGAGCGTCGGCGAGACGAGCTTGGTGGCGGCGGACTAAGTTCCACTTCCACGGCGCTGGGAGTTCGGGCAGACGCGGCTAGGCGCTAGGGTTCAATAGAGGCGGCGCGGCACCTGGGGGGCTCCGTTTTATAGGGGCGTAGGCGTGGAGCGCACGCCGAATCCCAGGAAATCGGGAGCACAGCGGCGGCGGGATCCGCTCGGACAGAGTCCGGCTCGGGGACGGCAGAGGTAGGGGATGGCGCTGACACGCGGGCCCGGATTGACAGCAATTTAGAGCGACTCGCAGACACGCGGGAATGTTCAAAAAAAGAAACAGAGGGAGAGGAGCGCGTCCGCGCGGGCTTGCGCTCGATCTGGGCCGGCCAATGGCCATTGGGCCCGAGGAAGGGAGAAGGAGCGCGCTGGGCTGCGGGTTAGAGGCTGGGCCTCGGCTGAGAGACGCCTAAACAGAGGGAGAGGAGGAATTTTCCTTTTTCCTTCTAAATTTTCAAAGTTATTTTCAGATTGAATTTTGAATCAGTTTAACTGTCGTTCAAAAAACAAAAAGTACAAAACTCAAATTCACCAGCATGAATGCAATAAAAAAAATTTCCTATACCCTTTGTTGAATTTTAATTTAATGAAAAATATTTTTTCCTATGTTTTAATGAGCACAAAAATAGACCCAGACGCAGATAACCTGCTTAGAACATTAAATTTTGGCAGGAGGTGATTTGTCAGAAGTTACTTCATTTCTACTTTGCCGCAATGGCTAGTGTAGGGAATTACCCCTACTAAGATCATGGGCTATTGTTAACTAACTTTAACAAGCTGGGCGCTACAGGAAAAAGTTAACTCAATCCGATCGAATCAAATAGTTGGACGGGGCAAAAAGTAAAAAGCATGCGGGAATCTCAATCCGATCACTTTGGTTTTTCAATACATTGATTTTATTACGTATTGCGCGTTTAACTTTTTATAAAATCAATATTTTAAAAAATCAAAGTGAACTACTTTTTTGAAACGGAAAGAGTGCCTACAACTACTTTGGGCATTTTTTATAGACTGTTTTGTGGTCTTTTTTTTTTTTTTTTTTTTTTTGCTTTGCCCTCAACTACTGCTTCTGATTGAGATTCGGTCCTTGTGGCTTGCCATCGTGCAGTGCAATTCAGTTGTTTGCTTGTTTGCACGTACCAACTACCAACCGTGCCTCACATCTCAACGACCAAGACAGTTGCTGTTTTGTCTGTTAGAGGTTTTTGCTTGTGTGCTTGTTTTTGCTTGTTTCCTTGAGAACTGGCCAGAGATCTGACAAAGGTTTTTGCAAAAAGTAGCTTGCAACGGAACGGATACTTGCCAACAAGTTCTGAATGCGACATGAGACGGCAATGGACTATGGAAGTTACGACCACGGGAGGAAAGGCCAAAGCCAAATTTCAGTGTCCAAATAACGATGAAGTAATTTGATTGTCGAATTGTATTGTTGTCAAAAAAAAAATGTCTCATTGTATATTGGTAGCTCGGCAAAATAAATAAACGGCATGCATCCTGTGCAAATTAATATAAGGACAGCATGATTGATCAGAGAAATATACAAACATCTGGGAAACATGTGCATTTTCTATGCGGAGCATACAAAAAGCACTTCGCATAACAACCAACTATCTCCAACCCCCTCGCTCTTCCTTTGCTCTCACAAAAGGGAGAGCCAAAAAAACTCCTTCTGTAAAACAATGACTATACAGTTTCCATTCATGTCAAACCGCACAAACCAATCATCAATACCACAAATATGCGTTCTACCATCGCCTACAATAGCCATATATCAGAGATTCAGAGTTCACAAATATGTCCCACCCAACCTCTTAGCTCCTATTAGACATATCATGCTAGAATGCTAGCGCTTTACTTTATGTTGATGCATTGCTATGCTAAGGTTGCATGATAGATTGCTCGAGCCTTTCTACCTTGACGCAACCTACCACCTGCATACCCGCTTATAGCTTTAGCCACGCGCTTATTTCAGTTTGCTATATTCATTTTGTCAAACTTATGTTATATATTGAGAGCCGGAGTATATGAGCCGGACGGATAATCGGTGGAAACTTGTTGAGTGTGACTCCGTGTGCGTGGCTTGGGTGTGTGGTGGTGAGGGTTGTGTCGACCAGGCAGGAATGACGACGAGTCGTAGCGACAAGTCTAGCCGAGGGTGATGCTTCTGGGCACTCCCACTTTACGCTACCTGTGGCGGGTAAAGTTCGAGGGGATATAGCCCAGTACTGATTCTTGTCGTGGGATGAAGTCTGGGCAGAAGTATTGAAGATGTCTTGCCTAGTCCTACCTAAGGACTTGTATCTTCGAGGACCTAGAGTCTTGGGAATTGGTACTCACCACACGCAGCATTCAGTGGGCGGGGTTCGGATTGCCCCTTTTAGATCGACGGTGCCATACCTGCTAGGAGGTAGCGGATAGTATAGAGAGGTACGGGCGCTGATGTCCCACACCCTCTCGAGACAACTTAGCGACCACGGTAGGGCCCTAAGTCTTTGATGTTCTTACGATCTCATCGCCTGGGTTTGCGTCCAAGGGTTCCAGGGCTGAGTGGCAGGGTGGCATCGTCTGACTAGGAGGTCTCCGTTTATCGCCGAGGTGTTTCATGAGCACTAATGATGGTGATCTTGTGGTCTTGGGTACACGTTCTGCAGAGTTGTAAATCTATATTATATAGTCCGGCCTTTTCGGCTAGGACACATCTAGACCCGACTACCAAGGATTGCGCTGGCCTTCTTGCCTGGACTACCCTTGGCATGCGCCGGTCTTTTGACTAGGTTGATCCTGAGGTTTCCCTTCTCTGAGTAGTGAGAGGTGTTCTTCTCTTCTTACCTTGGTGGTAGTTGTGTGTGGGGTATTTACGGTGAGAGTCTAGAGGGCTGGGAGCCGATTAGGCAGGGCAGAAAAAGATGAAGGGCTGTCTTGTCGATGTGTTGGTGAGTTGTGAGATTTGAGATGATCATGGTGGAACATGGGATGTGATGTGAGTTGAGGTTGAGATTAAAACTTGATTGTTATTATTATTAAACTTCATGCATGCATAGGAAACTAGAGCCAGATATTAGGCCTCTTGTTATACCTTTTTGCATCCACTCCACAAAGCAAGCACATAGGGTGGGGAACCCGGCGATACAATTAAATCGACAGAGCTTTCAGGTGATGAGCCCGACTACGACTTCAACGCCGACAGGTGGGAGGACTGAGGAGGAGGAGTCTCGTGCCTATGCTCAAGCGAAGAGGATGACGACGCTTCCGCTACTCTGAACTGCTTTTCTGGAATGTTGTGTGCTAGTTTGATTTCGCCAAGTGGCGATGTAATAATTTTAAACCTCTATTTGTACTTTTGAACGAAGTCTTGTACTCGGTATCGACTGTTATATGGATATTGTGATGGGATGATCCTTGGAGACTATCACTTTGTTCTATGTATCTGTGGATTTCCCTTCACAGAAATCAGGGTCGTTACACACTTGCAACCGGTCCATCAAGTCAAGCCTTTTCTTGATCTTCACCACCTTGGTCACATGACTCCATGTCATGTCTCATATGCAATAAAGCTCCTTCATTGCGTCATCACATGTGAAATAATCTCCTGTGCATAATCTCAATCACACATATTAGTCCACCTAATGTTGACACTCAATTACCAAAAACCACAAGGGACCTTTCAACTAGTCTTTTGAGCCAAAACACAATTTCAGCGCACTGACCAGACTCACATAATGTTGCACCAGATGCACCTGATGCTAATTCTAGTCACTCCAAACAGCTACTTGATCAACATTTTTCAAACGGTTACTTGATCAACATCCAAGAGACTCGTTTGGCCATGAAAATACACTTCTGGACCCTTACTGGACTAAGACTAGACCCATCCCACACGAGTCTGTACAGAGTCCGATCAGTATTGAATTCTAGCAGAACTGACCAGACTCACCTCCTGTGTGTCTGGTGCAGAGTTTGGTCAACCAAACACTGCCCAAATTTCATCGAATCCAAAACTTTCCCAAACCAAGTTTGCTCCATGTGATCTCCAAGCAATCTCTGAGCTACCTAGTGCTAAGTTTGACAAGTGTACACACACTAAACCATTAGGCCAGTCTCAATGCAAGTTGCATAGAGTTACATGGGCATTAAATATGCTGACATGGCACTGTGTTAATGAAGAGAGAGATGATAAGAGTTTCATAGTAGAGATAGTTTCATGGGGATGAAACTCTTTTGCACTGTTTCCAAAATATAAGTGTGTTGAAAACAGAGCCATGAAATCCCCACTGAGGATGGCCTTAGACTCACCTAGGTCAAGCTACCCACACATGCCCCCTTTATAGTATAGCCAAAGAGAAAAACAAAATATAGAAATACTCTAAGTGCCTCTCAACACCAAACGACACTTAGGGCGTGTTTGGCATAACTCTGGAACCAAACTCCAGGGTAGAGCTGGGTGGAGCTAGCCAAACACCCCAACTCCAAAAAAAACCAACTCCATGGAGTTATTGGAGCTCTAGTTTATTTTTTATGGTGTTCTTGGAGCACCTCTTACCCAGCTTTGAAACCCTCTAAAATAGACCTGGTCATGGAGTTCGAAGGAAATTACCCAACATTGCCACTGATTACACACTCTGAACCGTTTTGTTTCTTTTCTTCCCCCTCCCCGATGCACACCTTCTTCTCTCTCTTGAAGTCGTGATCGGGCGATGGGCGACTTTACTCTGTTGGATGATCATGGCTGCGACCCTCCCCACGGTCCACCGCCCCCCCCCCCCTCCACGGCGACCTCGCCCGTGTACAGTAGCGGCCGCCCCCACGGCCTCCCTACCTCCGCCTCCCCTCCATCCTTAGTCTTGTTGTCCATCCTTTCAAAAAATGAAAAATGATTTCCATCATAGGGGCATGTAGACCAATGATAGCCCAATTAATCACCATTATCATGCCCTAACTTATATTGCCTCTGCAAAACACACGTTAGTCATAATAATCTTATCTTGCCCAATCACTGAAATTCATTAGGGGCCTAGATGCCTTCACTAGCAATTGTCTGCGTGTCACAAGTGTACCACAAGCATCGAGATAGCCCCCTAAGGCGAGAGACTCCCTTGGGAAGGGGCACCTTCAATAATCTTCTAGCATAGAGATAGCCCTCGGAAGGCGAGAGAGACTCTCTTGGGAAGGAGCGCCTTCAATAATCTTCTAGGAGACAATGGCGGTGGCGCACACAACAGTAATTGCATTTCTCTAAATACATTTAATGGCTCACAAGTAGCCTAGGTAACTAAGATGGACACATGGCCGACCAACTTTGTCAAAATCCAAAGTGACAGGCACTTGAACAAATTTATTAGTCGACCGTTTCTTCTCCACAGCCCGTAAGGGCGCAATTGCGAGGTTTGATCTGATCACCTGGCATACAACAAGCTATAAAGAACATTTATTCAGTTTTGCACCATCAAGTTTTGGGCATACAAAGCCGAGGCAACACTAGAATTTGGTTGGGTGAGCACACTTGTGAGATCTAATTTCAACAGGTTGGGGAACTTTGATATTTCTATAACATTTGCATGTCATGTGTGTGTTCACTAGTGAGTATGAAGAAGATCAGGAGGTTTGAGCGCTCCGTCTAATCACTTCTCCAAACCATTTGTTCTGTCTGAGGGATGAGGGGCGCAGTGGTCCAAGGAATGCAAAATGCAATTAGAGAATGGTGGCGAACAATCTTGTAGTCTCGAGTGCATCTAGGGTGACCCTCTAATGTTGACGAGGTAGATAAAAATTTATTTAAGTAGATCTATGAATCACCGGGTGAAACGAAACTTTAAGGGCAGCTCCGGTGTATGCGCAAAAAAGCGAACCGTGGGCAAAAATTAAACCGAACCAACACACCTTGCGACAAGCGAACCGTATGTGTCGAAATCCGGCGAACTCCAAAGATGGTTCGGCTCTTGGGGAATTAAAATGTTAGATGAAGCGGGTAGACGGTGGGAGCATGCTGTCGTACCAAATAAAGTAAACAAAAGTCTATTCTTTATTCCAAAAGCCGATGTTTACACTTTGTGAAGTTGAAGAGTGCAAAAGCGAACCGAACTTCTGTCTTGACACATTCTCGCCACGGTTCGCATACAACACTGGAGGTGCTCAATAGTAGTAGTACCCATGACAATAACTTTTCAATTCATCACTTTGGAAATTAGTATCACTAGTCACTACTTTGTTTAATGCAATGAATTAAAAATTGTGCCTAGTCTTCTTTTGTTGGAGTAGCCGATAAAAAAATGTTTGGACGAATAGAAGATAGGAAAGAGCTGAGTGATCATCCTCCCTCTTTCTCCCTCTCATCCCTCTCCCTCATGACAATAACTTTTCAATTCATCACTTTGGAAATTAGATCACTAGTCACTACTTTGTTTAATGCAATGAATTAAAAATTGTGCCTAGTCTTCTTTTGTTGGAGTAGCCAATAAAAATGTTTGGACGAATAGAAGATAGGAAAGAGCTGAGTGATCATCCTCCCTCTTCCTCCCTCTCATCCCTCTCCCTCTCCCCTTTTATAGAGCAGGTTTTTTTCATGCCCTTAGTGGGTTTATATTTACATAAAGAGTTAAATGCATCAAATCGACCACTAATCTTGTCAAGGGTGTCATTTAGGTCCACAAACTTTAAGAACACATTTCTAGGTCCATAAACTTGCAAGTGGTGCACCACACATTCTTGAACTTGTAAATTGGAGCACCGCAGGTCCATTTTGGACCATACCAACCACTATGCTACACCACTTAGCAACTTTACGGACCAAGAAATGCAATTTCAAAGTTTGTGGACCTAAGTGGCACTTCTTGACAAGTGCAGGGGGGCCTGGTACATTTAAATCTTAGAAATATCATCATGACCCGTAGGAGGCTTGTATTTACAAAAGGATGCCACTAATGACTATAAATGGTCCCTAAATATTGTTTTGATGAGACTCGGGCTATCCAAACGGGCCTAAAAACATGACTATGGGGTTCCAAACATATGACCCCCCCACACACACACACACACACACATATCTTTGTTCGAGAAAGTTTTGAAAAATAAAACTTTTCTTGCAGTTCGAGTTCATTTTAGTTTGGGTGCTTGTAAAATGATGAAAAACATGTGGAAGTAATTGAGAATGATTTGCAAAGTAACATGGCTTCTATGTTTACCTTTGCGAGAACACATGTTGTTGTATGTGTGTCGTGCTCTAAATTCTCGATAAATTGTTGAGTTCAACTTTTTGAACAGTTTTCACCATGAATTTAAATTTGTGGTTTTGCCATACTTGTATGTGATCCACTTAGGAGTCATTTGACAAATTTTTCACTTGATCAAGTTATTAAAATGGTAAGATTTCATGTTTTATGTTTTTTAGTATTCATAGTGCACTTAAGGCTTGCGAGTCCTTTGACAGATTCTTAATCCTAGTTCAAATAATTCTATCCTTTCACTTGTTCGCCAAAAGTGTCATCATTTGATCTTGGATTAGTTAGATTGTATACTCTTTCATTTTTGTACAACACTGATTACTTATCTGCTGGAACAACGATGATATACCGCCGAATTATTTCATCGTTTTTCACATTTTATTGTTCCCTTGTAATAATTCAGATGCTCAGGAGACAGATATTTATGCAGCACAGAGGACTACGAGGGCAGAAATTCTGACAACTTGGCAAATCATCTCTTCGACAATCAAAAGCATTTAAGCATAAGTGTCCCTGAGACAGTGACATGAGAATTGGTTGTCATCTTTTGCTTGGACAGTTCCTAAAAATTCAGCAAATCTTCTATAATGGTGGTTAGATTTGATATGTTTTTACTGACGAACTCATTTGAATCCACTAGTAGAGATAGCCTAACCAAGTAGAGGCCTTTTCCAATCATAGCTTACTTGGCATATGATTGGTGTAATTTTAAAGTTTTCCTCGAAGTCTTCGTAGAACCAACTGTAGATGCACATTGTCTACTATGACACCAATGCCAACTTGTCTTGAGTATGTTGAGGGTACAACTCCCAATTGTGGATAGCTCGAAGTGAAGACCAATCCTGACAATTACTCGAGCTCCTTATAGATGATCCAACAAGCCACTGATCCTAAGCAAATGATCCTTGCGCTTGGATAGACTTCTCAACCATAGGGATAACTAATTCTTTGAGTGAAGTGCTGGAATGTTTGAAACTTTCATCTTGCAATTCCTTCAACTTGGCTACCCCTTGAAGGAAAGGTCAACTAGGGGAGTTCAATGGGTAGCTTAATTCCATCTTCTTCTGAGTGAGTTCACACTCATAATGACATTTAGAAGTTTTTTTTTTCGTGATCGAGGAATATAGCCCGTTTTTTATTAAGCAACTTATAATATGCATGAGTAAGAATAACAAATAGTCTAAAATTCCTCGCAAGCAGAAATACAGTAGTGCAGTAAAACAGGTGTAACTATCAGTCTGTTAATCCAATAAAGTTGTAAACAGGACAGAAGTCGGAAACTGCATGAGAGGCTCCCAGAATTGCATAATTTGATCATTTGATCGTTTCCAAACTCCGAGTCGTACGGCGAGCAGCCTAGGCCCAAGGCAGATCGGACTCGACTCGCCCGTGCGCCGCGTTCCACGGTTCAGTCCGACTCACGGCGGGCAGCCTGGGCGCTACAGGAAAAAGCGTGCCGGAATCTCAATCCGATCGAATCAAATAGTTGGACGGGGTAAAAGTAGATGCTACGCTTGCGCGTTTGGGCTTTTTTTATAAACTGTTTTGTGTCGGCTCCTTTTTTTTGCTTTGCCCTCAACTACTGCTTCTGATTGAGATTCGGTCCTTGCCATCGTGCAGTGCAATTCAGTTGTTTGCTTGTTTGCACGTACCAACTACCAACCGTGCCTCACATCTCAACGCCCAAGACAGTTGCTGTATTGTCTGTTAGATGTCTAGTTCCTTGAGAACTGGCTATGGTGTGTAAAGTACCAGAGACCTGACAAAGGTTTTTGCAAAGAGTAGCTTGCAACGGAACGGACACTTTGCCAACAAGTTCTGAATGCACATGAGACGGCAATGGACTATGGAAGTTGCGACCACGGGAGAAAAGGCCAAAGCCAAATTTCAGTATCGAAATAGCGCTGAAGTAATTTAATTGTCTCATTGTATTGTTGTCAAAAAAAATTTGTCTCATTGTATATTGGTAGCTCTGCAAAATAAAGGGCATGCATCCTGTGCAAATTAATATAAGGACAGCATGATTGATCAGAGAAATATACAAACATCTGGAAAACATGTGCATTTTCTATGCGGAGCATACAAAAAGCACTTCGCATGACAACCAACTATCTCCAACCCCTCGCTCTTCCTTGCTCTCACAAAAAGGGAGAGCCAAAAAAAAAAAAAAAAAAAAAAACTTAAAGGAAACAATGACTATACAGTTTCCATTCACGTCAAACCGCACAAACCAATCATCAATACCACAAATATGCATTCTACCATCGCCTACAGTATCCATATATCAGAGTTCACGCCCCAGCCAGTTCTTGATCTTTCTTTGGCGCAGAGTCTGTGCTCCCATCTGGGGTTGGTGTTCCTTGCGAACTCACCATCGAGTCTGGGCTGAACAGCTCATCTCTTTCAAGCTTAAGAAGGGTCTCTTTTGATTAAGCCTTTCAGCAATGGCACAACTTCAAGCATTGTCGGTCTCTTTTCAGATTCTGAATGCGTACATGCTAGCCCAACTAACACCATTCTTCTCAGTTCAGATTCAGAGAACTTGTCACTGAGTTTTGAGTCTGCAATTTCATCGTATCTACCCTGCCTCGCCAGCGGGAGCACCCAGTTTCGAATTCCATATGTCTTAACAGAACCCGACTTTTCTATTGGCCTTTTGCCACTCGCAAGCTCCAGTAGTATTATTCCAAAGCTGTATACATCAGAACCTTCTGTTGGTTTGCCGAACATAATGTACTCAGGAGCAAGATAACCTCGCTGGCTTTCACTTGTTATCTTTTCATGGTCCATTCCATCAGGAATAAGCCTTATCAGACCAAAATCACCAACATGTGCCTGGAAGTCTGAATCCAGTAACACATTGGTGGTCTTGATGCTTCCATGGATTATCTTCGGTGTTGCATGGTGATGAAGGTACCTGTGAAAAAGTACTTGAGTTATCTCTGTCACAGTGTTTAACAAAAGCAACAATGTATGAGTTTATCAATATTGTTCTGTTATGAGCAAAGATAAAGAGGTCGTTCACTCACAAGAGAGCTCGAGCGGTGCCAATGGCAATAGATGCCCTCCTCCGCCAGTCAAGCAGACATTCTGCAGAATGTGTTCCATGAAGATGTGCATAGAGACTTGAGTTCGCCATATAGTCGTACACCAGAACGCGTTCAGGTCCATCCGCACAATATCCACGAAAACTCAGGAGATTTTTGTGTCTTATCCTTCCCAATATCTCAACTTCTGAAGCAAATTCCACTTCTGTGCCATTCTTTGCATTCTTTAACCTCTTGACAGCGATCTGCATCAACGAAGATTGGTAAAGTCAATCAGTAGGTTGCATTGAATTCAACTTAGTTTTATATAATACCAAGGCTGGATACAGAGAATGATGCATGGAATGACACGTTGTCACAATATTCCTAGCCACTCAAATTGCATAATAATATGAACAGAGGTACATGTAAAAAAAAGAATAAGTGTAGACACAGACCATATATCATACCTAAGAGATGGGTTTTATTTGTCTAAGAATCATTATACTGATTCTTTTCACAATGCTTAAAAAGAAGGCTACTCCGCAGGATCATGAGACCTCAATCATAATTTTAAAGAAGACACGTTCCATAGTTGGCACCATGACAGGGTAATGCAGGCATTTTTAGTTTTTATTTACAAGATGGAGATATGCAAACCTGTAGCCAGTTCATATAAAATTTTCTGTTGACTTCCCAATGACAACATATCCTACCTACCTAATAATAACGCAATCAAAGATCAATGTCCCAAACAAAACAAAAAATATATATATAAGTAGTTGTTTCCTGTTTGGTTATTTAGTGAGATAGGTACCAATAAAATGTTCGCAGCTGTGCAAAATAACTGTGACTGGGTGTACTGGCAGGTAATAAGAAAATTAAAAGACAATAAAGTTCAAATTTTAATTCTCAGCAAGGATAAATATGTACGGAGCAGAAACCTGAGAACCATCCCAAACTTGTCCCCAATACACACTCCCAAGTGGCCCTTCTCCAATCTTGTTATCGTAATTGAAGCTGTTTGTCGCTGATCGAAGCTCTCTCAATGAGAATACCCACCTCAACGATCCACTTCTTTCATCAGACCTGACAAAGCAAAGCAATTAAATACATGATGAGCTACTATGAACTGGCCTTCCAACTTCCAAGCACAGAATAGGTGATCAACTCATATTCAATTCCACTGATACAAATCCCCTGGTGCCCCCAGAACAAAATTTGGCTATTCCGAGCTTATAAAATTGATGGATCATATCGATCATAAATTCATCAAACAATACCAACATGCCAAACTTCCACACCATTTCATAGTTTTTTCTTTTTCTGAAGGTGAGGAACAGAATAAAGCTGGGATCATCTGCCACCAAACTTTAAACTTTCCCTTGGTCTTAGCTAGTGTCACTAAACAAATAACAAGAATCGGAGCACCCAAATCCCTACTAATTTCACCTCACCACCATCGCTTGTACCAAAACCAAACAATAGCTCTGAAACCAAACATGATGTCTACTTTCCACCAAATTGGAGTCCGGGTCAGTTAAATTTTGCACCGCCCCTCTTTAGTATTTGACAAATTCACATGAACCAAAACAAGAAACGAGCTAGTATCGACAGAAACTTACAACCTTCACTGTGGCATCCGGCGAGTTCAGAACAACCAAGAAGAAAACGCCGCGAACCGAGCAGCCAAGCGCGCGGAATTCCGTCGTGGCCCAGGACGAACGAACCCCCAAACATCTATCTACAGCTCTACACCAACACCAATCGCCCGCGCGCGCTCACACACCGCGGCTGATTTCAGCGGAACCCAGACAATCCCACCAGAGACACAAAAGGGCAGCTGGGGAGCAGCAAGACAAGGAGGCAAGGAGCTGGCGACTTACAGGTCCTCAGGGGAGGCGACCCCGGCGCAGCAGATGAGTCTGCGGGCGGCCCGCGACAGCTTGGGGTGCATCGGCGTACGTCGCCCTGACCCGTCTCCACTCCTCTCCTTCCGCCGGCGGCGCGGCACGGTGCGCGGAACCGAGAGAGGCGGCGGCTTGGAGACGAAGGAAGACTCGGAAAGAGTGGTGGGGCTGGGCTGGCGTGGTGGTGATGGTGGTGGTGACCGGTGGGGACTCTTGTTGGAATGGACTAGAGGCGGGCGGGCAGCAGAGACGTAACAGCGGAGACCAGCTTCGCAGCTGCGCTTTCGGTGTGAGCGTGTGACCTGTTCGGCTGGTGTTCGTCGCCTTTTTCTCGCGATTCCTACGCCACGCGCCGACGACGCCGACGCCGGTTGGGGTGTTGGGGACTCGGGGTTCGGCAGCCCACGCACGCCGCTGCTTGCCGTGCGGTGCAAACCCTCCGGGAGCTGGTGGTAGTGGTGGTGGTGGTTACACGGGCAACGACCACAACGTTCACCATCGATTCACTAGGGCCGTCTGGTACGTACGTGGAGGGGATTAAAAGGTTCTTCGCGTGGACTGCATTGCATTGCATTTGCATACGAGATGTCTAGATGTTTCGGTTTAATTTCCACAGCAATCAGTGGGGAAAACGCACGTACATACTCCAGTACGATGTTTCGGTTTTCCACGGTAATCAGTGGGAGAACGAACGCACGTACGGCGAGGCTTTTGTTCACCTGCACCCTGATACGATACCTGAGCATCAAGGTTCAAGGACATGTAGAGAAGAATCTACCGGGGACTGAAAAATCAACGTGAATAAATCGAGGTGATCAAACTGCCCGCCGTGGACCGACAAGTCCGTCCTGATCCCGACCTGGCCTGGCGAATTTGAGGTGGCAAGTAGTGCGCCATTTGTGGGGGTCTTTAATCGGTTCTTTTTTGGTCGGTTGCCTACCATTTCCTTTTTGAGTGTTTCTATTTATAGGTGTTTTTAGAGGCGTGATTGTATTTTGTGTGGGGAATCGATATTTGGGATACCCGTAGCGAGCTCTCAGCCCAAACATGACCCGAATCCCGACCGCAAGAAAGGAAGGACATCCTACCGTGGCACACGGTCTTCACCACACACAAGAGCTCTCCACGCAGGGACAAGCCTCCGCCTCGCTCGGGCTCTCATAAACGAGCTCCTCGGACAGAGATCGTCGTTCCGCTCTACTCGAAGTCTCTCGACGACGAGCTCCCTTGTCTTCAACGCGCTCAACCTCGTCCCCGGGGACTTCTTTCCGTCTCGCTCGAGCTCCTCGCGATGAGCCTCACGACCACAACCTGCCGAGAGCCTCGTCCGTCCGCCTTCTCGAAGAAGCTGCGGGGTGCGGGAGTTGGCCAACAACTCTCGACAAGCTCAACCACTCTCTCAAGGCAACACCGTAGCCACGCAACGCCCCAGCTACGGGGGAGAGGTCATTCGACCACCTCGCCAAACCCCGTCGGCTCCAACGGCTCCGCTATAGTGCCACACGGTACATCACGGGTGCGCCTTCCCATCGGCGGTATGGACCCCCCCCATACCGAAGACATCTTCCAAACTGCGATTAGAGGCAAGGCGGCGACCACCATCCAAACCGCGATTCCCGCGTCACGACGACGGATTTTTGGCGCCCAAGACGCTCAAGAGCTCGAAGGGAGCCCTCGACGCGCCAGGAGCTCGCCTCGAGCTCTTCCACATATCTACTACCCCGTACACGCTGCTTCTCATTTCTCCAAGTCCTCAGCCCGAGAGGAGTTCATGTCCCCTACCCCCCTTGTGACTATAAAAGGGGAAGTAGGCCTCCGGGTTGGGGCAGGAGAGAACAACAAGGTTCACTCTCAACTCACACACACACTCACTTGATATTGGCACTAGCCTCAATCATAGAGACTTGGGAGCCCTCTCCCTCTCTCGCCTTGCTTGTACTAAGCCCCGGTATGAGCATTTGAGCTCGGATAGTGATCACACTGGACTAGGAAGCCCGATTTGCCCCGAACCAGTATAAATCTTGTGTCATTGTCTCTAGAGCTAGGCCATCGGAGCACGCATTAGTCGACATTACCGTAATCGGTGGTATTAGACCACGACATTTTGCATGTTTAGAGCTCCTTTCAAATTAGGAAAATAATAATATGGGAATAGCAAGAACATAATATAAATTATAAGTATAGAAGATGGAAATAGCGATATTTTTTTGTTTATAAACTCCCCCTGGCGGTGGCTAATCTCGGGAATAGCGATTTTTGATACGATACAAACGGTGACACCCGATATATATACAATATGCTTGAATAGCCGCGTCCATGGCCTCCTTCATTCTCGCTTGGAGAAGAACCCACCAAGCGTATAGCATTCCCTCACGCTAGGATTATGCTTCACCAACCTGCTAGTGCTTATTATCGGGCAAGGACACCAGAATTTTTACTAGAAGTGGAAGAGTTACACAAAGTTCGCGAAATGATCACAAGGGTTTATGCACTAAGAACGAGGCAAGCCTTTTGGGTTGTATCCAAGACATGGAAAGGGATGTTTTTATGTCGGCAGACGAAGCCCAAGCTTATGGACTTGTCGATATTGTAGGGGATGAAATGATTGACGAGCAATGCGATACTGATCTAGTGTGGTTTCCGAAATGTTTAAGGATTGGTAGTAGGTGGATTTCTTGTAAATTTATTTCAAACCTAAATTCGGGTTTTATGCTATAGAAAATAGAAATACTTCATGATGATGAATCATCAGGTTAAGATCGATCTAAACCAATCCATTTGATTGCATTTTGCATGTTTAGAGCTCCTTTCAAATTAGGAAAATAATAATATGGGAATAGCAAGAACATAATATAAATTATAAGTCATTTTGACTTTTTTTTTAGTACATCCATGTTATTACATATCTTAATATAATAATATGTCTAGATACATAACCAAAAAAAGTCAAACCAACTTACAATTTGGAATGAAGGTAGTACTCGTAGATGCAAAACACATGATTGAAAACTTCGATGGAACTCTGTCATTTAGATGGGTCATCAAAAAATCATTGGAAATCTGAAGGATCTTAACCACAATGAAGATGTTATATGTTAACTAGCTGGTTAGACATGGCTAAAACATTTTTGTTTAGATGGGTTGTCGGAAAATCATAGGAATTCTAAAGGATTTAAACCATAATGAAGTTGTTTTTATGTTAATTAGATGATTAGACATGGCTAAAATATTTCTTCTAAATAGAAGGACCACCATCATCTAGTAGCAACAACACTAAGTTTCTCGTTCTTCTTGAACAGGAATTATACCAAGAATTTTGACTGAATGCTACGAACCCTTTGAAATTGACATACAAAGCAATAAATTTCTCTCGGAACATGTTCATGTTTCCTGCAAACCAAACGAATGGATAGGAACAAACCCTATATGAGCAATATTCCTACAAAAACCCTTCACAAAACCTCGCAAACCTAAGGAGCCCTTATGTTGCGGTAGACAGTTGGCATCTTTAGGCCACTAGGTTTCTTAGCTCGTTTGACAAGGTTTTAGGGGTGGCTCTAGCTCTAGCTCTAGCTCAACTCAATTACAGTTTTGCTTTGTAAAAAAAATCCAATTAATTTTGCTAAACAAATATTCAAGAAATAGTTTCAATGGTAAGTCCAAAGGAGTCGGAGTGATTTTTTGTACCAATAGAGGATCATAAAAACATGACTTTTTCTGTCTCTACGTCATAAAAATTTGGTATAAAGTATAACAAAATTAAAGTTATTTTGCTAATTTTCTAATCAATTTCAGCTTAATCATAAAAGTTACTCCATGAGAGCAGCCAAAAGTCACTTCTCTTTTAAGAGGAGCGAGCTGGAGTCATACTAAAGTGGTCCTTAATCTTTGTGTTTTGCAGAAAATGGATCGCACGTGCTCTGACATTAAGTCTGGATCCAAAAGTTGGATGTACAAAGATCAAAATTCATATTTAATACCAACGTAAACGTAAGGGGATGTAGCTCAGATGGTAGAGCGCTCGCTTAGCATGCGAGAGGTACGGGGATCGATACCCCGCATCTCCATTCTAGTTTTCTTTTTAACCATTTTCTTTCTAAGGCCCAGTTTCAATGCTTGCCCATTTCATCCACATCCACGTCTTTTTCTTTCAAGGCGCAGTTTAAATGCCGGCCCATTTCATCCACGTCGCGAAGGCCCGGCAGCCAGCCAGTTCTGCTTCTGTCCCAGCTGAATTGTAGAAGAAAAAAAATGCTACTCCACTTGATTGAATTTTGCTTTGAATGCTCAATTTCAGTCTTTTTTTTTTTTCCTTTTTTTACAATTTTTCTTTGAAGGCCCCGTTTCAATGCCGGCCCTTTTCATCCACGTAGCGAAGGCCCGGCAGCCTGCCTGCTTCTGTCCCAGGCGAACTGTGGAAAAAATACTACTACCATTTGATTGTGTAAACTTGCCTCAAAAAAAAAAAAAAATGATTGTGTAAACGAAAGAACATAATCATGATTTCGGTATATATGTAATATTTTAGATAAACTCGTGTTCATTTTTGACATCACCTCCAAATATACATTATTTAAAACATTATACAGTTTAATGATGTCATCACCTCCATTTGATTATGCACGGCTTACAAGATTGCAAGGAGTAAGGAGAAGTCACTCTTTTTGGCTCCGGCTTTTGGATCCTCCTCGCAAGGAGCCATTTTTAAGATGCTCGTTTTGGCAGGCTTTTTCGCCACCAAAGCGGTCATATTGTTTTTGGTTCAACTTTATTGTGCTGTTTTGATTTTTCTAACGAAAACTTTGCCTCTCATCTGTTCTATGGAGTTTGAATTTGCCCTGTGAAGTGGTTACGAAAATGGTTGTGTAAAGGCTATAGGTTCCTCGTGTCTCTAGAAAGGAACCTCTAACATATTACTAGAATTCCTTTTTTCGCTTGATTGTAAGTACAGCTCGTAGGACATGAGTATTTATATAGCTATCTTTAATTATTTAAACCATAAAAGAATAATCTGATTCCAAAGCTGAAACATTTTTTTTAATTCTTGGACCACAAGTAGAGGTATGGGGTCACCAAATTTTATGGTTGATGTAATGAACGAGACATAGGTATTGAAACTCATGAATTACTGCAGCTCAGTTGTTGTTTTGTGTGTGTGTGTGTGAAACTGTAGCTCATTTTGGGTACGGCATATGTTTAGATCATTTGGACTAGTCATAAACCATCTAAGTATGCAAGCTAATGGGTGAACCAAACTCTAGTTCCATATGGCCAGCTAACAACGAGTAGCTCATTATTTTGGCTTTTTTACAACTACATAGGTTTTTTTTTTTTTTTTTTTGCTATGTTTCTAGATATAAGCTAAATTGTACATACATCTCAAATTATAAGTCGTTTGACTTTTTGGCTCAGGGGTTGACCATTCGGTAGATTCAAAAATTTTCTTCGTTTAAATATTGTCAAATTCAAGTCATTCTTTAAGAACTTATACTAATAAAGAAAGCCACGACAAAAAAAATATGATATTTTGCACAAATTTTTGAATAAGACATTGATCAAACTTGTTGTCAAATGACTTATGCTAAAGGTATAATTTGAAATGGATGGAGTATTTAGATAAGTAATAAAAACTGTGTCTAAATGAGCAAACAGTTTACTTATCTAAGTACCCCTCAACCAGTGACAAAGCCAGTTTTGGACGTGAACTCAACGGAATTGGGTTTGGGGTTTTGGGCGGAACTCAATGGGTTTTCGACAACAAAGATGCCGCTCACAGAGTTAGATTGGACCATATTTTTCTTCCAAATAACCCAAAAACATCTTTACATGGGTTATAATTGGGTTATTTTGGCTCTAACCCACAAAAAGAAGTAACCCCTCAAGGAGGTGATATTTGGGTTACTTTGGTTGAGCCCACCAACCCAAAGGCACACTAACTTGGAAAAGTGATTGGAAAACTGTGCTTCTAACCCTTTATCCAAGGGATATTTGGATCATTGCCCTTATAATTTTTCATTCTTTGAAACTTACCATTACAATTCAAGTAATTGGAAATTTATCCATCTAACTCTGCTAACAACTATCTTTGCCCATTTTTGTTTGGCTTGACCCCTTACATAGGTTATTTTTTTTGCTATGAATGTCTAGATATAATTAAATTGTATTTAGATAAGTAATAAAAAACTGTGTCTAAATGAGCCAACAGTTTACTTATCAAGTACAACATAGATGAGTTTTGGACGTGAACTCAACGAAATTGGGTTTTGGGGTTTTGGGCGTGAACTCAACGACATAGGCTAGTCATTTTTTTTTAGCAAAACTGGTTTTGGGGCTTTGGGCGTGAACTCAGCGTCATAGATCAGTGCATGACGTTGTCGGGACCATGTAATCTCATCTCATACTACAAGCAGTTATATAGTCGTAGTCATAACAGCAAGCCAGTTCCGCGATTCAGCCCTGCGGGGGCGTTGAGCATCATTTGTTTTAAGGTAGTACGCTCGTCACGGCTCTCGTCGAAGGACACAACTAGTAGTACTATACTGTAGGATTGTGCACACTCACACTTTGGACTGCGCAAACGGCGCGTGGCGCGAATGGGGCATACGCACCAGAAGACGGTGTGAGGCACACTTAAACGGGGCAATCGGACCTATGTCAAATACAATGCCACAAGTAGGCCCGACGAGCGCGTCAGCGAGAATAGGGCAAATGTCAAGTAGAATGAGAATAGGAAGGGCAAATCTCCAAATACTTGAATTGCAAGGCCAAATTTCCAAAGATCGAAAATTGTAAGGGCAAGAATCAAAATAACCCACGCTTTATCCAAACTATCCATGGGTTAGAGTTATTTGAGGATTAGAGTTAAAGTTAAAAGTAACTCTAACTCGGACCAAGTTAGAGGATCCAAACACGCCCAATGACATAGGCTAGTCATTTTTTTTAGCAAAACTGGTTTGGGGCTTTGGGCGTGAACTCAGCGACATAGATCAGTGCATGACGTTCCCGGGACCATGTAATCTCATCTCATACTACAAGCAGTTCTATAGTCGTAGTCATAACAGCAACGCGACATTGGACAGGAGCTGTCGAGCTGAGGAGCAAGCCAGTTCCGGAGATTCAGCCCTGCGAGGGGGGGCGTTGAGCATCATTTGTTTGCAAGGTTGCCAAGGTAGTACGCTCGTCACGGCTCGTCGCACGACACAACTAGTAGTAGTACTCCTATACTGTAGGGATTGTGCACACTGTGGACTGTGGCTGTACGCGTGGCGCGAATATCTCGTGTGGCGCAGCTGCACGCCATCAAAAAAACAGCCAAAGCTAGCGGCGGTACCGAGCGAGCGGAGCACGGGCGAGTCGACACTTGTCACGCACAACCGGCACCGTGACCCGACGAGTCTGCGTCAGCGCTCCGCGCTCCCAAGGTTCAGTGCATGGCACCGCATCGGCATCGCATGGCATGGCATCGCATCGCGCAGAGGATAGCTGGGACAACGACGTCCTCTGCTCGGCTGATCCGAAACGTCCAAGCGACACGCTGTGGATTCCCGAGAGAACGGGCCGGGCGCCGTGCCGTTCTTCCTCTCCCGGTCCCGGACCCGGACGGACGGACGGACGGACAGGGATAGCCGGCCCGGATACTCGAGGTTTCGGCGTGAGTTCATTGTACTTGCGTGATCGCGTGATGAGCGCGTACGTGTTCGGTGGTCTGAAAGATAAGAGGCATGGATGCGATACAGGCAGTCAAGCACTGAACCTGAACCCTCTCCGGCCAAGACCAGGGTTCAACGGACCGCATGCAGAGCACGGACCAACCGTCCATCCGTCCGTCCAGGTCAAAGCAGAGTTCCCGGACACTGACACTCTGCAGGAGTAGGGTAACCTTTGCTAAACTCGCAGATTTCGTGCTTCTTGAACCGGCGCGACATTGCTGGTTTTGTTTTGCTGTACTATGGTCTACTCCCTCCGGCTAACATGCTTTATGTGTCGCCCTTTGCGTAACTCGGCGAAACACGTGCTTTTTGAACCGGCGCGACATTGCTGTTTTGAACTGTATGGGGAGGGGAGCAGGAAAAACCATACCGGCGTGGCTGGCTCTTTGTACTACAGTCCAAAGCTAAAGTTCCTCATCAAAGAACGTGACGCGGAGGAACAACCTCGCCAACGCACGCACGTACAGGATCCGAAAACACGAGTCGTCAATCGGTACCGCCGGCAGCGCCGAGCGAGAGATCTCGTCGTTGTCGCCGTCGCCGCCGCCTCGTGTCTGCGTGCAGCGTGCCCCCGGACAGTGGCTTGTGCAGCACCAGCACGGAAACTGCTCCGTCGTCTCACAGTCCCATCGCAGGAAACGTACGGCTCGCGGAGGATGCGTCCGGGCAGGGCAGCCATCCGACACCACACCACTCGGCTTTTTTTCTCCTTTTTCTAGTGCAGCCGATCCGACGCCCAAACTTTTTGACATCCGGGGCGCTTTGTGAAATCTTGTCCCCCCTGCAACTGTATCTACATGCCCGGAGACCGTCTACGTGTCTGTCCAGTATGCACACGACTGAAGGATAGAAAAATATCACAGGCGCGAACGAGCGAACGAGCGATTGTTTGTTTGGGCGCTGAAATTCTGCAGAGAAATTTACTGCGGCTTGTACCGGAAGTCTACTGGCACAGAGCAGGCCGGCAGCGGGCGCGCCGAGGCATGGGGAAGCGCGGTGCCCATGCGTGCAGACACAAGCAAGGAGTGGCAGATCCACTGGGACACAGCAGCAGTGTGCAGTAGCAGCTGTTGGCTCTGTGCTCCACTTGGTGACGTGCAGGGGGACCGCCTCCGGGGAAGTGTGGGCTGTGGAAACAGCAGCGTGCCCACATGGCTCTAGGGAGAAAATTGTTCATTGGACTGCGTTCAAACACTCACAAATGCTGGATAGATTACGAGTTCTTCTAATAGGAAGTAGTAGTGCTGAAACTCCCTAATCCCATCCAAGTTTTGTGGACACTAAATTTACCGTGCAACAAGTTTTAGGTAACCTAACAACTCTTCAACCACGGTAATCCCAACTCTTCTACTTTATGGTCTCACATTTATGCTCAAGATTCTATAACTTGCACGGGTACCTCTAACACGATTTGGGGCAACTACTGACTACTTAGGGCGTCTCAATGGTTACCAAATCGCTAAATAAAAACAATTCTATTGGCTATCAATGTCACTTTTACAAATCGCCAGCTAGATGAGACATCTAAATAAGAAAAAAAAAACACTATAGTTGAGAGTTATGTGAGAGAGATGTTTCTAGGAGAAATGGGCTAGATTAGATATTTATTAGTCGCTAGCTATTTGGTCTCTCTCCCTCGATAGCCAATCAACATGTTACTTTTATATTATTTTTATACCTCATCTAGCTAGCTATTTGTAAAATGTTATTGATAAATTAAATAAATTCCTCCTAGCTAGCTATTTGAAAGACCATTGGAGACGCCCTTATCTAACTTGAATCTGATCTTACATAGCTTTGTGAGGCTAAACCCTAGTCAAGCGTTGGTAATGCCCGTCCCAAAAATAAACGACCCGCTCGATTTTTAGTCTGTAAAGTTTAGCTTGCTAAAGTTAATGTTTGAAAAAATATTAGACCATATTTAGCTCAATTGTGTGATCTATGGTTTTTGTTAGGTTACCTAAAGCTTTTTGAAAACCACTTTAGGTCTTCTATTTGGACCCTTAACTGTTAATGTGGTCTAAAGTTTAGCTTGCTAAAGTTAATGTCGACACTTTAGACCACTTTAGCTCAAGTGTGTGATCTATGGTTTTTGTTAGCTTACCTAAAAGCTTTAGACAACACTTTAGATCTTCTCGTTTGGACCCTTAATCAGTAATGTGGTCTAAAGTTTAGCGCCTAAACTATAGATCATAGAATAAAAAAGACCTTAGTTTGAAGTTGGACCGTTGGAGTAGTCTAGACAAGACCGTAATATTGTTGGCTATTCACTTTGTTCATCTTTAATGTCATCGATAATCATGTTCTAGTTAAAAATGGAACGAAAGATGAACAAAGTGAATATAATCTCATATTTGTACCTGTTAATACAAATTTGTGTATATGGGCACCGATACAAATTTGTACCCGCTTAAATTGATGAAGATTTTGAGAATTCAATAATCTCACAATCTTATAATCTCATACAAATAGTTAGGTTTTTACATAGATAGGTTTCGAAAATCTGGTTTCGAAAAATCTCAAGATATACAATCAAAACACACCTTGTCAAGGCCATACTCTACGTAGGAGTACGTGGGCATGACGGATGACGCACAAGGATTAACGTTGCCAATCATATAGATCTCTATCTAAAGTCTAAAGTAGGAGTGGCAATCATATCCGCCGGTGCAAGAAACCCGCTCCTACATGATCGACACATGAATCTTACGAGGTACACCAGGCAGGCAAGGAGCTTTATTTCAGGCTAACCGGCCCCACGCACGACTTGAAGGGCACGACCACTAACCCAAGTCCGCCCGCCAGGACCGCCACCGAAAAACCGCGCTGGATCGGCAAAGCAAACGATGCGATGCGCCCACTCTCCACGGCAACATCCCCGGCAGCCGCTCACTAGCCATGCCGTGTCGCGTAACGGCACAACCCACCCCTCCCCACCCGCGCCACAAACCCCACCACGAAAAACCCCCGGTGCGCGGCGCGCGCGGGGGCCGGCAGCGGACGGGGCCGTGTGCCCGTGTCGGTCCGCGCTCGGCAACGAGGCGGCCCGCGCTGCCGCGCCCAACGGCGGCAGGCGGACAGCGCGCCCGCGGCTGGGTCCCCTGGACACCCGACACCCTGTCGGCCCCTTGTTTATTCCACCCTCGTCCTTCCTCAGATCTCATCTGCCTGCCCCCACTGCCGACGGCGCCGCCCACCCGGATCGGTCGATCCGCATGTGCGCCCGCTGCACGTATATATACCCATCGTCGTCATCTCATCAATCGATCGCGTTACTGGTAGCTAAGCTAGCTCATGCTCCAGCCCAGCCTAGCAGGACTTTGCCGTGCTCGGTGCTCTCCCTCTCCGTCGTGTGCCTTCCAGTCTGTCTCGATACTATAGCTGAACGATCGGTCGGAGTCTGTGTCAGTAGCAGGTTCGCGGTGACCACGCATATGAGCGCACGCAGCGCGAAGCTGATCAAGGGAAAGTGATCGATCGGATGGAGCTGGAGCTCGGGCTCGCGCTGCCGAACCCGCACCAGCAGCCACTGGCTGCCGGCGGCGGCGGGGAGTTCGGCGTCGGTCTCGTCGACGGCTCGGCGGGCGCGTGCGGGAAGAAGAGGGTGTTCGGCGACGCGTTCGGGGCACCCAAGGCCGCGACGCTGCTTCAGCTCTTCGTGCCTGAGGATGGTGACGGTGGTGGCGGCGGCGGCGACCGCGGCGGCATCGACCATGATCCAACAAGCAACAAGTGAGTAGCTAGTGTGCAGTGGTTAATAACAGTACCATACCACGTGCGCACACTGATAATATCTTGTCGTTTAGTTGTATGGTCTTTTTTTGCGCCCGTGGGTCATCGAAATCCGTCGGCGTGTGTGTAACGCAGGAAGAAGAGGCTGGTGGGGTGGCCGCCGGTGAAGTGTGCGCGAAGGCGGAGCTCCGGCGGCGGCGGGTACGTGAAGGTCAACATGGAAGGTGTGGCCATCGGGCGCAAGGTCGACGTGTCCCTCGACGGCTCGTACCAGGAGCTGCTCCGCACGCTCGAACGCATGTTCCCTTCGCCTAACCAACAAGCAGGTGCGTCCCCGTTCCCGTTCCGGTGGCGAGCCGGCGGGCGGCAACATGACGGCGGTGCTGCGACTCAGGCTCAGCGACGTGACCGGGCCGGCCGCCGTCGATCTGGTTCCGATACGTGCCCTCGCTGTCGTAGCTTCCCATTCGGTGCAGCTGATTAACTCTGATCGCACTCCTGTAACCACTGGCGGGTGCAGGTGCAGATGCAGATCGTGCAGAAGAAGAGGAAGAGGTGGGCTCGCACGAGCGCCGCCGTCGCCATCCTTACGTGGTCACCTACGAGGACGGCGAAGGAGACTGGTTGCTCGTCGGAGATGATGTGCCGTGGGAGTGAGTATATATCAGTCACTACTACTGACTGTTTGTATCGATCGTTTGACGCCGGCAACAATCCAATGAAATCATTCAGTAAACTTAACGGCGTTGATTTGCTGCTTGTTGCAGGGTGTTCGTGAAGTCAGTGAAGCGGCTCAAGATACTACTTGCGTAGCCGATGGACGTACGGCGTCCGCTGGCGCAGCAGCGACGTAGTAGCCTCTCACTACTTACTGGTAGCAGTATAGTCGTACTTCTGGGCGTCATCTGCGTATGGCTTAGCTCACTGAATAATTCTACGTGTGAACGTTGTTTCTGCCCTGTGTGCAGCACGTAGACGTAGTACTCGATCTCCTATAAGCTTTGTCGGTGGTTTTCAACTTTCAGAGCATGACGAAAGCACTGCTGGTTAGCTGCTGCTGCTGTCATCACGTACGTACACATTTGGTTCATCTTCGTGTGTAAAGTTACACACGGTTTCTCTGGCGTCTGTCCAAGTCGAGTTAGTCACTTGTCGGTCGTCGTCGTCTGTGCCTGTGCGGCTGATTAGGTCTAAGCATACTATTATGATGATATTATCTCAAGTACTTATCTCAAGTTACTTACTTTTGATTTCCATCGCATGGGTAATTCATATACTTGTGGTTACTAAGACAGTACGTACTTGACTTTTCGATTTGTAAGATACTCCATCGACTGCACATAGTAACTAATTTTAAGAAGAGGCATAACTGTTATAAATAAATTCAAGGATACACTTAGAGCCATGGCTAACTAATATTGTTATTTTTTTTCAAATGCTTTTATTGCAATATTGTTTTTGTTTTTACATTTAAAGTGAGTGCCTTATTGAGACATCTTCCTATACCTTTTTTGTGAATACGCATGAGTGTGAATACCTTTGTATTAGAAAAATAGAAATGTATATACAAGAATGCCGAGAACGAAAATCAGAAAAACAAATGGCTACATTTTGAAAATTTATCTAAACAAACAGTCCACCAGCAATGAACATGTATTGATTTGCCTTCTTCACATCACTACACCACCAAGAGTATATATATTGGGATTTCTACGCCATCTTCATCACCTTGCTCTTCCCCCCGGAGGTGCCGGACGTTTCTTTCTTTGGCAAGGGTCAGTGCTACTCATTTACTTTCATACCAAGGGTGCACCACCCAAAATACAAAAAAAAGCTATTTTGTCCATTTTTTCACCATATATGCACACCCGCGTCACATGTATACGCACCCACAAGGCAATACATTAATTTGCTGTTATTCATCTTGATCCACAAGTATACATTAATGTTATTCATCTTCATCCACCAAATGCCACAGCTCCTACGGCTTGCCACACCTATTATGGAGGCAATTCAAGTTTCCAACCACATTCAATGTTTTATTTTTATTATGCGTGTGAGAGTTGAATCAGATAAGTTTTTTTTGCCTAATTATGAACTGGATTATGTTTGATTGATATTTATAGGGCGTTGCAAAGATGCATTGTACTGGGAGAGTCGGACCTTCATGGAATATGTCCGAATCATTGTTGGAGTAGAGTTAACTGAATGACATTCACTTCTTCAATAGCTAAAATATGATTAAGGGTGGCATCTTCAAATTCTTGGCACAAGCTGTTACATAAACAATTGGTACTAATATTTCTTTTTATATCATTCCAAAGGTTCAAATTTATATGTTTTCCTTTCTTGGTTTTATATTTATCACTCCATCAATAGTCCTTTGTTATAAACATCACAATCTCTCCGAAACAATGCATGGGGTGTCATCTAGTTGTTATATATAGTTGACGTGGATGAGACCAATAACGCACACAGGTGTCTGTGGTAGATCATGTGATTACTCTAGCGTAGACCACATGAAGAGGTAAAAGATGTCAAAAACTCTCCCATCAAAGCCAATCAACTAGCTCGCTAAGGTTAGACAAGACATAACTCGATCGATGCACCTGATCATCACGAAATGATTGAAAATCATGCTTCATTGAAACTTTGTTTAGATTACCCCAATTCACGTCGTTGTCATACACCTTGGAGAGATCCAGTTTAGCACACCAAGTACTTCTTCCATCCAAATCTTAATTGATTGTATGAATGCAATCGAAAGCCGTCTGACTTGGTGAGATCAGCAAGTTAACGAGCTATTGGCCACACACATCTAAAAAACACTTTATAGATAATATTGAGGTTAATTGGTCAAATATCCATAAACGGGTTTTGAGTACTTCCTCCGGATGGTATTTAATTTGTTGTTTTAGGACAATTTGGGCAAACATCTCCACATAAATCATCAATAACTTTTAATGCCAATGAGAAAACACAAAAAATTATATGATTTAGATTTGTTTAAAAAATACCATGATAAAATTATACATAAATCACATCTCCATAAATATTTTTATAATAATAAGAGGTCAAAGTAACAAGTTTTGGTTGTCATGTTTCTTTCCTAAACTTCCTTGCCATCTCCGAGACGTTGTCATCCATCTCATTTAATTTGTTGTTTTAGCTGGCAACAGGATGAGGCGCAACATCTCCACACGTCCGGCGGGCATGGTCATGGCGTGAGAAAAAACTGTTGTTTAAGGGATTTAAGAGCTCCATTATATCCCCTCTTGCACCCAATATTGAAATTGCAAATATTAACTACAAGAATAACTCGATCCATTCTGGAATTGAGGGAGTAAGTAACCTCAGCCATTACTCTAGGATATTTTTAATAGCGGCAGATATGGCTAGTTAAGATGCAAATAAGGGGCCAATTTATATTGTTCTTTTTATGTCAGGGTATATATGGGTAATTTATATGAAGATTAGGGTGTAACTTTTAGTTATTCTTTACAATCGCTTAAGCTAAGTGTAAAATTTAGAAACAGATTTGAGAGGTCATTAGAGCTTTTCAACAATAGGAGAGGTGGATGCATGTTTGTTTGATCAAATTTTTAAATTTTTGTAAGAGAAATTAGAGGTCGCTAATAAGCGGTGTGGACCGTTCCTCTCTGTCTCTGAAGTTTACTGGTGCCTTGTGGTGTCTCATCTAGGGGTGGTAAAGGTCTTTTAATTTAGCCTAACAAATTTAAGGATCGCAATTAGGATGTGGCCTTAAAACTATACAATTTTGAACTAAAAATAGAAAGGGTCAAGGAAACGGTGTGAAAAGGGCAAAGGGGTATCCATCACCTCTCATCTCGTTTTGTCATTTGACCCGGTGCCTTGAAATACAAAAATACTCCTTGGATACCTGTGTGTCAGTACAATTTTAGACCACAATTACCTCGTTCAACTTTTGGTCCGCACCACATAGCCTCCTCAACCGTTTAACTAACAGTGACACACAGCTACTACTGAATTATATGGGGAACCACATGTTCCAGGATGAATAGGTTGACCCACCCAGTGCCCTCCAATCAAGCATCTCGATCTTATCTGACCCCACGAATTGAGTGAGCCCGCACCGGATCAGGCTGTCGTCGCCCGTCCGTCGGTGAGGTCCAGACGATCCGGGACCTTTATGCTTGGTCTAAAATACTGCCCGTACCATGCATGCATGATATCGATCCAAACACACAAGTACACGAACTGGGACTAAACAAGTTTGGTGGGCGGCACAACACGAGCACTAGAAAACAAGTACTCACTCCGTTGAACCAACCTCTGGTGGTGGTTCGGAAATGTCAGAGGCCTGTGCAGCGCAGCGTGCGTGCGTGGCCTAGTCCGGGGTCTCCGGTCAACCGAAACCAGCGTCCTGGCCGGCGTGGACGGCTCCTGCTCCTCAGAGTCGTGACGAAACAGTCCAGATCAGCAAGGAAATCCGCAAAGGGCCTGATGCCGACCCAGATGAGATGAGACGGTCAGATGGATGGATTCTCACGATCGACGACGTCGTTGTCGCCGTTGCCCGGGGTCGTTGCCGTCCATACTTCTCTGATTGTTGTTGCTGCCGCCGCCCGCAGACGCAGTCCAGTGGGAATGTTCTTCCGCGACAGTGCACTAAAAAAGAAAGCTACTACAAGTTTCAGAATCAGAATCACGCAGATATTTATTTATCATGTATTTCTTGTGTTCTACTACTATACATGTCCCAACCCAACAACGTGGCGTGGTCAAGTGCTTACTGTTCACTTGCATCTCAAACTGGATTGATAGACCGAGCAACATTCACATGGTTTCCGTTTTGTTTCTACTATACATGAACAACGTGGCTGAACTGTTCAGCACGTACGTATCCTACTATCTATAGTTTCGTTTTGTTAAAGCTGAAGCAGCACGTACGTATCTATCTACCGGTTAAAGATACTACTTCGGTGATTCACCTACCAACCAACCAATTTGATCATCTGATCCCGAAACCATAACCGGATGGACGTGTGGTGGCCAACAAACTACCACCACTTTGACGAAACGCGCGAGACAGAGAAATCTTGCCGTGCCGATGCCGTGGACCAGGCTCCAGGCGCCGTGGCCGTACGTACTTGCCGGTCGTCCACTCGTCCGCAGATCCCACACGAATCTTCGCCGGCAGTTCCACCAGGGCCAGCCAGACAGACAAGGCGGCGGGACGGCGGCTCTCGAGCGCCGTAATCAATTGCCGACACGCGCATCATTGGCCAGCTGACGATGAGGACGAGTGACACCGGTGGCGCGCCGGGCCCCGGTCCACGCCATCCCCACGGCCGAACGAACCAACGCACGCACGCAGAACGACGGGCCGGCCGGTGCCGGTCCACCCCAACCCAACCAGCACATCATATCCACCGGCACGGCCACCGCCTGTCATTTTCGGCGGGGCCAGACAGGTGCGCCGCGCACGGCAAGTCCGTGTCCGTCCACCGCGCCGGCCAGGTCGCCAATCCCCGCGCGGCACCGCAACGTGTGCCCGTCGCCGTCAGCGTCAGGCACCACCACCGCCGTCGCCTTTGCCGGCAGCCGGCCGCCGCCAACGCCAGCACCCAGCAGAGAGGTGACACGAGGAGACCGACCCACCCCCATTTCCGAGTGACCGAAGTTCGCTGACGGAAAACCGGTGGTGCAGCTGCTTCTTTCAGCCAAACAGAAATGGCCCCGGTTTGGCACGCAAGATTCACTCGAGACCATCAGATTGGCCTCATTTGGAACGGTGTTGGAAATTTCTTTTCCAGATTTAAAAACAAACCATTCGTGTTTCAAAACTCACATGAAATTCAAAACGTTTCGAACAGAGCCCAGAGATTGATTGATTGATCAAAACACTAGCTGCCTTCCAAATTCAAATAGGAATCACACATCAGTCATGAACAAGGAAAATATTTCATGAAGCACTAGTTGCCCATCTTGCTTGCCGGGTATCATCTTTTTTTTTGTTTCTTTACACACGTCTTTATGTGAAGGGGAGAGGTACATAGCCGTCTTGCATAGCTACATGCCCGCACACACTACTGACACGCACGCACGCACCCGTCTTGTCTCCTGCTACTGTGTGCTAGAGCCGTCGCCGTCGCCGTCCATCGACGTCGTCTCCGGGCAAACGGCACAGCTCGCACACGCTAGGCTCCTCCTCCTACTTACTACGGCTTCCGGCCCTGACGTCGACGTCGCGGCTCCATTATTGGCCACCTCCGAGCTCATCCGCATTCCACCGAACACCTTGCGCTGCGTCCCTGGCGCCATCTGGTTGCCTGCTTTTACTTGCTACTTGCTGCTGTCTAGCTAGCTAGCTACCCTACCCCTCAGGTGAGTAGTTTTGCCTAAGGACTAGGAGACTGGTAGATGGAGGAGGAGGAGGAGGAAGAAGAACGACGAAATCAGCGGGGTTCACTTCACTCGTCGTCCGAGGTGTCCGGGGTGGGCTCCCGGTTGAGGTCGGGGTTCTTGGGGCGGCGGCGATGGTGTGACGACAGCGGCTGCGGAGACGCGCCACCACCACCGCCAGCGAGTCCACCGACGCCGCCGCAGTGGAGGGCGTCGACGCGGGCGCCGACCTCGGCCGCCTTCTTACGGATAGCGGCGGCGGTGAGCCCCGCCCCGCGCCGTCCTTGTGGCCCTCAAGGTTGTCCGCCACCGCCGCGCCGTCGAGCTGGTCGGGGAAGTTGAGCCGCGCGGATCGGCCGCGAAGGTAGAACACGGCCGTGTCGTAGGCGCGCGCGGCGGCGACGGCGGTGGAGTAGGAACCGAGCCAGATCCGCGACCGCTTGTTGGGCTCGCGGATCTCCGCCACCCACTTGCCCCACTTACGCATCCGAACGCCGCGGTACTGTCTCCCTCCTCCTCCTCCGCCGCGGCCATGCCCTGCCACCGGCGCGACCGCGACCGCTCTGGCTCCACCGGCGGCGCCCAGAACCGTCGCGGGCGGCGCCGTAGCATGGGAAACCGGCGCGGGCTGCGGCGGCGCGCAGAAGGCAGTTGCGTCCCTCTCCATCCCCCGGATCGGCAGCAGCAGCAGCAGTTTGCCGCGGCGGTGGGCGGGGGTCGTGGGGCGGGCGCTGCCGCTCTCTACTGGGGTCTTCGTGTCTATCCCTCTCCGCCCCCTCTCTCTTTCTTTCTCTTGCACCTATGAGCGGTGGGGTCTATAAATAGTTGGGGATTAGGCGAACGGCCCAGGCCCAGGTGGGGATTAGTGTGGGGGCCGTGAGTTGGTGGGAGGGCGATTAGGGCGTGGGCGACTGACTGGGCGTGCCAGGATTTTTCGTGAGTCGGTGCGCGCGGCTGTGTGTGTGTGGGTGTGTGTGGCGAGTGGCGACAGGGACGGCCGGCGCTTGCGTTGAGCTGTGTGACTGACGGTGACTATATGAGCTTATCGCCAGGGAGTTTTTAGTAGAGTAAACTAGTCGCTCGTTAGGTTTTGGTGTGACGGGTGCGGTCATTAGTGCGCACGAAATAATTGATGGATCGATGGGATGGTCGGTGCGCACTCGGAACGGATGCTCTCCCTCCCACAAAAGCTAACAGCTCAAAGGAGACTGTCAACAGCTGCGTCGATCAGCAGGAGACTGTCACTGGACGTTTTCTCTCACGATTTCTGCGTCTCTGCTTGAAAGTAGTATGGATACGTATATGGACGTATGGTATGGAACGTAACACGGTTGTGCGTGTACCGTGATGTAACATGGATTCGTTCATGTTTATATGTTGCACGTTCGGTTGTGTCTGAAGTCTGAACGCCGCAAAAGCTACGAGGGGAGAGGACATGTACAGCGACGAACGATGGCAACGCAAGTCGGCGGCGCGCGCGCGCGCGCGTTGCCAGCTTACGTTACGTGCGTGCACGGTGCACCGCATCTGGCACCGGCGGCGGCGGCCGTAACGGGTCCTGTGATGCTGGCTAATCAAGAGAGCCGTCGCAGTTAAAGAGAGAAGAAGAAGCCGTGGGCAACGGACGGTGACGGGCGGATCAGGGGCCGGGGGCTTCCCGTGTGTCCGTGTCGCGTAGCGCGGGGCCCGCCGCCCACACGGCCCGACAAGGCGGGGGCGACCGCCGACCGCGACGCCGTTGTTATCCGCTTGGTTCGGTCCGGTGCGGGCCGGGGATGCCGATGCCCCGACGTGCTAGGGCGCGGGGCCCTGCGCTGCCTGCCGCCGCGCGGGCCCTTGATTTTCTCTTCCTCCCCGTCGTTCGTCAACGAGGGGTGGGGCGGCGGACGGTTTCGGGTTGTCTGGTTCCGTGACGTGCTCCCGACTCCGAGTACGACGCATCGATGAGCGGCAGGAGTCCGCCCGGGTCACCGACTCACCGCTCCCTTGATGCATTTGGCTACAGCCGCACAGGCGACGATGCACCCGTGCGATTTCAGATCAGATCTCTGCTCGGAAATGCTGCGAGCAGAACGGAGTGGATGCATCGAGCAACTGGGATTGTCAGTGGCCTGTCACGATGGGACACTGACTGAAGGCGATCCACTGATTTGGCCGTACTCCTATGCTGAAGTACACACTGCGATAGGATATTTGCGTCGGTGGACGGAGGTTCCTGACAGTTCCTTCACAGAGACAGGTGGTTCGATGCAAGCATGCAGCGTGGATAGCGGCTCGCCCAGCTACTGAACCACGTTCGCGAATCGCGACGCCACTGCCGTCTTATACGGTTGGTGAAATATTTAACTGAACCACGTTCGCGAATCGCTACCCGACTGCCGTCATGTACGGTGTTGGTGAAATATTCAGGGGTATTTTTTTTTTGTTTGTAGTATTTGGTAATTATTAGACTAACTACGTTTAAAAGTTTCATTTAGCACTTTTCAAATTAATTAGTTTTTATCTATATTATCCATGCATATGGTTTGGTAAAAGATTTGACGTGATTTTTGTTTGTAGTATTTGGTAATTACTAGACTAACTACGTTTAAAAGTTTCGTTTAAGACTTTTCAGCAATTAGTTTTTTATCTATATTTAATGGACCAGTGTTTTTTTTTTTGAAGGGAGTAGCAGGTGATTTTCAGTCATGTTTTCGTCTGGCTGGTGGGACAGCCGGAAAGGCCGCCGAAGCAACTTTCCGTACAGTACAGAGAATAGCTGCAGAACCACAAGCACGCCAATGGAAGCAGGACAGAAAAGATAACAATTTCGATATTTCGTATGGATGTTCTGCCAAACGGCAAAAAGAAAGAAAAGGTCGTCGATTCTTAGGGGAAAGAATCTACGGCCAACCCCAGTCTCACATCTTATTTCACGGGCTTGTTCAGCAAAAGTGATAAGCAAAAGGCAGGAGTATTTCATTAAAAAAAACAGATAAGCAAAAGGCAACTATACCTTGCGGCAGACGAAAGATGCTCAACCTGCCTACCCATCGAACTGAACTCCACCGGCACTCAATCAAGCTGTTGTTTAATCCTTCAAGTCAACGGCAGGATATAAACCCCCCCGGTTAAATGTTCAAAAAATAAAAAAAAAAAACCCGGCAGGATAAACTGATGTCTGGTAAGTTCGAGACCGAGTGACTTGCTCATCTCCCGATATACTCAGTCCTCATCCCTGTATCAAGATGTGTTATCCAAAACTTGCACCTGAGATGCAGTAACTGCAAAATGGTTACGACGTGCAAAACTGCAGATCTGAAGAAGGGACATACAACAGGGGCACCATATTTTTTTGTTAATTGTCCCCATATGTTAACACAGAAGAAAGGAACTGTCTCAATTAGCTCATAAACTAACTATTGTTCTCAGACTAAAATTAAATTAGTACTTCTCGCTGAGGAACTCGCCCTAACACTGCAGTGTTGATATGGATGTAAATCAAATGAGAAATAAAAACTGTCTCGTCTGCATAGTTTCCATTCTAACACTGCTCTAATGAACCAAAACTGCAGATTCTCGAAATCATACTATCATTTCCCATAATAAAACAGAGAAAGTGTTCAACTATCAAAAAGTTTAGTGGTGAGAAATGAACTTATATACATATACAGATAAATAATAGTTGGATACAAACCCTTTTGGCCAGAAGGTGAGCATGCTTCCTAGCAATCTATAGGGAGGAGCAAGGCTTCGATTGTGAAAGATAAGATTGTTTGTAGAATTGCTAGGAGAAATAGAGAGCACAGAGCAAGAATGATGCCGGCCTGACAATCGTGATGGTCAGCATCTACAAAATTCGGGCAAGTGAAATCTTTACCAGTAAAAGTTTCGAGAAACAATGGCTGAATTATTTGATGAAATTAGGGCATTCAGAAAAAGAAGACCTCTAATCTTAATTAAGCAGGATAACCGTGAGGAAAAGCATGAACCAATCATGCCTCGTCATGAAGAGTTCATGAATCAGGAGGTGTGCAGGAAGACAATGCAAGCATGTGAATGTCTTGGTGGGTTGGTTGGATTGGTGTTAATTTTGGCATCTGGAATTCTGGATCCTGCAGGAAATGCATTGAGAAAACAAATGAAGCTTCCAGCTGCCAACAAGGTGGATAAATTCATCTGTTCTAGTAACGGCTTAAAACTTGATACAAGTTCTTTCCAATTCTCTGGATGTGGAGGATATTGCAACATTGCGTATAAGCATTAAAGTGAACAAATGTAATCTTCTACGATGGGCAAGAAAAACTAAAAAGGCAAATTAACTCAACTCAGAGTCAGTAACCAAACATTCGTATCACACAAAGAGTGAACTAATCATGCAAACTGATGCACAAGAAAAACTAAAAGGGAAAATTAACTCAACTCAGTTACCAAACATTAGTATCACACAGACAGTTAACTAATCATGCAAACTGATCCAATATTCATGACTCAGTTACTTTTTAAGGGAAGACAACCTTTTGACTAATAATTCTACAATAGTTTGCTAATTTCTGCATGATCAATTGATCACATTACATGTACCAAAAAAAAAATGTATCCATCCAAATGTTTCCTGCTTACCTGTTTACACACATGTGAACCTCACAAGTAACCATCTTCTTCCTCATCATCACTACTCCAAAGCATGCTATCAAATATGCCATCTGTAATGTCCTCATCAGCAAACGCAGATATTGTTGTAGCCCCAAGCAAACTGGTTCTCATTCCAACAATATCGTCAACAACATCATCAAAGTCACTTGCATCCCAATCCACTATGAACTGCTCATCCAGCTCATCTTCCTGATCTTCTCGGTACTCTGCAAATGTGCAACTCCTCAGCATCTCCTCATCAACATCCCCATTCTCAACTCGGTCCCATGGCAACCAAATGTCAGCAACCTTGCCAAGAGCGCGGCAGCCGTCACCCACCACGGCCGTCCTCAGGTCGGCAGCGCGTGCATTCCGCACTGTATCGGTGAAATCCGAGTCGTCAGAGACGAGCACCACCCAATCGACACCACAGGCGACGGAGTGCTTCACCTGACGCTTGAGCGCGTGGTCCGCCGCCTGTGGCTTGTCGGAGACGGTGCGGACGTGGACGCCCGCGCGCCGGAGCTCGGAGGCGAGCCCATATCCTACCTTGGGGGTGAGGAGCTCCCGCGCGGCGTCCTCGTACTTGGTGTTGCCGGAGATGAACCGCTCGCGGAACTTCTGCCGCTTCTTGCCCTTGAGGGAGCGGAGGCGGGAGAGCTTCTTGTTGCGCTCGCGCTCGTGAAGCTGGCGGAAGTGGCGGGTGAGATCGGGGCGGGTGGGGAAACGGCGGCCGCAGACGGCGCAGGAGTAGGGCACGGCAGGGGCGACGACCCCCCCGCGCGCTCGGCGCGGTCGAGGGCGCGGCGGTCGCGGCGCTCGGCTGCTACCCAGCCCGGGAGGTGGGAGAAGGCGTGTCGGTTGGCGAAGGCGGAGACCGAGACAACGCGGCCGAGGAGGGAGGCGGTGCCGATGAGGGCGGTGGCGGCCGGGAACGGCGGCCCGCGCGGGGGCTTGTTGTCGAGGTCCCACAGGACTACCACAGTCGGGGACCGCGCCGTCCAAACGCCGTCCCGCCCGCGGACCATCTCGACGTCCGCCGATGCGGACGGGTTCTCTGCTTCGGCCGCTGCCGCCGTCGCTGAGGCGCGCCGAGTGCGGAGGGAGAGGTGAGGGTGTGAGTGGTGGGTGCGATGGACTCGGAAGGAATGGAAAGGGGCAGTGTTGGGCGGGAGGTGGAGGAAGGGGAGAGGGCAGGCATGGCGCCGGCGGCGCTCGGCGGGAAGAGCCGCGCGTGGGGAGGCAGAGGCAGTGCTCGGTTTTCGCTTGCGAGTGTGCTGAACAGCGATTGGGGGAGTGCAGATTGAAAGAAGACGACGGACGCTTCCATGGCAGCAAAGAGGATAATCTTTTATTTTGGGGATTTATTTTGTTTCCTTTTTCTTTTCAGCAATGTACTGCAATGTTTGGCTGCTAGAGTCTGTTTGAGCAACCAAAAAAGGCTGCGCAACCTGCAATCGTGGCTGTTTAGGCTGCAAAAAAAACAGCCAGCTTCATCCGGATTTTAAAATACAAGCGAAAAGCCATCTGCAGCCTGCTAAAAAAACTAAAATAAGCCATCTGCCTGCTAGCTAAGGTGAATAGTGTTTCCCCACCCAACACTCGCAATTTCCTCCCTATTGTCCTCGTTCTCTCTGTATATTCTCCCCTCCGACCTCTTTTGTGTGCCTGGCCCCTACGTGCCCGGCTCCTCCTCCCACCCGTGTTGGCCATGTCGGTCATGCGAACTCAACGGGGGCCATGGCGGATCGGGCAATAGCCATGGAGGATTTAGCGGATCGGCGAAGCCGCCATGTCCGATCCCATAGATCGAGGTCGCCACGACAAATCTAGATTGGGCGGCGGACAAGGTGGATCTGGCAGATCGGTCAGCAACCATGGTGGATCTGTTGGATTGGGCACTATCCATGGCGGATCGGCGGCGACCATGGAGGATTCAAAGAAATCGGCCAATCTCTATGTCCGATCCCATAGATCGGGCAAATGGCCGGACGAATTGGGATTGGGCGACACACATGGCGGATTTGGCGGATCGGGCAACAACCATGGCGGATCCAATGGATTGGGCACGTCCATGGCGGATCACGTGGCCGCTATAACCTATTTGGTAGATTGGGTGGGCGCCATGGTGCGCCCATGAATTGGGCGGCGTCCATGGCGGATTGGGTGGTCGCCATGGCCGATCCGACACATCAGGTGGCACCCATGGTGGATCCCACGGATTGAGCAACGTCCATGGTGGATTCGGCGGATCGAGCGTTTGTCGTGGTCGATCCAGCAAATCGGGTGTCAACTATGGCGCATCCCGCCGACGGGCGGCGTCCATGGGGATCTCGATGGATTGGGCGGCATCCATGGCGGATTGAGCGCGGGTGGCGGATCCAACGAGGTAAGCATCCTCCTTCTCCTCCTCTTCTTCTTCCTCCTCCTCGTGGATCCGACGGATTAGGCAATGCCCATAGGGGAAAGAAGTGGGTGGTCGTAACCTAGCCGTCGCTAGGGAAGAAAACAACCTCTTCCTCCTCCTCCTCCTCACGAACCGGATGACCTCCATCATCCCTCACATGAATCGGACGCACCAAAAACGTGTGTTGAATGTGACTAAAACACTCGGTTTTTCTATAGACTTCTTCTTTTGGGATAGAGAGAGAGAGAGAGAGAGAGTGCTTCCATCTCGGAAGAATGAGATAGTACCTTTATGTATCTTCATAAAGAAAACAAGTGAAAAATAGTAAAATATGGGTAATAAACATGTATAGCCTTAAGAGTTTTATAGATGGTGTCTCGATACCATAACAATTAGTTCTTTTTTGCTAGATGCCAAATAGGAGTCCAAATATTGACTTCATAATGTAGTCTAGTAGATGGTTAGAGTCTCTTAAACCTTATTAGTCCTTAGGCATGTTAGCCCGCATTATTCAATAAATAGTTTATGCTTAGTCTCTTGTCACATGACAGATTGATGTTTAGACTTAGGGTCCAAATACTTCCTTAAATAACATATTTTTTCTTCTTCTAAGGAGTGACTATCTATATGATGTATCATTAGTATTCAGCGCTTTAACAAGAAAAACCATTTAGCGCAGAACTCCGGTGATAATGGTTATAGTGATAATGGTTATAGTGTCATCTTCTTCCTTGGATTTTGTCCATGTTTCATATCGTCGACTATTAAATTTGGAGCATTGCGTATGGGTTTGGATAGTTGACCCACAAAGACTTCGGAATTATACTAGTCTATGGGTTTCTATTGATATGTACCGAGCGCGAGTGCACACAACTTGCATTAGGGGTTATAGATGAGCGAGGGTTGTGGTTCTAAGTTTTGAGAGTGCGTAATTAATGCTTTCAATCCTTCCATAGAGCCAGTCGCCCCTTATGTAGCTTCTAGGGGGACCCGACACAATGAGAGAGAGAGAGAGAGGCGAAGAACAAGAAAAGAAAAAAAAAAAAAAAAGGAACAAGTTTTGTCTTCACTCTAATGTCTGGCCGTTATCCTTTGTCTTTATTCGCTTGGATGATGGGGGTGCTTGGGGAAGAAATCTTGGAGATCATGGAGCTCTGACTCGAGTGTGCATCGTTGGGTCATGGTGCCGGTGGTGCCAAAGGTACGAGGATGGCCTGTTCCTAATTGCAAATCCTATAGCGGTCATATCTCTTTTGTGCAAGTGTGGGTAGCCACGTCTAGCACTAGCATCACGATGCCCGGCCCGGTTGTTATTTGACATCTCTATGAAGACATATCATTTCTATGTCCCGTTGGAGGTGCTCAAATCTTCATTTGGCACTGATTGCCCTAGTGATTCTTGTGTCATTCAGAGAGAAGGAAACACATATTTGAGCCCTCCTATGCCCCTCGTATATCACTCTGCTAAGACAATGGTGACCTTGGTATGGTTTGCTTCTTGTCCTTCGAGGGATGAATTACAACCCTAAACCCTAGAGATGCTTTGCGCGTCATTCTATCAAATTACGTTGTCTTATATTACAAAAGGACAAAAAAATGAAGTCAAAGAACGAGGATTAGAGTGAGTTCTAGGCGGTCCTTATTTACTAAACACATTGTCTTATTACAACTGTATGTCATGAAACTCTAGGTAAGTGCCCAAATGCGCTTCAACATTAGTGAGTTCCCAACTCTCTTAGATTTGATCTTTGTAATTCACGATTAAACGTGTTAGACACATGTGATGCATAGATGGCTTGTATCTGATGGGACTCCTTGATAACCAGTGGCGGATACGGGTCTAGGGCCACTATGGCCACAACGTTGAGATGCCTAGTACATAAACTGTTTTTTTTTTTTGGACCAAGTTAAAATTCCCAGTCATGGCCTAGTTCAGTTTCTCAGCCCAGTAAAGCGGTCCAAGGCGTTGAGATGCACCAGCTCCGCCACTGTCATATAACTATGTGCTAATTCCTTTTTGAAAAGGCTACCATATTATTGTTTCACATCCTAAAGAAAAAAGATTATCGTTAGGACAACTGCATGAGAACACCGGTGTTGTTTTAACTTTTATCTCGAGGTTACAATTTTTTCTAGATGTAGTACTCGATATTTTATGCTGACGGAGGAACAAGCAACCTAGGCCGTACAGTAATTAGTTTTGGGAACAGGAAAAGACGAGAACACTGTGTTTTCCTGCCATAATAAATAAAATAAAATAAAATAAAACCCATAATTACGCTCACCAACGCCATACCCGCCGCGGCGCACCGTTTCTTGTCTGACGCAGCCACGCGCATTCCAGTTCACGTTCCCACGAGGAATCTACTCTTACCCACTGACATCCTGTCCCATGACAAACCAGCCCCACCGCTCAGTGACTGTGCGTACGCCTAAGTCTAGTATAACGGTCCACCACGGCAGCTGGCGCCACGAGGTTGACGACAGGTATCCGGTAGGCAGGCCAGCCCGCGGCCAGCCCCACACAGGCCACAAGGTCACGAGCCGCTCATTTCAAAACAAAAACGCCTCCTCCTCTCTACCCTCGCCCCAGCCCCCACCACCCTCTCCCCTTCTCCCCCACCAAATCCTCGCTCATTTTTTTTAATCCAAGCGACTTCGCGTGTGAGCGCGGGAGAGCGAGCGGGGCTAGGGTTTCCGCCGGCGATGGAAGCGGCGGCTGCGGCTGCGGCGGCGTGGCGTCGTCCGCATCTGCCTCGGCTTCCGCGGGCCGGTCGCGCCCATCTACCAGCGCCGCGCAGGTTTGCCTCTCCCCTCCTGCGGTGCTGAGGTTCCGCGTGCGCGGGTCGGCGTGGGTGGTTGCCGTCTTGGGTCGAGGGGGCAATGCCGATTGGATTTGGTCGTCCATGCGGCGGCGATCGGTCGTTTTGGGGTAATTTGAGCTGAGATCTGGCGGCGTTTGTGGGGGTGTCGTGTTGCGGGCGCCGGATTTCGATGCCGAGCTTTGGCTGACTGTTTTGTTTGTGCTGCTGCGCGTGCGCGCGCTCGTTTGGGGAGGTTTCTGTCTTTGTGGCGGCGGTAGGTGGGTTTGCCTCGGTGTTTTTTCTGGAGACGACTTGGTATTGTTTCAGGTTGTTTTCAGAGACCCGATAGTGGACTGGTCAACAGTAGACTGCATTCCATAAAAAGTTGATGGAATCAGAATAACTACTGTACTTTCAGCTTGGAGCTGGACTCCACATTTTTTTTCTGTGAGGTTGTACCATTTTTTCCAGTGATTTGTATATTGGATACAGGGAATGTAGCTTGGCAGGCTACATCATTGCTTCTGATTGTTTGCTTCTGAACTCAGACGAGCTGACCTATATTTATGGACTTAATCTATTTTCACATATTAGGGAATTCTGGGGGTGCAACCATTGTATACTGTGTGGAGATACCACAATCAGCACAATAAGGAACACTATAAAATAAGTTTTTGTCATGTTCTTAAATGGTCTTCAGTTCTCTATGGTAGTATCTTACTCATCATCGCAAAATGTAGAACTAAAGAAGTAATTTTTGCACAATATTTCATGTAAATGATGTGCTTGCATAAGATGAATGTGAATGTGGATAACAGAATGAAGTTAGGCTTTATACAAGAATGAAGTATTCTTGGATTCAAGGAGTATATTTTGAATGCCATTGTCTAAGTTTTGCTCATCTGTTGAATGAATCAAATCACTATGGTATAACTCAGGGATTTTTATTTGTATGTGTTCCCTTTAAATATTATCCTATCCTAATTTGCGTCTTGCTTGTGAAAAATGGTTAAGAATTATGTTAGAATTGAGTATCCATTTTTCTGTTGTGAGTTATTTTTATTAAGAATGTTGGAGCTGTGTACATAGAGATTAGAGAACCAATTGTTGGGTTCTAATAGTGATATTGATATTGACCGAGAGCTGTTTTCCATTCAATCATATTAGTTGGCATGTGGGTTTGTACTATGCCTGCTGTGATAAATTTACTGCTTATGGTTTTCTTAGGACACCACTATTACGGCTGTGCAAGATGGAGAAGAAACTGCTGTCTCCCCCTATGTTTTATCTGTTATTGACTCGTTAAAAAGAGGATTACCGCAGATCGTTTGACTTACATTAAGGTGCCCTGAAGTCACATATTTTGTCCATTTTCAGAATATTTGTACCCCATATTTATGTTGCTAATTTTCTTCTTTTGATCCCTTGCCAGAATAGGATAGGGAGAATAAGATTAATCTAAGCAGCTATACACAGAGGACCTACAATTTATCAAAAATAGGCAAAAGTAATACATTAAAGGGTACTGATTTAGCATCAAATTTGCTCACAAAAAGGCAAGATGATGCACTATGCTCCCTGCATAGTCTTGATGTTATTCAGGCTGACAAAGATGGTGGCAATTTTCAAGATGAAAATCCTTTCTCCTCATTGAATGTTATTTTTGGTGGAAATCTTGGCCCCAAGAATGCTATTAGACCAATTAAATTACAAGAAGTGCCAAAGCTTCCACCTTATACAACATGGATATTTTTGGACAGGTCAGTTTATAATCATAGGCTTTTCTTGACATCCCAAACCCTGCATACGCTATCTAGGTACTGACAATAGAATGTGGCAGATGCATGTTATAACACATTTAGCACATGCAAAGTGGAAAAGCTTTGTTGAAGTTAGAGAAAAACTTGTCTACTGCATTTATTTGGTATAGTAGATGTTAATATATTTTCCTATAAACTTGGTTAAAGTTAGAGAAGTTTGACTTGGGACAAAACTAAAAGGACCTACTTTTGAGGACAGAGGGACTAGTATGTTACAGTATTTTGAATTGATGTTGTTGTGTTTATATTGTTGGCAGATTATGAAAATGTAATATTTAACAGTAGTATGATTTTGGAATGTTTATGAAATACTGTCCTACAATATTTTATGATAGGTGGGAGTATACAAAGTGCTGAAATAGTCGTTATCCCTAGGCTGAAAAATAAATGCAAACATGTATGCAAGAGGCATCAGTTTGTTTTTGGTACTTTAAGATTAGGGTCTCTTGAGATGTGTAATGGTTTCTGGGGTTTCATGCAGGAACCAGAGGATGACAGAAGACCAATCTGTACTTGGTCGACGGAGGATTTACTATGATACCAGTTGTGGCGAAGCTCTAATTTGCAGTGATAGTGAAGATGAAGCCATTGAGGATGAGGAGGAAAAAAAGGAATTTAAACATTCTGAAGATCGCATTATTCGGTATGGAAGCCTGAGTTATTGCTTTTTATTATGCATTGGTGTGGATGGTGTTTAAGTTATGCACTAATTTGTGATTGATAGATGTGATGATTTTTAAGAATGCAATTTATTGAAGGAATACATTTGCACTCAACTTTCTTTCTGAGAAGGAATAGGTTACTTATGCTGCTGCTATATCATTGAAGTATGATAAGTTGTAAATCATCATTATGTGCTCATTCAAAAGTATGGTGCCTATCTTGGTGATTTGTACATTGTGTCCATAAGTGCCTTGGTTTTCCAACTTACTAGGGAAGAGAGGCCATCCATCGAGAGGATGGCTGAAGGAGTACCATACTGTTCATATGTTTGCCTACTTTTTGAAGAAAAACTTCACTAGGTTTAAATAGCCAATCATTTATTTTTCTCTTATTGCATTTGAGGACTCCAATAGCTGATAAAATACTATACCACTTTTGGGGCATTACTTTGCTGACTGAAAGTTGTTTTCCCTGTTTTTTACTTGCTATCGTTTCATTATTTGAAGTGCCTTCAAAATACATAATTTTCTTTTTTCTGTTTTTTTGGGTTACCAAAGTTGATAGAGGCTGAAGATTAGGGATGAAAACTGGATGGATATTTTTCTCTTATATCCATAAGTCCGAAAAGGGTTCAAATGCTAAATGGATAATCCGTATCTGAATCTGGATATTTAATATACGTAACTTCTCCAAATCCAAATATTCAAAGTCAAATATTTGATACTTATACGGTGTGGGTATCAATATCTGCTACTTTCCATATCGAGGAAAAACAACTACCCATATCATATCCTTGCATAACCATTCGTATCTGATCTGTTTTCATCCCTGGTGAAAGAACAGCATTTTGCTTATCCTAGAATTACCTGTCATAATCATATCAAGGATTATGTTATTTTCTTAAATATTTTTTTTGTAGTTCGTGCATGGTGTTTATGGTTGATATATATTAATTCTGGTGTTAGGCTATATTTTGGCAGCAGACTTTCTTCTATATTATATAAAATATTAAATTTGTGTCTTCACTGGTAGGATAGATCATCGATTATGAACTCTGTGTTCTTGTTTCCACTTGATCATTGATATCATCTAACGATCTGCTCTTTTGTACTTTGTTAGGATGACAATTCAAGAATGTGGCATGTCTGATGCTGTACTGCAAACACTAGCTCGACACATGGAGCGGGCTACTGATGACATAAAGGCTAGTTCTCTTTTATTTCCATATGACTCATTAATGCCGTGTATGAGCAAGGTGTATTTGGCCCTCCCTTTTCCATTTCATCTACCAGATCTGACGTATAAAATGGCATCCTTTTTTACAGGCCAGGTATGAAATCCTGCATGGTGAGAAAACTAAGGATTTTTGCAAGAAAGGGACTGAGCATACTGCCAAAGTGGAAGATTTGTACTGTGACAAAGATTTGGATGCAGCATTGGATTCCTTTGACAATCTTTTCTGTCGACGATGTCTAGTACGCCTGACTCTTAACTTTCATATATTCTTTTCTAGGACCTGTGTGCTGACTGACTTTTCTGCTCATTGGTGATGCTGATAGGTGTTTGATTGCAAGCTACATGGGTGTTCTCAAGATTTAGTATTTCCTGTAAGTTTTCACAAGTTGAAAGAGTTATTTCTAAAATTGTGTGTTTATGTTTACTTGATTTGCGTCTTCTTTGCACAGACAGAAAAACAGACAGCTTGGAGTGGCGTTGATGATGGTGTACCCTGTGGTATTCATTGCTATAAACTGGTTCGTATTTTGTTGTGAATGACATCAGATAGTTATTTTTGTGGTGTGACAATTTAGCCTTATGAACTTTGAAGCATAAGTTCACGATTTTGCTTTGGTACTTGTTTTGTTGACGATTTTTGCAGGCCTCTGAATCAGATTCTGTAGCTGGAGTTGATCACATGATTATTGATGTTGAGGAGCCAGCTCACTCATCAGACAATGTGATGAACCAGCCAGGCCCAAGTAGGAAAAAGAATGGCTCTGGTGGAAGGAAGACTAAATCTCAACAAAGTGAAAGCTCTTCATCTGCAAGGATGATCTCAGAAAGCAGTGACTCAGAAGTACATGCAGTAAGCAATAAATCTCCACAACACTCCCCTAGTCCCTCAAAAGTTAAAGTTGGCCCGAAAGGTGGAATCAGAAAGATTACCAATAGACGAATCGCCAAGAGAATTCTTATGAGTGTGAAGAAAGGACAAAGGGAAATGGCATCATCTGATTCTAATTCTGTTAGTGGATCCTCTTTGGCAAGGGACATGAAGCTTAGATCTGATAAACGAAATGGAAATAAGGAATTAATTGTATCCTCACAACAGAGTTCTCCAAGCACAAGAAATTCCAAAAAGAAGAATACACCTCAAATTGGGAATAACTCAGCTTCTGCTGACGTTCATAATGATTCAACAGAGGAAGCAAATAATCCTCATTCAGCAACAGATGGTTACGATAGTTCAAGAAAAGAAGAATTTGTCGATGAGAATATATGCAAGCAGGAGGGTTACTTGAGATCCTGGAAGGCAATTGAGCAGGGACTTCTGGTGAAAGGATTAGAAATTTTTGGAAGGAACAGGTTGGGTATTTCTCCTAATATAGAACTCCAGATAGCACATAGTGATCAGAATGGTGTTCCTTGTGCAAGGAACTTAGGAACTTTGTTTCCCTTAATCTCCAAATTTCTTGAAATTCATCTTCTCTTTACCTTGTGTTGACCACATAAACTTATCAGAGATCTTTCTACTGTAATTGTAAAAAAACAATTTAATCTTGGTTTACCTAATCTCGATAGTTACACTGAACCCATGGTTTGCCTTTCACACAGTTGTTTAATTGCTCGGAACCTTCTTGGTGGAATGAAGACATGCAGAGATGTTTTTCAGTATATGAATTATATTGAAAATAGCAGTGCATCTGGTGCTCTTAGTGGTGTTGATTCTCTTGTTAAAGGATATATTAAGGTTGGGTTCACTGTGACCCTTATTTGTTGATACTTACATTCAAGCTGGTAACTTAATTTGGTGTTGTCCATGTTGATGTCCCAGGGTACTGAGTTGCGCACAAGGTCAAGGTATTTTAGAAGGCGAGGTAAAGTCCGTCGTTTGAAGTACACCTGGAAATCTGCAGGTTACCATTTCATAAGGAAAAGGATTACTGAAAGGAAGGATCAGCCTTGTCGACAATATAATCCTTGTGGTTGTCAATCTGCATGTGGAAAGCAGTGTCCATGTCTTACAAATGGGACATGCTGTGAGAAATACTGGGTGAGTTACCTGTTTTCCTTTGCATCACTTATTAGCATGCATAAATTTGGTTGTCAATCTGCATGTGAATGCAGTGTCCATGTCTTACAAACGGAACATGCTGTGAGAAATACTGTGTGTGTGCATGTTTTCCTTTGCATCAGTTTATTAATATGCATAATTTTTAATGTACATCATATTCTTTTTACATTTTGTATCTCATTTCGAATAACTAGTACAATTTTGTTGTACTAAAGAGGACGGTGGAGACCTTAAGTGTCAACAATTCGCAACCCCTATGCAACATTATCTTTCATGGTTTTACTTACCTTTTGCTGATATCAGAAATGTTTTATCCGTTCTGCCAGGTACTTGCCCTTTGTTTGGAATACAAGCTTTTCTATGTTAGTCTTGTTGCAGGCAGACTATAAATCAGGAATGGTTGCCCATCTGGTTATTATAGGTGTTGGTTAGGGGAAAATTATAGTATAGACAGTTATAGATTAACTCTGGTTTTCTATGCTGTTGCAACACTGGTCAATGATCTGCTCTCTGAGTTGCTGTTGTGTCACTACCCTTTTAATCTAGAAACATGTGAATTCAAATATAGTGTGGGGATGTTTGGATTGTTCCTTGAACCACCACCTAGTTTTTGGCGTTAGGCCATGGCCAAGTCCTGTTTGGATTGATGCCATTGTTTGGCTTCCCCACACTCACGCTGGTTCACTCAGTCAGTTCACATAATCTTTAGACTGCATAATCTTGTGCCATTTGTTTGGCTAGCCCTGTTGACAGGGCAGACGCAGGTGTGATCCAAACAATCTACTTTGCTGACTGTTTATTAGTTTCAGCATTTTTTATTCTTGATTGGGAAGGAAATCACAACATTTTACCACCATCTGCTGTTGTAATTTTGTGATTCATCATATTCTTTTTGTGAAAGCTTATCCCTTCCCTTTATTCATTCAGGTGTCCAAAAATTTGCAAGAACCGCTTTTCACTGTGAGGATGTCACTGTGCAAAGAGCCAGTGTCGCCATGCCTTATGCCAATGTCCATGTTTTGCTGCTGACAGGGAATGCGATCCGGATGTTTGCAGAAACTGCTGGGTTGGGTATGTATTTTGAAATCTGAGTCATGGCCATCATTTACAGTGATACCTCCAAATTGTGTTCTCCAATCACAGCCTGGTCGAAGGCTTACCATCTCTTTGAAACAAATTATATGCTCCTTAGTCAAATGGTTCCTCATTAGTCATTAGAGCTTTGCTAAGTTCTTTGATAATTCAATTACATCATCCTCTAATGCTGATTTAAATCCATAGTTCTTTACTAGAATAAATCATCAGTACACTGAACTACAGTCCACTTATATTTTCCAACTTACAGGTGTGGTGATGGTACATTGGGAGTTCCAAATCAGAGAGGAGATAACTATGAATGCCGGAACATGAAACTGCTTCTTAAACAACAACAAAGGGTAAAAAGCTTTGCTTTGATAATATACCCATGCTATTGGCATGTTGCTCATAATCTAGTTTAGATGATAATTGATTTATCTATATCTATCCTTTAATCTTTTTTCAAGAAAAAAGAACTGCAAATCCTTTTACAGGAGATTCTCAAGTCTAGCTTTCTTTGAACTTTATCTGGTACATTGTTACTGTGATGTACAAGTTTATGAATGAATGAACATATTACATTGCACTGAGGCAACATGTCCCAGTAAAATATTCTTACATTTTACTTTGGAATGTGCACTTTTTGAAAAAAAAAATCATCAAAGGTCTTTACTTAGTCACGACCCATGATATTCTTAGGTTTTACTTGGAAGATCAGATGTCTCTGGTTGGGGAGCATTCCTCAAGGTAAAACTATTCATCTGTTCTTTTGCTGTTCCTACTTCCCTTTATGATGTCTTATCTGTCTTTTCTTAAACCTTCAGAATAGTGTTAGCAAACATGAATATCTTGGTGAGTACACTGGAGAACTAATCTCACACAAAGAAGCAGATAAGCGTGGAAAGATATACGATCGTGAGAACTCATCGTTCCTTTTTAACCTGAACAATGAGGTAGGTTTGCAAGATTATCCTCTGCAAGCATTCAGTTATTATACTTGGCTGACCACCTGTTGGTACCAGCGCTGTATTGTGCCTTTGTGTTAACTGAACTTTTCAGCTTCTCTGCTTTTTCCACCACCGTCTGCCACATGCTGACTTGTACTGTTTGAATGCAGTATGTTCTTGACGCATACAGAATGGGTGACAAGCTGAAATTTGCCAACCATGCCCCAGACCCGAATTGCTATGCCAAAGTTATCATGGTAGCTGGTGATCATAGAGTGGGCATATTCGCCAAAGAAAGAATCCTCGCTGGCGAAGAGTTATTCTATGATTACCGCTATGAGCCTGACAGAGCCCCTGCTTGGGCCCGGAAGCCTGAGGCTTCGGGAGGAAAGGATGATGGGCAACCCTCCAATGGGCGTGCAAAGAAGCTCGCCCAAAACACCAGAAGCTGAATTTAATTCTGATTCTTTCATTGTTGGGCCACAAATCTGGCTGCCATTCAACCGAGATAAGAACCTGTCATTCATAGGCCCCAATTTATTTATTTGAACTTGTCATTGTAACTCGAATGTTTCATGTGGTTGAATTATCCATGGCAACTGGCCCTGCCATCCGTAGAATTAGCTGTTGGGCGACTGATATGATGTAACATGAGCTGCAGATAGGTAGCGTGTGCCCCTTTGGAACCTGATACATGTGGGGGTTACAGTCAGCGTTTCTGAATCAACTAGTCGAAAATGGAGCTTCGGTTTTTGTTGCCGCAAAAGTAGCATGTTAAGCTAGGTTTACTACAGTTTATTGGCTAGTTGTACAAGGAGAATTGCATTGAATTTTACTTGAGAGTACAAAATGCCTTCGTTGCCCTGTTTGGATTTTTGACCGTGCAACTCATCCACAGTGAGTATGAACGAGCCTGATTTCTTGGGAATGTTAGCTACTGACCAGTTGGCAGCTAACATCCCACCGACCACCCCTAGGTGGGCTGGCCCACTAGGCCCATGCCGGTGGCGGATGGTGATGGCTAGGGTTTCAGCCAGCTCGCCGACGTCTCCCTGCGCACCACCGCCTCCACCAGTGACGGCTATGGTTTCGGCCATCTCGCCGACGCCTCCTCCCCCATCCCCACCAAGCTAGCTCGCTGGTGCCTCCTCGCCACCCCTACTCGCTGGGCTATAGATTGCCCGATCGGTAGGGGAGAGGTAGGTAGGCTCGGTGGTCGGAATGGTCGCCGGGCAGCATACGTGCGGTTAGCTGTGGTGCGGTTGGCTGTGGTCGGGATGGTTAGGTCGGGTAGGGGCGGGGGTTGTTGTTAGGTGGGCCGGCCCAGCCCCATTAGGAAACCTATGTGTATATATTTTGTATATCGATGTAAACAACCATTGTCAAAATTGTGAGATTGGATTTTGCATCTATTTTCCTATCCAGATTCCGGCTGGTTCCGAGAAACTGGTCGGATCATATTAAGCGCTGATTTGAATTAGACAGAAGAGTTCTCGAGAAACTGGTTGGACTATTTGAAGCACTGATTTGTATTAGAGAATAACATTTTAGTAGTCGCACGTACCCAGTGTTTTTTTTTACAACAGCACATACCTAGTGTTGGAGGGCAGCAAATAAAGCTGCCTTTTTCCTTGACACCTGGGACAAATTGCTACACATCCGGATCTAGATATTATGAGCTTACAATTATGACAGAGGAGTGAGTACTTAGCATCCATGCTTTTTTGTATGGTTGATAAGAGGGCCCGTGTCCACAAAGACCGTGCTCGGCCGATGGTTTCTATGACTGATAAACCAGTTAAAACTATCTTGCAGTGAGAGAAAAACACTATGCATGATTGATAAGCAGATGCTTGAACCCCAAACTGCTGTCAACTGTACTTGAGTTAGTCCTCCACCTTACAATCTTTTTTGCTTCTGGGTTGCGCATCCCAACCGCAGGTTTGACCCAGGCCCCATGGGCACTTTTCGTCACAGTTGGCCGTAGCATCCCGACGGGTCGAGCCGAAGCATTTTAATTTGTCGCGGGATGGCGCGATGGTGTCCACATGATGATCCATCGGCTGGCTCACTTGGCTCCCGCGCCCGCGTCCACTCGTGTCGCGTCGCGTCGCACGCATGGATCGGTGGTGTCACGTGAAGGTGGTGCCACGGTGGCGACCTGACGCCTACAAGAAGCCGTCCGTCCCCGCCGCGCCTTTCTCAGCTTCCCCGCGCGCGCGGCGAGCTAGGGAGGCGACAGAGAGATGGACCCGGAGAAGCAGCGCCAGCACGACGGCGACGCCGTCGCCGCCGCCGCGGCAGAGGCGGACATCGAGCGGCTCCCCGTCGACCTGCTCGCGCACATCCTCTCCCTCCTGTCGTCCTTCCGCGACCTGTCCATGTACGACGGCGAAGCCCTGCTCTGCTCACCGGCCGCTTTGTACAGCAGCTACTGTTCTTGATTCCTTTTGCTCTGTTGTGTTTGCTGCTGTGCCTGTCGTCAGGGCTGGAGGAGTGAGCCGGAGGTGGCGTTGTGCCGTGGAGCGGGCGCTGGCGTCGCGGCGGCGGCTGAGCTTCGCGGGCCAGCGCACCGGCAACGACACCGCCGCGCGCCTCGTCCGTGCCGCCGTCAACCTCCGCGACCTCGACATGTGAGTTCCCCGCCCCCATCTCTCTCTCTCTCTCTCCCCTCCGCCGGCCGCCGGCCGGCCGACCGGACGGAGCTCCTCTGTTGAAAATTCAATCCAACGTTTCTTCTTTCTAACGCTGCGTCTCCCCGTTCTTGGAGTTCACGAAGCTGCTGGGGCTGCCATATCACCGACGAAGGCTTGATCAAGATTTCGTCCGCGGATTGCGTCGGCAACCTCACGTCCATATCGCTCTGGGGATTGGCCGGCATCACCGATAAGGGTGTGGTTCATCTGGTGAGGACGGGAAGCTTCCGATTACCTTGTAGATGTCGCCTTTTTACTATTTTTTCAGATATATCGAAGTGATGATGAAATCAGTAGCTTTGCTCCACCCGCTTCTTCGTTTCTCTCTTTTTTTTATATAAATATATAAAAAAATCAACAGAAATGTTTAGGCTATTTTAATTATATACAGTGCCCTGATTTTTCCAAGAATACATAAATAATTTTTTTGGACATTGAATCTGTGGAGAGATTCCTATAGTACTTGATTGGATGTTGACTTGTGCTGAAGAAAAAGTTGTCACTTCACAATTGCACAACTTGTCTTGCTTTGCTTTCTCATCATCTACTCATAGTTTCTTTCAAAATTTTTCATTGATCACGTAACCGTGAGTTAGACTATTAGGTTGTTGCTTTCATCATAAATATAACATATTCATGATGATGCATGCTTGCCAATATCTTTAGAGTAGACATATCCTGCTTTTCATGAACTCTCCTCTTTATCCGTGAGAAGAACGTTTAGTTGACAATTCGATCCACAGCACTAAGCGTGTCCTTTGAGACATTAAGTTGCCATTATTAGCTTACCTTCACGTTTTCTCAACCTTTTTCTTTGCCGTGTATCCTTTGTATTAGACTTTCTGACCAATGACATGTAGAATTATCCACATATGACTTATGAACCATATCTCATCTGCAAGTCAAAAATTGCCAAGAAATTATATCCATCATAACAAATTAACAAGTGTGGTTTTGTCAAACCTCCCTGCAGGTTTCAAGGGCTTATTCTCTGCAGCACCTCAACATTGGTGGGACATTCATCACAGATGAATCCCTGTATGCAGTTGCAAACAGCTGCACAAATCTGAAGGTGTGCCTCTTTATTTCCCTTCTGAATCTCATGTACTTCAGTTCATGGCAAAATCTCATGTTTACGCAAACAATAAATAAAACTGACAAAAAGCACCACATGAAAAGTGGGTTTGGGAACAGTCCAAGTCTGTTGTTTCAAGACATTTCAATTATGGCATTCTTATGGTACTTTGAATTTAACTAGCTAATGAAGACAAGGAAAACGTGGAAAATGTAAAACTTGATTTCTTAGACCTATCACAGAATGTGAGCATGGATAGATTGGTTATGAATTATCATGTGTATATAGTCGATAAATGATGCTAGGTAGCAATTGAGAAATCTGTTTCTAACTGTCGAAGAAAATTAGATGTGTGCACAGTAACTGCATGCCATTACCAGACTACAGACGTGATGCTTTCATTCTCTCTGTGGTGGTTTTCAGAATTCAGAACACCACAGCTTTAGCAAAAAAAAAAAAAAAAAAAAAAAAAGTTCAGTTCAGTGTCAGTGGTTAGGTGTGGTCTGTTGTACTTAAAACAGATAGAGGAATATACCATAGCCGTACTGTTAGTTACATCTCTTTGTCTCTTTGACGAATATACAGTAGATTCTTAAGACACACAGTAGATGGATGAATAGAGGCTTGGACCATTCTGTGCCTAAACTCGGGCCAATTAGAAGCGAAAGTGTAGATAAATTCGCTAGGCTCTGTTCTGTGTTTTGTTAGCTTTCAGTTGGAGTGTTAATTTGAGCTGACTTCTTCGATGCAATAGAACAACAGTTTTAACTCATGTTCAAGAAAAAAAAAGTTGATCGTCCTAACAGATACGTCTGTTGCCATGACATTCCTATGCTGCTTTGAAACAATTCGAATAATGTTGAAAGCAAACCGTGGAACAAGTCGATGGAGACTTGGTCTGATGGTCCTGTGACTCCTGTCATAGAACAGTGGTTCATTAACTTGGTCTGGGGGGCCATCAGATGGGCGCATATACTTGTCATGCAGTCATGCAGATTGAGGTCATTATCTAAAAAAAAAAAAAAAAATGCAGATTGAGATGATCGATGCTGCTAGATATTCGGGTATTTTTTTTTTTGTCAGGTTTCAGGTCAGTAGCTGGCACGATTGTTTTGCTTGGTGCCTTGCCGATCATCCCTGGCTGTGTGTGGCTGCTACACTACAGCACATACATTTAATGCTTTTGTGGTTGTGGGGTTTCAGTTAGCGTTCAGTCAGTCCGATAGGGTGTTGATTGGAGTTACGTGGGCAGCTATGCTGATTCCGTGGGCAGCTATGCTGATTCCTGGATCCTTGTTTTGGAGAATAAAAGATTCATTGGCTCAAAATTCAGTTGCTAGTTTGGTCAAAATAACAATGAGGAGCGTAGATGCAGACATGGTCAGGCCTGTTCTTTTTTCCTTTTCTTTTCTTTTCTTTTATTTTGTTGGCGAAACGTAGGCTTGTTCAGTATAGTTTATCCATGTTTAATTGCAGACTCTTAAGCAATGCCAATCTAGCATTATCTATTACACCAATTTTTTTTCGTATTAGACAATGCAGATTTAGATAAGTTGATGGGCACACACACATCTAGCATTATCTATTACACCAATTTTTTTTCGTATTAGACAATGCAGATTTAGATAAGTTGATGGGCCCACACACACACACTGGTCCTTTTTGTCAGGTTCCTTTTTTCCTACTGTATATAGCTGGGAAAGGCCCAAGAACGCAACAGCAAAAGATACCCATAGGCCACAGTCGAGTATTGGCCCATGAGGCCCACTAGATAGATGAACCTGCTCAGCCTGGCCCACTAGATAGATGAACCTGCTCAACACCATTGGCTTTCTCGACGTTCTGGTGCGTCGCGCAGGGACTGGTCAAACATCAAAACTCTGACTCATCTCACGCTGTAGGAAAAAAAAGGCTTCATCAATCAAAACTACAATATTACGTTGCAGCTTGCACAAGCATATATATATCAACAAAATTTCAGTCATGTGCATGTGCAGATATGACTTTGAACGAAGAACCAAGAACTATTGGGTGGATCATGCATGTCTTTTATTTATTTATTTGATTTCCATGGCTGGCATGGCCATGTGCAGAGCATCATCCTGTGGAGCTGCCGCCACGTGACGGAGGCCGGACTGGTGGCGCTGGTGAACAAGTGCCGGCGGCTGGAGTGCATCAACGTGGGCGGCATGCGGGTGCCGCCGGAGAGCTTCGTGGGCCTCCTCTCCATCAGCCCCGCCCTCCAGATCAGGTCCATCCCCCGCATCCTCAACGCCGGCGTGCAGGTCTCTTGATCCATATCCATGCCCATTGTTGCCACTGGTTTTTCAAAGGATTGTCACAAGGGATTTCATTCATCAATCAACATTCAACATACGTGTGCGTGACTATTTATGTGTGACTGTGTGTGTGTTCGTGTTGTCTTATTGTTGTTGTAAAAAAAAAAATACAATACGTTATCTTGATTCTATTCTTGTACATGTTACACAGAATAAATAAGTAAACCACTGGGAAGTGCTAGTTTCACTAAGAAAGGCAAGTGCCTGTGTGTCTGCTATGCCTGTGACACTACTCATATATATCTATCTATCGACTATCAGTATTATCTATCAGTATCACTCATGTTAAGGTTACACTGCAACTGCAAACATATCTCAGAGACTCAGACTACTGTTTGGTGAACTTTCACAGACTTATTAAACGCCGCCGATCGATATCAATTTCGATGGTGACCTAACACCAAGATATATAAACATCATACTAATTAACTATATGGTTTACTATAAGCCTTGATGCATGTTATTACTACTTAGGATCTTTTCCATTACTTACAAAAACAAAAATCATCGCAAATAGATCGCCTAAAAGTCTTACTTGGAGACCTACTTTCCACCAAAGACCGATGAGGTCCGTTCTCAAGATGTTAGCATCTCACCGACCCTTCACCCACCCTCGTGACCGTGAGAGATCGACAGACAGGGACGCCAACCAACTCCGGCAACCGGTTTGGCCTGCCTCCTCCTAACTGTCCTGGAACCCACTCACTCATTCACTGATGAGATGATAGATAGATGCCTTTGATTTCCTTGCACTCCACTACCGGCAGTGTGTGTGTGATCATGAATGAAGCTGCTAGTATCAGCTAGTAGCCACTATTGCAACTAACTACTATACTATCACTGACTCACAAAGTAGTGTGTTAGTTTCTGAAAGTTTCTGAATCTTTGCCGAAACTATGGTCACTCTGTCTGTCTATGAGAGTAGGACTTCTGCAGAATTTCGTTGCAATTTAGGATGTTGAACTTGTAAGGAAAAAGAGATGCTGTTTTCTTTCCAATAATACTACTGCACTGCGTGTTATCGTTGATTTTTCTTCTCCGTTGTTCTATCCACATCAGCACATGGGTGGTGGACACAGAAGGTTCCCAATCATGTCGTTGGATGTTGGGCAAGGTGCAGATGCTATACTTGTAGAGCAGTATATAGGAGTACTCTGTAGCAAATATCTGCACGGAAGTGTCGTTGTCGGTGAACATGCGACGAACTGGGTGGGGGTTGTTTCAGGCTTGCCATCTCTGTCGAAAGATGGAAGCATCCATCGACTCTTGGGGTAAAACTTCAGACCACGCATGAAATGGAATGTACCAGACCAGAACAGGGTCAAGAAAAGCTGTACTCCGTAGAATCTAGACGAATGCGATACGCACCCAATTTGGCAGCTTGGGTCTCGCCCAATTTACCAGCTTTTAACTTTTAATTTATCAGAATTTTGGCTTGTACAAGGAGAAAGAAATCATCATCCATCCAAGATAAGATTAGTAATATACCGTATGATTGATTGGTAGTATTATCCATGTCGAGATTTACGTATTCAAACGGCGACAATTCCCAAGAAGGAGGAGAAGGACAAGATTACAGGGCCAAGAAAGAGCCAAAAAAAAAACCGGTGAATAATTAATGCTACGCGTCGTCTATGATATGATTGGAATGGGGATTCGGCGGCGGCGGTGGCGGCGGCGGTGGCCACCCAGGGATTGCTTTAATAATTTCACTTGACGCGGCGGCAGAGGGTGACGCCGTCGCCGACGGGGAGCTGGCAGATCTCGACGCGCTCGTCGGCGGCGAGGGCCTTGTTGAGGACGAGCACGAAGTCGCGGTAGAAGCGGATGTACTTGCGCATGGGGGCGTCGTCGGGGAGCACGACGGAGCCGTTCCACAGCGTGTTGTCGTAGCCGATGAGCCCGCCCATCTTCACCAGCTTGAGCAGACGCTCGTGGTAGTTGAGGTAGTTGTCCTTGTCGGCGTCCACGAAGATGAAGTCGAACGACCCGTGGTTCTTCTCCTGCGAAACGGATTCAAGATATATCGAAGCTTGGTCAGCTCAGGACTCGATCAGCCGTCGGCTGACATTTCAATCGCTGGATAGTCATAGATCTCGTACGTCGGCGATAAGGTCGTCGAGGACGGGGAGCGCGGGACCTTCGCGGAAGTCGATCTTGTGGGCGACGCCGGCCTTCTCGATGCACGGCAGACCCAGCTCGTAGTTCTCGCGGTTGATGTCCATGGCCAAGATCTGCCAAAAATCAATCAATCTTTCATTTGTCAGTGGACCGCGAGCTACTTCACCTTGTTCAGATCTGAGAGTTTGAGAGAGGAGAACGGACCGTGCCATCCTCCGGGAGGGCGAGGGCGGTGGCGAGGAGGGAGTAGCCAGTGTAGACGCCGATCTCCATGGTCTTCTTGGCGCCGATGAGCTTGATGAGCATGTTGAGGAACTGGCCCTCATCGGCAGAGGTCGTCATCAGGTTCCTGCACGCACGCCGTCATGGGTTCAGATCAGATCAGATCGACGCCGGCCGGCGGCCGCCGAGATGGACGGATGGACGCGTACTGTACGTACCATGGGTGCTTGGCGGTGATCTCGCGCAGCTCCTTCATGCTCTCCGGCTCCCGCGGGTACACGCTCGTGTCCAGGATGTACTGTGCGGATCACGGAAGATTTAGGAGGACCGCGACGCCGGAAATGGCCGGGAATGGATGGGTCTTTGTTTGTCGTACCTGGTAGAGGTCGTCGCTCTTGAGCAGGCTCTTATGTCCGACCTCGGAGTGGCGCGTCTTCTGCTCGCCGTTGGCGTTGCCGTTAGCTTGCTCCTGCGCCGCCGGCGTGGCCTTGGCCGCCTCGGTCGCCGTGGTAGCCATTGTGGAGTGGAGTGGAGATCTGGGTGCGCGCGGCGGCACTAGAACGGAACTAGCTGGGTGGCTCGTGGATTGACCGACCTTGCCTGCCGTGCCGGGGGCGGCTTGGCTTATATAACGCGTGGCGGCAACCGGCAAGGCGATTCCAGGCATGTGAGAGTTGGGCTGCCAGGTAGGCGACGGGGTCCAGGGCCCCGCGCGTCAGCGGGCGGACGCGGTCGGTGCGGCACTGTGGGTTTGGTTGGTGGGGTGGCCCGTGGGGGTGGCCGCCTGGGGATCTGGGGGGTTACGGTGGCCGGGGTGGGTTGGGTTGGGTGGCTGGCCGGGCGGACGGATCCCGTGCTCGCGTTTGGTCAGAGGGCTTCGGCCTGCCGTTCCTGTCTGTCTGGCCGTGGTGCCCGGCGCACGCGGACGCGGACGCGGACGCGGACGTGGCTGTCGAGGGGGGGGTTGGTGGGAAATGGACGCGGGTGGCTGACTCCCTCCGGCTGCCGAGCTGGCAGAGTCCCAGCGGGTTGCTTGCTTGCTCTGTTCCTCCGGAGACTGGACCGGCGACCGGGATGGTGGTGGGCTCGTGGTGGTCGCCTTCCTCGTCTTTCCGGGGAGAAGCAGCGAAGCCCGCAATTGGTGAATGCCTGCCGCGGCCCGCGGGGACGGACGTCACGACCCACCCACCAACCCACTCTCTCGCTTTTCGTGCATCAATCATCGTGCATCGGGTTCCGGCGGTGACTCGGGACGGGAGGTAGCGGGCCGGTGCTCTATCCGTACTGTAGGTACTTTCTAGCACGGGAAATGAAGTAATTAATGAGTGCCGGTGCGCGCGGCGTGACCGTCGTGTTCGCGGAGCATCTTGCACACTTGCAACTTGCAACGGCCATGTGGTGGCCTTGTGCGTTGGCTGTATATATTGGACTTCACCATTCGTACAAGGGAAAAAAGCTTGGACTTAGGACGGCCACGTACAAGTGAGCGGTACAGTTTGTACAGTACTAGTAGTATTTAGTTTAGTGGTGCTCCAATTTGGGGACTAATATTATAGGTAAAGTTTACCTCATTGACAAAAACATCGACGAGAGAACTGATTTTGACAGGCAAAGTACACTTGAAATTTGGGGACAAAAATCTCTCAAACTAGCCTTACACCACATAAAAAGAAGCCAAGGGAGTACTGTTTCACTGGAATTGAAGCTTCTTCACCTATATATTCATTATTATGCCTAATATACGTAGTACCTACTAAAAATTATGTGCCTATAAAACAAAAAAGAATTAAATATCAAGAACTGACAGCTGGTGTTTGGTAGCAGGAGCGAGTCGAGCCGAGGCATATGCACTCCGAGCTCATGCGTGCACATGAGAGAGACCAGTACCTAGAGGGAGGCAAATAAAGAGAACATCTGGAAAACGTGACACACCGCATGTTATCGTGGATACGTACCATGAATACTCGCAACTGGGCCACCATGTTCCTTTTTACCGTGCGGCTGTGCCCAGCTCGCTTTCCAACTTTTGTAAGTTGCAGGAAATCTTATGTCATTCTCTAGTATATGAAACTAAACCTTATTGTGCCTACATTAATTAATTAATTACTTACGAATTTTAGGATTTATTAATTAAATAAAAAAATGAGAGCCAAACAGACTAGTCCTACGTGTAAAAACATGATCTTGCACAAGTTGCAACGAACCCAATCCATCACCAACGGTTGGGTTCGAGTGAAATATTCCTGAGTATTCTTTCGCGAATTGAAGAGCCCGAACCGTTGTTTTGTTTACCAACCCAACCCACGGCACGTGGCGGCGGCTATATCCCCACCCCCGATATTCCCTGGCCGTTCGCACGACAAAGGCGCCGCAAGCGTAGGTGAGGAACGTGCGGAGGCCACTCTACAAGCCATCACGCAGAGTGGCCTTATAGGTAGCTCGGCCATTTCGGCCGCAAACGCGTGTTGGAATAAAACGGCCCAAGAGGGACAGCAGATACGGGCTGCCACTTTAAATTGTCTCGACGCGCCCTTTGCTTAATTCCTGCTGCAATTTAACGGCGAAAAAGGTCGGTTGGGCTGATTGATAAGAGTGACATACTGTTCTGGGAGATGCTGTGGTGGTTAAAGACAGGGTCATCTTTCTGTTATGGGAGGACACGAGACGGCGCTGATCCGATGCAGGTGCTCCATCTGTCATTTGTTTATCCGGTTCCTAATCTTTTCACCCTACGAATATATCACCAAAAGAGGCCCTGAGAATCCCACGTCACTGGCAGTTCCCGGCCGTCCGATCGGCTGCATGGACGGCCGAGATCGGTCCAGTCCTGGTCATTTTTTAAAAGGGCCCTCGAGCCTAACCCGCCGTTCTTTTTCATTTTCTTGTCGTTCACATGACGTGTTTTTCTTATTCCCCAACGACGCGGCGTAGTGCTTGCATGGGGCACGCACCAACAGCCTCGAGAGGAGACGGACAAACGGAGGCCGGTTGCGCACGACAAAATCGCCGACATGCTTTTATTTATTTCATAAAAAAAAAATTTTTTTCTTTCTTGTCAAAAAATGAGATTTTTGGGCGCCGAGCGTAACGTGCTGGACACTGGACTGCTGGAAATATATATATGCCACTTAAAAAATAATAAAACCATCATTTAATAAATAAAACTTTCGCCGGGCGCCTTAAAAATTAATACAAAAAAAATATTTTGTGGCCATTTTGTGATGCCGCAAACGCGTGCAAAAAAAATTGTAAAAATTTGAAAGATTGACTATTAATAAATACTTTTAGCTTTGCGATCGAAAAACGCCGAAATGCGCCCTTTGAATAACAATGTGATAGAGAACTGCTGCTGCAGCAAGCAGGCACCATACGGCGAGCGAACTCGGTGGAATATATAATAAAAAAATGGTTGAAAACCCAAATAAGTGAAATAAAATAAGCAGATTCAAAATATACAACAAGTACAACAAATGTTCTGGGAGATGCTGTACGTAGTGGTTAAAACAAATTGATCTTATACAATTCTGTTAACTGGGAGGACACGAGACCTACGCTGATCCGATCCAGTTGCTCGATCTGTCATTTGTTTATCCGGTTCCTAATACTAAACTAAGGAGCTTCCTTCGTTCGACACGGTTAGTAGGTCAGCTAGGCAGCGTGGCGCGCGAAGCCAAGGTCACCATCGCCATGATCCATGGCACAACCCAAGGAGCCAATAATTCGGTGTCGCTTTCCCTTACCAGACGCGTCTGACTTTTCAGTGAGATGGCCAAAGGGTCCCGGACATGCTGAATAATCGGTTGGAACACACGATGCTTGCCAATGTACTGCAAGTACTACTTGTTACCAAATTGTCACACCGGTGAATGTACTCCTGCATTGCTGTCCTTTACCGGTTTCAGCACATTGAGGTGTTGGTTTATTGAGTCTGTCCATCTCCACAATAGACATATGATGAGGCCACAGCTATAATAAGCCTGTAACAGTTAATGGAAGAGGCTGTGGAAGAGGCTGTGGAAGGACGTGGTCGTGCCCGCGTTGATTAGTTGCTCGTGTGCGGCAACGAGTCACCTGCAAGTGACGCCGATTTCAGCACTGCCGTGATCGATCGCCTCAAGAACTGGCCGCGGCCATTGTTAGACCAAGCCACAGGCCTGTTGTAATTATTGGGATACAAGTTTGATTATTATTTGGTGGGCCTAGACTCATCCAATTGAACTTTTCTGGATTCCAAAAGATAAATGATATTTTAAAAAAATGAACAGCAGGAGATTTGCCTCTCAATTGAGAAAGGATCAAAGAGGTTTATGTACAGGTCGTCGCAGTCCAACAAAAAGTGAAAAAGGCAAATAAAATTATATGAAAAATGTGCTCATATAAAAATGTGCGACCCGGCAGTCCGGCACCCGGTCGCTCGGCAAAGCGGCCCAAGAGCCACAGCTGATACGGGTCGCTTTTAGAGCTTATATAGGGAGGAAAAAAGTGGACTTTGATCCATATAGATGAATAGGTAATTTTTAATGATGCTTGCTTAAAAAAAAGATCAGGAAGGACATGGAGATGAGGTTGGGCCTGCCTTTCTTGACCAGGCTGCGTGAACCCGTAGGCCCAAGTAGCAGCGAAGTGATCTCGATTCTCGTCCAACTTCTCGCATCCGACGGCCGATGTCGCTCCCCTCGATATGAAAACCCCTCCCACTCCGTCGCCGAATTCAAAGCCCTCCCACTCCCTCCGTCATTTCGTTGCTCCGCACGGTTACGAAACCATCAGATCGGCCTCTTCTTCGCGGAGGCGCCGCAAGTTTCCACCGGGCGCAATCATGGACCGTTCCGGCGACCTCGCGGAGAAGGTGGCAGTGGAAGAGTTCAGCGAAGAGCAGGTAGAGCGGGAGTACGAGTTCAGCGAAGAGCAGCAAGACAGAGAGCATTTTGCCGTGCTCATGGAAGTGATGGAGGTAGAGCGGGAGTGCGGTATAGTCACACAAGAGATGCCGAGACCATCAATTGTCAAGTACCGTGGTAAGTTTCGCATCCATAGCTTGTTATCATGCCTAGGCCTTTTGCCTTGTCTCTGTTGTACTGATTACTTCTTCCTTAGTTTTTCCTTATATCTATGACTATAATATATACAAATATGGTTACATGAATAAGAGCAGGCCACCACCATATCCTTGCGGATGATGGTTTCTTATCGACTCTTCTTTAACTGTGTGTTAATTTTTTATTTACTTGTTTCCAAAGATATGTTGGAGAAAATATGGGGATGGGACAAACTGCTACCAAGGGGACTTTCTGTGTCCTTGTCTGAGTATAACACATACCTTGAAGAGTATCACCATCACAATGTGCATGCAGTTACTGAGTACAGCAGCGTAGCTGCTCTTGCTGAGACCGTAAGTAAACCGTTTTGTTTTTGGTAACTTTTTTTTTTGTAAGGATCGATCCATCGATTGTGTGACTGACTGTCTCATGGGTTCAATCAAGCAGTGCCTCAAGAATGAGGAGCAACTTGTATCTGAGTTGAAGATCCGGGTGAAACCAGAAGAGGAGAGGTTCTTGACGATGAGGAAATCAAGCATTCTGAGTTGCCTGATCCGCAAGCGTTGTTCAGTGATCCATACAGAAGGTGGCAGCTCTTCTGATGTATGTGGTGCCGCTTTGTTGGTATGTTCCTCACCCCTGTAACATTGCTAAACCATTTGTTGGTCAATCTGTCCCGGTCATTCAATTTTTATTGTTTCATTCTTTATCTATGGGTGTATCTTGGACTGGCAATTGAACACTATCCTACTTGGTGCTGACACCTTAAGTAAAATAGCTGAAATATCTGGTTACATTATAGAAATGTAGACCAACCTAGGATGAAATCGTAGAAAGGATAATTTAGCCAAAATTCCTTGAAGATGAGATATATATAGTATATGGATTATTTTGCTTTCTTTTTTATGAACTAGTCCATCAAATTTAGCCAGAATCCTAATAAAACTTACTTATATTAAATATTTTCAAATTTTATTTTTCTATAAAATAATAGAATATTAGATACTCTATAGTCTATTCCGAATGATAATCTATCAATTATTGATTTATTTGTATTTTTTAGCTATATTTATTTTTTATTGTATATCGCTTTTGTGTATCTCCAATGTTTTATTTGATAATTTTCTCAAACTGTAATGTCTTTAGTTGTTGTCTTTTGTTTTGACGACATGAACCCAAATTTGAATTTTCCCCTTAATTATATGCTTATTAATTGCTCACATATGAAGAATTATTTACTGGTGAAGTGCACCGATTTGATGCCATCAATGTTTCAAAATTTATCTTTCTTATTTCTTATATTAAATATTTTATATATGTATTTGATTGAAATATAAACCTAAAGTGTAAATTATTTTATTCAAATGCTTAAAATATATATTTTAAACTTTCATCTTTTGATGTAGTTGTTGTAATATTTTATACTTAGAAATTCAAATGCTTATTGTATCATATATTTTTTATTTTTTTTTATTGAGAGAATATTCCAAGTCCAGACTACCCTCTTAGTTCTAAAAATGGCATAAATAGTTGTTTTGACATGCACCATGGCATTCAAGATATGTTGAATTTCTTATATCATATTTATATTGTTTATTAGAAACAAATAACTAATATTCAAATGATATAATGTTTTAATCAAAAGTTGAAACACTTTTTTTTTCAAGGTAACGACTTCCCATTTGATTATCATGACTATTAATATAAGTTAAAGTGAATTTTAAGTGTCATTACTATGTGGTTTCCTAAAGATATTTTTGCGACACTTGATAATAAGATAATTAAATAATTATTCATTCTAGACATATTTCCTTGGTCTATGGAATGCAACATAGCTCCATGTGTAGTTTCAACTTAATAGTTACCGAAGTGTGTTTTTCAAATTTAGGTACAAAATATTTTGTTATATGTTTATTTACATCATTTTTTATAATACATAGTATCTTTCATAATCATAGAGGTGGATAATTTTTTAAAAAAAAAATTTGGGATTAGTTCAACTATCTTTAAGAATTGTGGAGGTTTGACTTTTTTAACATATGCTTTATTGATAAGTCAATGTTTAATTGTCCTCTAACTGTTTTAGCATCAATACCATGTAAACTTGATATAACACAATGACATTATTTTTTAATTGAAAAAAAAGAAACATGTGATGGTCAATAAGCATTGTATCAAGACTTATGTTTTTGAAATAATCCAAGGACATTAAATGGAAATTATACCTAATGGTTATAATTAAGGATCGTATGATGAATTATTTGTTCGCCACAATCGAGATTTATCCCATACTATTATGGGCCTTACGGCTGTAGCTTTGAATTACTAACCATTTATTTGGAAAAATGTCACTTAAATTTTACTAACCATGCCAAAATAGTAGAACCCAATGATATTAATATTAAATCAAACAAATTATACTGAATGGTCAATAAGGGTTATATCAAGATTTATTTGTTCAAACTAATTTGAGGACATTAAAATCAAACTAATTTGAGGACATTAAAATAAAAATAGAAAATACTACCTAGTGGTGAATAATGACATATCTTGACTTATTTGTTGACCACAAAGTAAGATTGCATTCCATACTGTAATCACTCATGCTTTAATTTCTCACGATTCTTTTCCCGGTGTGATCCCACTTAAAGTTTTACTTTAAAATTAGTATGTCATAGAGAACAAATTGAATTTGAAAAAAGTCTACTTAACCCCCTCAAGTATTGGGGTGTCTAACTAACACCACGAACTATAAAACCGTGTAACGAACACATTAAACTTTCTAAAACCGTCTAATTCACCCCCTATGGCGGTTTTGCTGGGTGGTTTTGCCACTCTGGCATGCTGAGGTGGCATTTGATGCTGATTTGGACGACCGACGAGTGGGCCCCGCTGGTAAGTGACAGGTGATTCTCTCACCGACAGTTGGTCCCTACCTGTCATCCCCTACCTCCAGCATTCAGGCATTCCTCCATCTGTGCGAGGCAGCCGGCGGCGCATCTCGTCCCCGAGCCCGGCGAGCCCACATACCATCTCCATCCCGCCGCCGCGCAATCGAGAGAGGTGACTGCACCCACCAAGACTCATCAGCCACCAAGTGTGACTGCACCCACCGGACTCAAACTCGCACCTGGACACCGACGCGCACAGGCGCACAGGCCCCTTCCCCAATATATAGCTGCGGCGGCGCGCGGCGGCCCTTTCCCCATCAGCTGCGGCGGCGCACGGCGACCCTTTCCCCATTAGCTGCGGCGGCGCGCGGCGGCCCTTTCCTGACGGCAACAACTCACGGAAGCCATGCTGCCCACCCACTCCCCACCACAACGGCGATTCGAACGGCGGAGCCACGGCTACCAGCGCGGCGGCAACGTCCCAACCCATGTCCACGGCCAGCCCCCATCGGTGGGACCAGCCGGGCCCCCATCTGCGTCCATGGCGAGCCCTCATCGGGGCGGCGTCCTGCTTCGACCCTGCTCCCCACCGGCGTCACTAGCAGCGGCGGGCGGCGGCTGCAGCTCATGGAGGCCCTGCTTCGAGCCCTGCTCCCCACCGGCGAGGAGGCCCTACATCAAGGGTAGGAGCAGCTTCGACACTGGTCCCGACCTTGCTCGTGTCCAGGATGTGGCTTGCGGCCTCCGTAGAAGCATCTCGTGTCGTTCTTCTGGGAAGCGGCTGCACGCCCGGGCCGTCGGGGGGGGAGCAGCAATGGTGGCAACCGGTGAGCTTGTCGCCGGCTGCCTCGCGCAGATGGAGGAATGCATGTATATGCTGGAGGAGGGGATGCTGTCGGTGAGAGAAGCACATGTCACTTACAAGCGGGCCCACTCATCAGTCGTCCAAATCAGCATCGAATACCACCTCAGCATGCCAGAGTGACAAAACTGCCCAGCAAAACCGCCACAGGGGGTAAATTAGACGGTTTTAGAAAGTTTAATGTGTTCGTTACACGGTTTTATAGTTCGTGGTGTTAGTTAGACACGGAGCCCGATACTTCAGGGGGTTTAGACTTTTTTCAATTGAATTTTAATATAGGTTCTAGCAAGATAACCGAACATAGTACATCATATGAGAAAAATAAAATTTTAATTATGAGACCTAGCAAGATGGTCATACCTTTAATTTCCTCTACAAGTGCGATCAATGCTAGTGTTGACATAGATATCATGGACGTCGGACATCCTACCATCGTGGATTAAGTAGATTGCGGCGGCGTTGATGAACACCCACTCACTCTTGTCCTTTCATCCCCAAGATTCTAGAGACACCCATGAACATGCCAGATGTTGGTGATGGTCCATGGTTGGACGCTGCTTTCGCCTTGATTGGTAGTTGATAGATTCATCTCGATACCAAGATTTTAGGGAATTTTTATTGGCGGCCGTGCAATTGGGTGAAATTACCTTCGGCGACACCTTTCTAGTTGCCCCGTCACTGGATGGAAGCCCTGCCTTGAAGAGTAGTAGAAGCTTATTCATACCTCAAGGATATAAAACACCCAAGCTGCTGAGCAACCAAAGGTTTTGTAACTTGGACAACAGTACAGGATTCATGGATGCATTACCTTGATGACTCGGACGATGTACACTCATTGGATATCAAGCATTATACATCCTAGGGCCAAGCTCTAATCCTCCTATTTTACGTCATGTTTTCATCAAATTCTGCCTGAAATAGGAAAAACAAGCATAAGATAGTAACAGAACACGTTATCTAAAAAAATACTAATTTACAGATAGAGGAAGGGCACAATAAAAGTTGTCATGGTTGATATTGATGGGTTTTCTCAGTATCCATTGGTGTGTCTTTCCCAACCTAAAGGTCAATGCGATGCATAGTGATGCAACCTTCAGATCAAGCATCTGAATTTTCGGTAGTAGAATGGACGACCTTTGACAAATAAATAATGGAAGTTTTCTTGGATGAGGATTGAGGATATTCATTTGTGCGAGCCCAACTGATGGAAATCGATTCTTCCGGGCCTTCCGGGATGTCACCATGCAAAGATTTTTGCACTTGTATACAAGTGTTTTCTTGGGTACAATACGATTGCAGAGATTGGCATTGCCTATGAGATTTAATCTGCTGAGTTTAAGAGGTCATGATGTGTGGCCTCCATAGGCAGGGATACTAATCGACTCCTTGTGGCACATGAGACATGCATGAAGGTTAGTGTTGGGTGCCCTCCGGTCCTGTCTATCTCTCAACATGTGCAAGGTAAGCGTCAGTAGGAGATCACTAATGCATTTGCAAGTTTTTCATGCGCACACCTAGCCACGTACCGACAGTAGTTTTGCTTGCACCCACAACATCCATCTCGCTAGCAACCATGGGTTGAAGAACAACTTTTCTACAACAAAAATAAAAGGGGAAGTTAGTAAGGCAGGTTAGTGTCAAATACCCATACAATGATTTGTACTAATTATATATGTCCATTGGATGTTTAGTACTTTTCTGCAACAAAATTAAAGATGGAGGTCAGATATGCAGCACCGGAGAATGGTTTCGCTACTAACTTTAGTATGTATAGACGAAATCTAAGCCTATATGGAATGCAAGCCAAAAAGGAAACTGCTTCAATACAAACTCCCTGTGTTTCACTTCTAATTGTGTTCAACCATTGGATGGATCTGAAGGAGTAATTAAAGTAGCATGAAAAGCAATCAGAACAGGTAGTGTTCTCTGCATCTAATGCAATGTCTATACGAAAGGTCACCTGCTACATATGTGCGATGCTGACGACGACCGCTCCTTCATCTCCACACGTCACCGCCCGACGACATCATCTAGTCGACCCCAAGCCCTTCGTAACCATTGGTGTGGGACAGAGTTGAGGGTTGACGCTGCATGACAACACGTCGGGCTGGGGCTTCAATGGTGAGGAAGACCATGCGCGCCGCGTGGTGGTAGCAGCAAGGATCGGGCTGGGGCTTGAGCGCGGCCAGGAAGACCATGTGCGTCGTGCGGCGGTAGCTAGCAAGGATCCGGGCTAGGAGGTAGGCACGGAAGGATTGTCAGACGCAAGCCCATGTTGATGCCGCTGGGAGGATTTTCTTTTTCTTTTTTGTTTTGGAAAGCCGATGTCGTATTAGATTAGATGGGTTTGGAAAACACGTAACACTTCAGGATTGATTGACTGTCGTACATAAGTATTTCTTTTTTTTAAAAAAAAGTATTATTTAATATAATGGCAGAGGTGGGTAATTTTGTACAAAGTCAAATAGATCCGATGGTTGTTGACGTCTAAGTCTTTTGATTGATGGCCAGATGTTTCTGATTAATGTGAGAATTTTTAGCATTTATCTTTTTTTCTAAAGCATTTGGTGAGGATTAACGTGGAGCCTCCGTTGGAGCCTCCAATTAGTAATAGTAAGATAAGATTGTACTTATGCAAAACTATGGTTTCAAGTGTATTGCCAAGGAGGCTGACCTGGTGTGTGAACTGCTGAGGCGTGGTGCTCACCCCGTTCATGATTACTTAATCAACCAGAGCAGAGCGATGCGCATGTGTGCCTTGAGCCTTATGAACTGCACTTCGGTCAATTCTGTTTCTGCCTCTGCTGTTATGTTGGTACGTGCCTGCCTTAAAAACCCACTTAATATTATCATCCATCCAATTGTCAAACCCATGATCCCACATAAACCATATGGTCCATTTGTCAAACTTTATAATATCTTCCATCCGTTCTTGTGCCTCGGATTGTACTTTGATTGTACTTTGCACAATTTTGTCTTTACTATTTTGTTATGCACCTAGTTATACACTATGTCTAGATACCTTTTTTTTGAACTACGAATCTTTACTACTACCCTTACCGGCACACACTGTATACTGACGGGTGGCTTCAATTTAAGGGTATGGCAAAGGAAGCTGAAATGTTGTTTATGTGGATGCGTAAAAATAAATCGCTTGTTGATTACTTTTTTGATCCTGTACCTGATGAGGTTGGGGACAGCCAACTGGTCCGGTACATGACTTTGGATTTTGTGGTTGACATGCTAGAGAAGTCTTCAGCTGCTGGTAGAAGTGATCCTGGTGCTGATGGAGCAGCAAACACCACAGGGTATGGATGGTCCATTTGTTTTTTCCTCCTTGATGCAGTTGTATGTGGTCTAACATAATTAGAGATTGTTACTTCTTGATGAGAAGCACTGTGAAATTATGCCATTTCATTGTATTATCGCCAGGGGCAGAGTTTCAAATGTATTGAATTCTCCGATTAGTGGTGGTGATAAGAGCAATGAGAGGAAGAGGAAAGAAGGTAATAAAGAAGATAATCACTAAAGTTATAGTTGCTATGAGCTTTCATATTCCCCTTGCAATATGTTTCATACATTATGTTGTTTTTTGTTTTCAGAAGATCTTTTGGATAAAATATGTGGTTGTGAAGGGCTGGTAACACTTCACAGTGACATTAAGTGGTATGATGACTATAGCAGCCTGGAGGAGTATTACAAACGTAATGTTTATGCCTTCATTGCTCATGCCTACCAAAATCAACAAATTGCCAGCTCTGCTATTTGCAAATCTGTAAGTAACCCTCTTGCATCTTTACTAAACCACCGATTATCTAATTGAAACTGTTTGCGTAACATATTTCAACTCACAACGTTTTCAATTATTAGTGTCTCAAGATCGAGGAGGAACTCTTGTCCATGTGTAAGACGAGTCCAGCATGGTGTACCATGGATGACAACGTTGCAGTCAGCACTGTCATTGAGAGTACCCTGATCAAGGAGCGTGTACTTTCAATAGGCAGCACAGGGGTTGAGTTGTCGGTTCCTTCTACCATTGCTTTTGTGGTATGTGTGCCTACCTTGCCTGAACAAACCAAACAAAATGTTTTTATGTATTGCACCACTGTAATTTGTGCTGGATGTTTACTTTTCCTTTCTGAATCCTACTGGCTGCATTTATGCTGCTGTTAAGAAAAAAAAATAGCTAAGATGAGGGGATAGGGAATCGAAATTCTGCTTGGAGGAAGGAAAAATGAAAAACCTTTGTCTCTGTCCTGTTGTCATTGTGATATGCTACTCATTGTTACAAATTAAGGGTAATCATTCTCCCTTTCATGTAATCTTGGTCTTGAAATACTACCTGGATGATGTTTGAATTTGGAAAACTGGTGCAAATTTTGATAACCAGCTGTTAGAATTAATAGCATGTTTCAAGGTTTCCAGTCTTGGTTCCACCCTTGCTTTAGGCCAGTATCAGTGGAGAGTTGTGTTGTTTCCAAGATTGCCATGTCATATAGAATGAATCGAAACTTGATGCAACATCTACTCTCAATGCAAAGTTTCATTCCATGGTTTCATAGACATTTAATTCTAAGATTCATAGAGAGTTGCTAATCGTGTCAATAGAGTTTCATCCCCATTTCTTCACTCATTGCCATGTCATAAAAAAATGCATATGTGGTAGACTATTAAATGCAAATAAAACTCATGAAACTCCCACTGAGATTGGCCTATTGTATTTGACTTGCGTATCTCACTCATTGGATGTCCAAACAACGTTGAGTGTTTCCCTAGAAGGCTTGAACTTTGAGCAATTGTTGCTACTTTTAATTATGGCAAGGATATATATTATATTGACTCGTGTGTAGGATTTATTGCACAACATTCAAGTATGGCATTATGGACCCTAATCTTAAATGTTACTCTCCTAGCTTGGACTAGTCCTATCCAGCCCAGCAACACATGTACTTCAGTAAAGCAGTAGTTCTTTGGGTACAATTATAGTGTATTTTCTTTGATTCTTCCTATTGTTTTTTTGACTAATGCTTAGCATTGATTTCTAGTGTATTACCATGGAGGCTGACCTGATGTGTGAGTTATTGAAGCAAGGTGCTAAGCATTATCACAATATCATCCAGCTGAGCAGTGTGGTCCGCATGTGCGCCTTAGGCCTTGCGGACCTCACAGGAAATCATTCTATGGTCGCTGCTGCTGCAATGATGGTTAGTGCCTACCTGCCTCCTGTTAATATGTGCTGAACTTTAACTAGTATCGATCCATTTCTTTTTTGTAAATTGCCTGCTCATATTGGCACTAGATGCAAACTGATGGTTGTATTCAATTCAAGGTTATGGCAATTGAGGCCAAAAAGATGTGTGATTGGATGAAGAGAGAGAACCATCTTGTTACCATGTCCTTGCCTGAGTCTCATGAGCTGAAGAGAGGCAGCTTGATCCGGGGAAAAGCCTTGGATGTTATGACCACCATATTGCATGATTCTTTCCTTCCTAAGGTTAGTGGAAAATACCATTTCTTTCATGCCATAGGTGCACATAATTGTATGTTTTTCTCGTCCGGCAAATTACTCACCATAGCTGTGACTAGTGCATAATGTTTTTTTTTTCAGCATTTTATTTCTGGACATTTCTTAATGTATTTGTACAGGTTCACACACTAGTCATGCTTGGCATTTTTTTTTTTTTTTGACAAGTAGTCATGCTTGGCATTATGTTGTCTGCTATGTAAGAACCAAGAAACATTTGAGTTCTTAGTCTCCTCACTTGGACAATCAGGGCAATGAATATGTTTTTTATTTTATTTTTTCCCACTTGGGCATGCTGTCTTGTTTCCTAACCCGGATTTTAGTAGTAGTTGGCATCCCCTATGAGTTGTAAGGCAAACCATTCTGTTTTTGGTCTTCTCCAGATTGTCGCCAATAGAAATTTGTTTATGATTTTTCAAACTGATATGTCGATATATATAGAAGGATGAACAGTAGAATTACAGTTACATTATCCTGGCAATTGCGATCTTATCATGATTGTCTTTACCCTCTTATTATTTGTTTGCCCGGCCCCATGAAAACTTGTCTTATTAATTCTGTTCTTTCCACTGCAGGTGGGGATGTAATGTGACTAAGCGAGGATTGGACCCAAAGAATTGGTTTCTTTTGCCTGGAACACTCTTATATGGTCGTAGTTTGATTTAGTAATTGTATATGCCTCAGATCTTTCGGCTACTGGGTCATGCACATTGACAGTAGTGTTCACTCTTATATATCATCGCAATATATATACATATATATTCAGTAATGCCCCTTTTCAAAAAAAAAAAAAAAAATCAGTAATGCCGTATTTGACAGATCGAAACGCTTGTCAGCTTTATACAAAATCCCTCCCTGTCCTAATCGCGAGGCGTCTGTACGCGCCGGATGATCCGGCCGTGTCCTCAAACATGATCACATTCCCAACACGGGGATCAGGCAGGACAAACAAGTTCTGAACGTATCGCCCGAACCTGGATGAGAAGGGACACAGATCAGTCGTGCTCAAACAAGATAAGGTGGCTGCATCCCATACTTCAAGAACGGCTGAGATGAGAGCCCTCCTTTTCTCTTTTCTTTATTCTGCCAATAAATCGGGGAAATCAGGCAAATAAGGACAAATAAATTACATTCAAAATTTGAAAAATATTCCTCTCATTCGAACCTGGTTGAGAAAATTGAGAAGTCATTATCCAGAATTATTTATAACTATTTCGCTGAGAAAGTTTGCTAAATACATAAGCGCATGACATTATAAGGAAAATGACCCTACATTCAGAAATATGCTATTTGTCAATTTAAGTCGAATGGGGGCATGTATGAAAATAAGATAAATTGAATTAAAGGTACCAGACTATTTAAGTTTTCCTAGATGGGTACTCTAACTTAAAACCTAATGGAACTCTAACGTCCTCGCCGTCTCGGACGTGTCGCCGCCGGGTGCTGAAGCACAGCCGCCATTGTCACTGGTGACCGGTCGCACTTATGTTCCTATTTAGCAATTATTCTCGTTCCCAAAATAAAAGCTGCCTATGATTATAAATAATTTATGGATAATGACTTCTTAATTTACTGCCATGCACAGTACATTTACGGAATGGGAGGAATATTTTACAAAGTTTTTTTTTTTTTACCGAAGTGCATTGTATAATTTAGTTTTCCACTTATTTGCTCCTGACATTTCTCTTCAAACGATTTGTTGGCAGAATAAAGTAAAGAGAAAAGGAGGGCTCTCATCTCAGTCGTTCATTCAAGTATGGACGGCTCAGGTGCAGCCACTGCTTATCTTGCAGTGATAGTAGCAACTGCACCTGATCTGTGTCCGGTTGAGAAGAGTGCCCCGTCCTCAAGACTAGCTGCTCCAACTCCGACATTAAGTGCTTACATTCAGAAATTATGCCATCTCGAATGGGACATGTATGAACATATATATGAACCAGATTGGCTCCAGTCAGTAGCGCCGTCTCGGACAGGGCTGAAGCACAGCCGCCATTGTCACTGGTGACGGATCCCTGACTACAGTGCTGAATGACCGCACAGTGAAAAAAAGTGACCGCCGTGCCCTTTTCGATTTGTCGTTCCCTTCTGTCCATCATCGGTTTTCCCTCCGTTTGGGCGGAACGCCGCATCCACCGTGACCGTTTCGAAAACGCATCCGAGCCATGACCGCCTCCCCTCCCGTGCCCGATTGAAACCCTACCCGGCCGGCGCATCTGGCTCCGGGCTGCAAGCGGCGGCGCATCAGGCTGGTGCAGCGGGCAGCGGCGCCTCTGGGCAGCGAGCGGCGGCGCATCCCGCTCCGGGCAGCGGCAGGTGGCGCATCAGGCTCGGGTCGCGGGCGGCGGCGCCTCTGGCTGGGGCGGCCGGCGCGCGGCGCATCCTGCTCGGGTCGCGGGCGGCGGTGCCTCTGGCTGGCGCGGCTGGCGCGCGACGCATCCTGCAGGGGCGGCAGCACGCGGCCCATCCGGCTGGGGCGCGAGGCAGCAGCGGCGCTTCACGCTCGGTCGGCATGGCATAGTAACAGAGCATCTTCGATTGATTCCTTATCTTTATATGTCAAAAACATAAGTGATCCCTTATTATTAATAAATAATTATTATCAAAAGATGCTCAAGGTTACGGTAAAAATCAAACCATACTCAAGTTTAATAAATGTGGCATAAAATTTATTTTTTTAGAAAATTATATGTCATTTTTAGGTAATATACTTGCTTGCAACATTTAAGATAGTACCCTAGAAGTTTCATAATTAAACACATAAAAAAAAAAAAAAAAATAACAATGCAGCTCAATAGTTTAAATTAACAATAATATTTTTTTTAAAGGAAAACAGGAGTGAATTCAGTACGGCTCGGTCGCACCGAAGATCATAGGACTAATCATAGGACTGGGCCACAAATTTACCATGAATATTTCATTCATACGAACAACCATCCATACTGTACAGCCATTTGTACAGGAAAAATATAAAGAAAAAAACCATGTCCAGCCATCCAATCGGCAGCCCATAACAGCTTTGAGGCTGAGGGCATTTTTGTCTTTCGTAATTAGAGTTAACATCCGTTAGCTACATTCCTTCACAAAAGGGCATCCACGACACAACAAAAATGGAGTTGGGCACACAGATAAAAGTTGAACTTTCGGGGGGCATAGAGATCCAACTCAACTTTTGTAAGGGCATACGTAAAGGTCTCTCGAATGGGACATGTATGAACATACTCCCTCCGTCCCTTTTTTTAATGTCACTATGGGGTGCGTGCTACCAAACTTTTTCATCTTTGGATCAAGCGTTTGTAAAAATACGTGCAACATTTATATCTCCAAATAAATTTATTAAAAAACTAGACTTAAAGATCTTTCCGATGATACTAATTACTTTGCATAAATATTTATATATTTTAATATATAATTGCCGGAAGTTTGAAAACGCTGACTTCTTTCAGGAAGCGAGAATGATATCTATTTGGGACGGAGGGAGTATATATGAACCAGACTGGCTCCAGTCAGTAGCGCCGTCTCGGACAGGGCTGAAGCACAGCCGCCATTGTCACCGGTGACCGGTCGATCCCTCACTCCGTTTCAAGCTACAGTGCTGCAGACCAGATCGATAGCTATAGTAGTTGGATAGACACTGGTTCATCACCCGTGCTCTCATCTTAGGAGACACTGACTAATAAAAATGATTTGTATTCAATATTTTTTCTCTTCACTAATGTTCTAAAATAATAGCTGATAGGTATAGCCCATATTCAGTTTTGATAATCTTTCAATTATTGTTTTTTATATACTTCTCATCCATATCCATTAGTTTTTTATAGCACCTCTATTTATCTCTAATATAAATTTAATTGAAACTTTTTTAAAACTATAACGGTTTAGACGATATGATTGATTTTTTTTCAAAACTTTGGAGCTTATTAATTGCTCAAATGGCTAATGGTAAAATGTTTCAGATTTTTGTAACAATTTAATTATTTAAGGATATATGCTTTTTTATTTCTAGCGGTTTCATAAGTAATAATTTTTTCTAGCACGATATGTGTTTCGTTGAAACATAAACCTAAAGCATGTAAACTCTTATTGCTTTATGTGATATCATAAAATTATATATTTTATCTTTCATCTTTTGATAACATGTTAATTTGATCCAATACTTATTGTATCCCTTAGTTAAGATATTTATTTTTATTTTATCAAAAGAATGTCCTAGGTTAGGCTACACTTAGTTCTTGCAGTGGCATAAATAGTTGTTTCAACATGCAACATGGCACTGAGCATGTTGAATTTATTATATTGTATCAATATTAGTTTATCAAACAAATAATTCTAAGAACTAGATTACTAATATTCATATAGGATATAATGATCCAATCAAACTGTTTAGACTTTTTTGGAGATAATGACTTGCAAGATTTATTATCATGAGTATTACTATAACTTAAAGTGAAGTGTAAGTGTCATTACTATATGATTTGTTAAGCGCCACCACTCATCCACCACCGTCCCCCACCTCCTTCGCCACCGCCTCGCCAAGACAAGCACGTCGTCGTCCGTCCGGACTGTGACATGTGGTACTCGGAGACCACTCGATCTTCGGCCCTCACCACCGCCGTCAAGATCCGATGGCCGCTGCACTCCCATCCTACCCGGAGATGATCGTTGGGGCAATCCACACGTTGGGATTCGAGAGCAACTCAAATACGGCTACGATCTCGGATTTGATCAAGACGAAGTACGGCTCCATCCTCCCGGCCGTGCACAACGCCGTCCTCACGGGCCACCTCGCCCGCATGAAGGCCATCAGCGAGCTCGACTACCTCCTCGCCGCCGACAACAACGACGCCCACACGGCGCGCCGCCGATGCAAACGACGACGTCTCTACCATGGGCGCCGCCAACGATGACAACACCAACGCCCCACGAGTGCTGACAACGCCGTCCTCTCCATCGACGACGAACTGGTGGCCACGCTAGCATAGCAGCAACGCCGCAACACGCTGCCATGCTGTCCGACGTGCGCACTTCCGATGTCACGCCAACGACGCTAGGCGTCAACACCTCCATAATCATCGACGCTGCAACCAACAGGCACGTCCACCCCAAGGACGCCGCTGCTGTCGCAGTCCAGATCAGGAGGCTACCACCGATGTCCGCTAGCTGCTCGACGAAAAGCCTACCCAACTAGGCCAATGTCTCGCGGCTACTTCAATGGCGCAGATAAGTTCCCCACTCACCAACAACATCATCTCTCACATTGGGAACATCAGGAACGCCAACATCATTACAAGCATGGGAAACACAATGACATCGCCCGACATCGCCCTCGACGATCTTGTCAACCACGTTGCCACCAAGAGCGCCAACAACGTCCTCACCACCGAGGGCATCGATGGCCACCCTGCAGCCAGGTCAGCAAGGGAGACCCTGGCACAATCAGCGCCCCCTCAGCACACCGCCCATGGATCAGGTTGACACCACTTCAGCTGGCGCCTGACCTGACTGCATCTCTGACCAACCAACAGCTTGTGGCACGCCTGATGCCACCACATGACAGCGCCTCCAACCCAACACCATGGGTTCCTTGGATGCACCTCTTGGTCGACCAGCAGCGCACCCCTACAGACGAACACATAAGGTACGCCGTGATCAACCTAACAGGAGCGACACATCTCTGGTCCCTCAAAATGACCCGGGAGGCACCACTGGATGACCGGGACACCTTCACACGGTGGCTTGCTTATGGCTTCGGTCCGCCCGTCAATGGTGACACTACCGGCGATTTTGCACCACCTTGACCGGATGACGTTGTGATCGACTACATCTATGTCCTCGACACCTACATCACGCATGTGTGCATCCCATGCAAGCTTCACCGAGTCCACCTTCTCACCAGTGGACTCTGTGCTTGGCTACAGGATGAACTACAATGGGAAGCGCCCTGCACGATGGAGAATGCGATCCACCTCGCTCGTCACCTCGACGCCCCAACGCCACGCTCGTCGTTGGCCCCGGCGACAAGCAAAGGACAAAACGCCATCGAAAACTCGGCCGTGACGGCCGGAACACCTCGAGGGCTGATACAGCTGGCTCCCTCGATCCTTGATGACATCGACGTCGAGTACAACTACACTCTCAAGCTCGCCAACGGGCTTTGCAACAAGCTTTGGGCTACGGTGCAACAGGAGGCGCCCTGCACGTGGGGCACGGCGACCCGACTCGCCCACCAGTTCGACGCCCCCGTCTCCTACGAGGTCTTCAACGAGCTCCAACACCGCCGCCGACAAGATGAGCGTACCACACACACAGGCGTTCTATCGTGTCAACCTCATCGCTTCCCGAAGGCCCTCATCTGGCCGAGCCTCGCCAGCACCATCGAGCTCCAGGCAGAAGCACTAGCTGGGACGCCACTCTAGGAGGTTGGCTTCCACTCCCTGACATCTTCGCCATACACACATGCCTTCCCAGCATGCATACAGCTCATGGAGGAACATCCTCATGGCTTCATGGAGGACGTCGCACTCCTGCTCTTTGATGACTACGACGAGAATGACGGCAAGAAAAACGCGCCAGACGCAACGACCTTCTACCTCGTTGGCTCCCTCGCTACCTTGGAACCCCTCACCCAGCTTCACCTCGCCAATGGGTTCCCAACAATCAGCCCAACATTGGAAAAAGGTCAGCGACCTCATCTTTGGCAAGCTCATTAACCTCTCCACAGCATACATCTGCAAGGTATGCTGCTTATACTACCCTGTCAACGTTGACAACCGTGCAACAACACAACACGAGGACTATCTGCAAAAGGGGAGGAGATGTCACACCCCAAATATTGGGCCACCAGGAGGCCGGCAACCCAGCCCAAGGAGGGCCATGCGTGGGCACCAGAAGGGCAACAACCTTGCCACCGCCGTTAATTACCTCGTCATTAAGTAAAAGATATTTGGAGAATAAAATAGAAAATATAATCAGGGATTTCTTTACATACAAGTGTTTCTCGGACTATAAATACAAGGGACATATCATTAGTTGGAATTAATCAGAAAATAATTAAATGTGTAACACCCTTCAGCTATGGTCTTCTAGCTCTCTAGGCCTAGCCGACGTCGACGCCCACGCACGCCGCCGCTACACGCGCCGACACCCATCCACCACCGCCGCCGCTGACGCCGAAGTCCGTCCGGACTGTGACAACTTCTTTTCAAAACTTTTGAGCTTATTAGTTACTCACAACAACTATTGTTTAGGTGATTATAGACTACCAATTTAATGGCAAATTGTTTTATATTAATGATATTTGGTTTCTTTTTATTTCTAACAATTTCATGAGTAATAAATTATAGGATTATTCTTTTTCTAGCGTGATATGTGTTTAGTTGAAACATAAATGTAAAGCATGTAAACTCTTATCCGCTTTTACGTGATATCAAAAAATTCTATATTGGTAACTTTTAATAATAGCATATATTAGCATTTAAATGTAGATTAGAGATTTTTGTTAACTTAATTTATTGTTAACAATTATATGGATAATTTTTCATAATGCCAAATATGGTTATTTTGAATGCTAACTTAGGGAGCACACCGATATCTTTCTTAATGATTGAGGTGGATAATTTATAAAAAAATAAATATTATGGGATTAGTTAGTTATCTGTTAAAACTGTGGAGGTTTTTTTTTTTTTTTTTTTTTGAGAACCTATAGGTCTTATTGATAACTCCATGTATCATGGTCCCTAATATTTAAGCATCATTAACTTTAATGACAAAGTAATCTAATGGAGTTATTATTGAAGTGAACCAAAAAAAAAAAAAATGATGAGTCATGGTCAATAACAATTATATCAATTTATTCAAAGTAATTGTAGACTACTGCTTGCATTTTCACAGTTCTTTCCTTGGTCTCTCACCTAAAGTTTTATGGATGTCAAAACAGTATAAAAAAGTACTTAGAGAAGACAAATGGAATTGTAATTTTAGGATGACCAAATTTAGTACATTTTAAATCCTAATATGGGATTTAACGAGATGACCATACCTTTAGTCTGCTCGTGCGGACGATGCAAGCGTTGATCATCAACGTGGACGCTAGACATCGAGATGGCCACATTGCTCGCTGAGACTAACGCGCATATGCATTCAGCTAGATGCATGTGTCAACATGGATGCATACACATGTATCTTCACATCGCAGAGCATGCCTAAGCACCGGTAAGCTAGGGTCTACCGGCTATGTGTGACCCATTCTTGTCACGGTGCCTCTCGCGGTCCAGTGACGCGTTCATGCCGTGGTGCCTCTCGCGGTCTGGAACCATTTCGATCATCTGGCTGTCGCGCACCCAACAATTCTCAAGACCAAAACGACTTTGACAACTTCCAACGTTCATGCCTCTGCGCAAGACTGTGAAGGTAGTAATAATCAGATTAGTATTCCTCACGCATCATGGAAAATGACGTGAAGCCATCACCCTTTCAGATTAGTATTCCTCACCCAGCACGCTCCAAGTCCTGATCACCGGTCTTGGTCATGGCTCCGGGTCCAAATCGATGTAGATGAGTTGCAAGGCCAGCTGGCCAGGGACGACCGATGACGTGAAGCCATCACCTCCGCTCGATGGAACAACGTAGTTGCCAGGGCTGAATTACAGAATTAGAGGAGGTATTGCGGTTAATAAAATAAAAGATCTCACGTCGCCGCCAGGGCTGAATTAGAGGAGGCGTTTCGGTTAAAATAATAGATTTATCTTTTTTTCTTGCTTTTTTATCTGAGATATAATATAATGACAGAGTGGGTAATTTCCTAATAAAAATAAAATAGATCTAATGGTATAGATTAGTAAAGCTTATAGATTTCATAGCTAGATATTTCTGATTAACGTGAGAATTTCTATCATTTATCTTTTTTCTAAGAATTTAGTGAGAATTAACGTAGAGACTTGTTGTACTCTACAGTAGATTTAATGGCTAGATGTTTCTAATTAACATGAGAATTTCTAGCATTTATCTATTTTTCTAAAGCATTTTGTGAGAATTAACGTAGAGATTTGGAGCCTCCAATTAGTAATATTAAGATTAAGATAAATTAATCAAGTACTGCCGTGCTGGACGGTAGGGGCTTGAACTAAACACCGGTCTGCACGTGGCCTACCATGTCCAAGCTAGAGAGCTATGGCGGTAGAGCTATATCTAGCAATTGCAACATCATGAACAAGTCGACGTTTTTGTGTATTGGATTCATGCTGGATTAAAATCAGAAAAAGCCACAGTACGTACGCACGCCTCCTCTACAAAATCTTTAGCAGAGGAAGTGTTGGAGTGACCCTAAAGAGTGTCACCTCCGGATACGCAGATAACTGAACCCAATGAAAAGAATCACACGAGGCCAAATGAAACGGACAGGGTCTCTTACATGACCAAAATCTATAAGGCTGTCTCCAACAGCGTATTGTATATTGAGTGGCGTTTCTAACATGCATACTTGAGCAGTCTCCAACAGCAGCCCGCTTGGAGATGCAAATGCCGAACATTTTTGCACTAAGGTCCCCGATCTTTTGAAAATCAACTAAACCCAGTATCAAGAAATACCTTCTCTCCGCTTTTACATTAGAAACCCCGAGAGTGAAATAAAATTGCGTTGATACCCTTCTCCTTCCTCAATCAACGGACGAAAGGTCGGGATTCACCGCGTTTGGCCGGCACCTATTCGGCATAATGGGCAGCTCCATAGGGCACCTCCTTCCTCGTCGCCGTGTCGTCGTTCAGCGTGTGCGCCTCCCGGGCCGGCGGCGGTGGCGGAGGCGGCATCCGCGGCACCACCGGTGGGGCGGCCTTGAGATGTGCCGAGATTTGCATCGGAGGAGAGAGATGAGGCATATTTGCGCACTGGATCGACTCCTACGCATATTTGCGGCGGCGTTTGCATCTTCTATTGGAGGAAGTTTTTTAGACGTAAAACACTGTTGACCATGTATATTTACGTTTTACCTCCTCTGTTGGAGACAGCCTAAAGACCTTTATTTTTTGTGATCAGCACTGTTTGTCCACAGTAGCGGGCCCATTTCCTCTCCCAATTTACTGTTTATCCACAATAACAGGTGTACTATTCCATAATGGGTTTTTTCTCTGTTCACGGGGAACTGTTACTGTGCCTTACCAGGTTGATACTGTTCACAAGGGCCCATTACTGTTCCTAAACGGGTTGGCTATTTTACCTTACCGGGTTTAGTACTGTTCACAGGGACCCTTTACTGTACCTAATCCCGTTGTTGTTCACAGTTTCCCTTTTTTCCCCTACATCCCTTCCCGCGGCGCGCGGGGGCACATTCTAGTACCTCTATTTATAGTCGTTTGTAAAACATTACATGACCAAAATACCCTCCAACGACCCGATCCTTAGATATTCCTTAGATAGGGGTAGGGTTTGCGTACGTGTGTTCATAGGGGTGAGTGTGCGTGCGTGTTGTGAGTGTCTGCGTTGTACTGTGTCATACTCAAAAAAAAAAGATATTCCTTAGCGGCGAAGGGTCTTCTGGTCATCTCGTCCCATCCTCCCTAACCACTCCGCTGGAGAAGAGGGGGACCAACGGCAACTTCGGCCTGCCTAGGAACCGATCACCGTCCGATACTTGCTTGCAAACAATACGCGTTAGACCGAAATTTGGGCCCTCGGTGCCCCTAGGACCCTGAGCGCAGCACTCGCGATGGGCGCGAAGGTTACTCTCATCGAAACCCTTTTATGTCCGAAAGCACGGCTTTGGGTCTTTAGGCGCACCGAGTGTGTCCTGCAGAAGAGATCGTCGGGGGACTGAAAGCGTTACCTTCGGCTCCTTTAGGACCGATAGAGCGGTATTCTATCGCTCCAACACCTCCCATTCTTGTTGTGACCGACCGGGGAGGAAACTGAAAGCACGGTCTTCGGTCCCTTCGGGACTGATAGCGATGCTTTCGGTTTACAAGGACGAAACTGGGGGTGGTCAACCTATGGTTCCCCCCCCCCCAATAGTAGCCCCTCGGTTTCGAGTGGGGAATGTGCTTCTCATTGTCCCGCTCGAAACCGGATCAGGCTCGGTCTCAGGAAACACCCTTAGATGCGAAGATGCCAAGAACAGCTTGTCGTTGTCGTATTTTGATGTAATAAATTATTGTTTTTAATTTATTTTTTGTCTCGTGGCTCGAGGATCAACGGTTACTTTACGGTGCTGAAACGCTGCACCCCTTTGGCATCGGAGTGTGTCCGAAAGGTGAAGCGTCGTGGCGTTTGCCTCGAAAGACAAGCCCCTTGGCCGTATAAGTATCCGCCCGGGGCGGAGGAGGGTTCCCCCGATCATTTGCACTTTGCCATCCGCGCGCGCTCCCTCTCGTTGTATTCGGCGCCTTCACCGAGACGTCTTCGGTCTTCATCGCTTTCATATTCTAAGGTACAAAATTCTTTTACATAACCTCTATTTGATTTTATCCTATACTTCGGCTCCCCTTATTTTTTATTTTGTTTTTCTTTTCTCTTTTCCCTTGCATTCTTTTAGGTTTGTACTTTCTTAGATGTCGACTTCGACGTCTTCCTCGGGTTCCGGTTCGTCTAGCGGTGAATCGGTTGAACAGGGAGGCTGACGACGAAAACAGATCGCGGTTGACCCGAAGGTTTACTCGTCTAGCAAAGGTTCTTCGCCTAGTGGTGGGTCTTCGCCTAGCGGTGGGTATTCGTCATGCGACCGAAACCGAGTCACCGAAAGCCGCTACCCCGGCTGCAATCAGTAACACCCCCGGTGTTAATCAACTAAAATTTTGCCATGTCATCATGATTATCGCAAAGCATGCATGTTTAGGAAAAAAAAATTTGAAATGCATCAAATTAAAATAAGTTTATATTTTAAAAAAAATGTTGTGCTTAGGGGTTAGGGTGCTTTTATTTTGATCACATGTGTTTGATCCAAATTTTGGTGTGGATGAATGTTTTTATGGTTATAGTGTGGTAGTATGAAATTTGATCAAATTCTACTTTGATTTGAATTCGAAAACCCTAATTTCCTAACCCTTCTTTTACCCCCTTTTCCATAATTCAAAATCTAAGCAAAATTTGCCAAAACTTCCAAAAGCCAGTTTGTAGATCTTTTCTTGATGAACAAAAGATATGTACAAAGTTTTTCAAGTTTTTAAGTAATTTTAAAAGTAATTTTGAATTCAAATTTGTCCCTTTTTGACCCCATTTCAAAAAGTCATATTTAGAGGCCGAATTTGAAAATCTTCCAATTATGAAAATTATAGATCTTGAAAATTTAAGTCAAGTTGCTTTTTGGAGATTTTCGAGTTCGGTTCAAATTTGGGAAGACTTTGATCAAAAACCGAAAGTTAGGGTTGGGTGCTACGATGTCGGCATGGTTGCCCATGCCGGCCACTGCGCGCCGCCGGCCGCCGTGGCTCGCCTCGCGACTTCGGCCGTCCTCGAGCGTCACCAGCTACCCGCCAGGTTCGCGACGCCGCCATCCACCCGTCCATCCCTCCTTTGCCCTATAAAACGTGAAGTCGACGTCGTCATCGACTTTTCTTTCTTCTCCATCACCGCCGGCAACCACCTCCGCCTCCGTGCCGTTGTCGTCGTCGTCGAGCTCCCATCCTCAAAATTGATTGCGACACTAGCTCGCCTTGTCCTTGCGTTCCCTTTGAGCCCGTTCTCGCACCCTCTCATCGCCCCGGAGCTACCCGCGCGCCTCCATCTTCTCGGGTCCGGCCGGCGCCCGCCGCGAGCCGCCCTCCGTCGTCTTATCGCTTGAGCTTCGTGGAAAACCACCTTGCCGCTTAAGCCGTGCCTCGATGATGTGGTCATGAACGGCTCGCTCGTTTCGAGCTGAAGCCCCGACGCGCCGGAACACCGCCTCGACCACCGGAGTCCGCCGCCGCTTGCCGCCCCGTCGGTGACCAAGCTCCGCTCCGTCTTCAAGAAAACCAACGTGAACCGTGTTCCCCGTGATCCGGTGCACCGGATGCCAACTCTACCACACCGTGGTCGCCGGAACGTCGGCGCCCGGCGGTCCGTGACCGCGCCCACGGAGGGCGTGTCGGTTTAGGGCGGTTAGTTGAGGGTTCGGGTTCGCCCGAACTCGCCCGGTGTCATCGTCGCCGAAAGCCAAAAGCCGCGCCGCCGTGTGCCGCGCCGCCCCGGGCCGCCATGGTCGCCCGGCGAAGCGCGCTCGCGTCCGTTTGTCGCCACGTCCTAGATCGATCGATCGCGCTGGGTCGAGTAGGGCGTGTAGGTATAGACCGCGTCGCCGAGACCTCGCCGCCGCGAGAAATCGCTGGTCGCCGCCGCCGCCGGCGTGGTCGGTCTTCTTCTTGGGCCAGCCGCTTGCGTCTTGGGCCGGCCTGTTGGTCGTGGGCCGAGCCAGCTCTGGCTCGGCCCAAAGGCGGGTTTCTTTTAAATTTCCGTTTTTCTTTATGTATGAATAGTGTCCGGTTTTGTAAAATTTATAGAAATTTGAAAATGGCCTCAAAAATTCTGAAAATTTTTGTAGAACCTTCCTATGAGTATATCTACCCATGAAAAATTTGAAACTTAGATTTCGAGTAGTTCTTGCATGTTTTAAAATTACAAATTTTAATTGAAAAATGCATCTTCCATGATTTTTAGAAAATAAAATATTTATTCAAAAATCATGAAAATTTATTTGGTACTTGTTTTTATGATATGTCCTACTTGTATAAAAAGTTTGGAGTCGTTTTGAAATGTTTAAATTATTTTCTATCTTAAGCCCTATTATTTCATGTGGTTTATAATTTGTTTAGTGTTAAATAATTTAGGTTTTGTGTGACTTTGGGGGTTGTTTTGTGAATCTTGGATCATACCACAATCAAGTGGTCCTTGAGAACTCCTTAGGCAATGGTGATGATATCTGGTAGAGTAGTTCAACAAGTTGGTTTTGTTGGGTTGCAACTTTATCGTGAAGGAAAGTTGTATTCAAGTTGTTATCATTTCATGCATCGGTTGAGCATCATATTTAAATTTCATCATGTTGAAGCATACATTATTTCGTGTAGTGAACGAGACCGAGATTGTTAAAGCCGAGCCGCTTGCCGAGGAGGGTTATTCTCGTTGGAGAGGATTTCTTTTATTGTGGTGTTGACCCCCGAGTCCCGCATCACAAACGAAGGCAAGCCCCGAATACATTTAAACCTTTCCTTGTATTTTACAAAGCTTTTACACTTATGTTTATGATATGTTGCATTAAGTACTAGGAGCTGAGTGATAACCTAATTGCCGCATTACCATCCTTGTTATTGCGATATCATCCTTGTTAACTGTTTAATTTCGAAAATGCTTAGTATTGCTTAGCCCCGCTTGTTTAGTTAAGCTTTTTTCATCAAAATGTTTTAATTATGAATTTGGTTCTCTTTTGGAAGAATAATGAGGTGTAGTGTTTAATTTGAGGACGGACGGGACACGGGTTGTGTCTTTGGTGGTTAAGCCAACAGGGGTTGACCGATCGTGCTTGTTCCGTCTCGGTCAATTAAGGACCTTTCGTTGATTGGCCCTTGGATCAAGAATTTGTTATACCGCCACATATACGAGTAAGCCCAAGATCTCGGAGGTGAACCAAATCGAACGCATAACCGCGACCGGGAGTGGAGAGATGGCGGGAGTACATGTTACCCTCGTGGGTTAAAGTCCCGGATTGGAGGTGTACGGTACTCTCGGTGGCGTAGGACGGACGCGGTCCCGCTTTTGGCCGGTCCGAGTGAGGGTTGATATATGCAAGCTTAAGTGCTACATATGTCGTGTGGTGAGGTATCCCCACCGGGTTTTAAGCGGTTCGAATCGGCGTTTGCTCCACGAGAAAAGGAGACTTGATCCTCGCACCGCCTTCGTAGCAATTGATGGAATATGGTTTTGAGGAAAGAAAGTTGGCTTATGAAAGAAGTGTTTGCTCTAGAGTAGGATAACCTAGAGTATATAAGCTACTAATATGATTTAAAAATATTGAAAGTAAGGATTCACTTTTAGTAAGCTTTTCTCGCAAAAAGAATTCTTGATTCTTGCTAAAGCCTTACCTTGACTCCTAAGACCCGCATTCTTGAGTCTTCTCCTCTTTTCTTGGTCGGGTAAGTCTTGTTGAGTACTCCCGCATCGGGGTTCTTTTGACCCTTGTTGCGGGAGCAAGTCATGAGCGAGGCTTGTTTTGGTCCCTCGCCGCATGACGGTGTACCGAGAGGAAGATGACGAGTAGAGTTGAACCCTCGGGCGGGGTTGTCGGTGTATTATTTGTATAATGTTACTCCAATAATTCCAGTCGTAATAATGTTACTTAAGTTTGTTTTGAACAAATGGTTTGTAAAAGTATGGTTATGTAATCCTTCCGCCAAGTACTCGATGTATTTGGAATAAAATGTTGTAATTTGGAGTGACTTGTTAATGAGATCCTGTTCGAAGATTAATAGCACTTCCTAGATTATTGGGAACTCGTGCATAAAGATCAGAGGTCTTAATGACAATGATAAGTGCATGTGGGCCCTGTAATTTAGAAGGTTCTGTTACACTAACCTAGAGATGGCTGAAGTGGATCTGAATGCACTGTCGATTTTGAAGGCTCGGAGAGTGCAAGCTATGTACGCTAAGGGCTCTGGCGAAAGCTCTGCGCCGAAAGCCAAGAGGCCTGTGTATTGCGTCGGCCGCTCTCGTGTTTCAAAGAAAGATCTTGACGATTATGTTCGAAAGGGGAATGTGGGTGCCAAAACTTGGTTGACCTGCGGAGCTCAGGGAAAGAGGTGTATCCCGAAGCCAAAACCCTAAGAGGCCCTGGTTTTCAAGGATTTCTTCGTCGCTGGTCTTCGTTTCCCTTGCGAAGATTTTATTTGCGAGGTTCTTGAAAGGTTTGATTTACAGTTGCATCATCTGACACCGAACTCACTCACTCGAATGGGTACGTCTGTGATGGCGCTAAAAATGATGGGAGCCCCTCTTTGCGTCGATACTTTCACCAAGTTCTATGACTGTCACTTCAAGCCGAATAAGATCCAAGATCAAAGCACAGGCGACCTCTGTGAACTGTAGTTTGGAGCGTATACCTTTATTTCTCGTAAGGGCAAATCGGTTCCTTGCCTCATTCGAGCCTTTCTGAACAAGTGGACCGATTGGACTGAATTTTGGTTTTACGCCAAGGTGAGCTCGAGGGATGCCGAAGAGCGTGCTGCTACTACCGGATTGGATAAAAGCAACTGGTTTGTGGGTTGAATGACCCCGATGGTCGGCGTCCGCTCCGTAGTGAGCACCCCGGGGCAGGATGCAAAGAGTCCACCGAGGCTTTTATCGAAACGACAAAGCACCAGATCGGCAGGGATTGGGTAGAGGAGTGGCTCGCTCTTAAGATTTGGCCTCTGAGTCTTTTGGTGAAGTTTGACTCCAAACCGAAAGGTAGCGGCTATCATGGTCCGCTTCTTTTGCACCATGACTACATTTGCCAACCACTCCAAGTACTGGACCGGCCTAATTACTCCAGCATCCGATAATCTTTGCACTTCTGCGACCGCTGCTTCACTTCTCTCTTCTGATAGCTTCCGCAATTTTTGCTTCCTCGGTCTTGCGATTTTTTCAACATTAAGACTATGTTGGGCTAGGTTTCGGCTCACACCCTTTAGGTCTCTTGGATCCCAAGCAAAAATGTCCTTGTTTTCATTTAGAAAAGAGACAAGATCAGATCTTTCATCTTGGTAAAGTTCGGCTCCAACCGTGACTTCTCTATAAGGGCATGCGCTAGATAGCGATATTTTCTTTGTGGTTTCGGCAGTATCAACCTTCAGCTCACGGAGTTTTTCCGTATCAGGCTCAATTTCGGCCTCTTCCTCGTTTCCCCTTTACGAGTGGCTATTACCTCATTGATCATGCTATAGCCCAAGATCGGCCTTCCATCTATTTTACGAGCTGCCTCTTGATCACCCCAGACGGTAATGACGCCGAATGAGGAGGGTATCTTCATACACAGATAGCTTTGCTTGATGATAGCATCAAATTTGCTTATTACTTCCCTGTCGAATATCGTTGTGTAGGGGTACTCAATGCTAACTGCATCGAATGTAATTATCTCGGTTCAGAGCAAGCCTATTTCGCTGAATGTCACCGCTATATCTTCTTTCTGATAGCATCTATCATTTTTCCACCGAAGTCGAACATGGCGTTTCCAGCTGGTAGAAGAGTTCTTCGGTCCATACCCATGTTCTCAAAGGCTTTGATGAATGGAATGTTTGTCGAACTCCCATTGTCTATCAGGATGTTATGTAGGGTGTAGTCCACCACGTTCGTTGTTGCGACAAAGGCGTCACTGTGAGGGTAGTCTCTTACTCGGAAGTCCACTTTCGTCGAAAGTGATGGGGACCAAAGACCATGTTGGTCTGTTCAGCGGTAATCTCGGGGACACTGTGTGGACTCTCCTCTCGTAGTCTCTTCCAGCTCTCTTGCCTTCGTGCTCTAGGTTGGACCCTCCCGTGATTGCATAATGTGGCCATTGTGGGTAGTACCGAGTTTACTGTCCTATTTTCTTGACTGCTTTCGGGCTTGACCTGAGCATTTGGCTGTTGATACTATTGGTTTGTTGGAGATGAGACAACGATGGACTGAGCTTGGATCTGTGTAGGTTGCGGTAACGTTCTAGGAGTATTGTTGTTGCTACAGCGGTTGTGAAAACTGCTGCTGTTGAGTTTGTTGGGGATACCCGTACTGCTGGCTCGCATAATAGCCGAAACACGAGTTCGCCTAGCTGGTTGCTGCCTCTCTTGAGTTGTGAAACACATGCTTGGAGTTTGATTGCTCTAAGAGCCTTCATCCTTCGATTTTTGTTCTTTTGCTAACTGGTCGTACTTGCATTGTCTGCTGAAGTGACCGACATCTTCGTCGTAGATAAAACAATAAGGAACTTTCGTGCCTCCTCTGCCTCTTCTGCGTCCTCTTCCTCTTGCTCCTTGACCTCCTTTATTCGGGTGGGGAGGTCTAGAGTTCTGCTGATCATGGGTATTCAGTTCGGAACCGATTTCACTTGACTGTGCTGAATCTTCTTGGACGTTGTTAGCCGGGCGAAACATTTTACCTCCTCGCTGATGGTTATTAGTCGTTGGATTCGGTGACTGTTGTTTCCCATCCTTCTTCGCTGCTTTTCGTCTCTTTAGCCCTTCTACGGATTTGGCAAACTTCTTGATTTGTTTGAACAGTTCTTTCACCGTTTTGTGTTCTTCTCTGTCTAGGGTGGAGGCGCATTGGCCAATAGCCATCCCTTGGATTGCTGACACGATGACTACGTCATCCGAAACATTGGGAGTTTGAGCCTGAAGCTGTATTATCTTCTCCAGGTACCGGGTAAGTGATTCGCCATCTTCTTGTTTAAGCTTGAGGAAATCTCTTGTATATTTCTTTCTGGTTTTGAACCCTCGAAGGTTAGCAACAATTGCTCATTGAGCTATCTCGAGCTTGTGATGGATAATGCGCGGATGCCCACGTACCATTCGTGTGCGATGTCCTCTACATCCATGATGAGTGATTTGCCAGTATCACCGAATCCCCCAGCCGAATGTACTGTAGCCTCATAGCTAGCGACAAACTTTTTTGGATCTGTCTTGCCGTTGAAGGGTGGCAGCCTAGGTTTGTATCCGCCGCAAGAGGTGAGGTGAGGTCGATGCCCTCGTTGTCTTCTTTTGGTAGCTCTATCGGCATTGGAACCACTCTTACCTTGATTCCAGTCTCTGCACCCTCTTCTGTGTTTGTTGCTTGCTCTTGAATGTGGTTGATTTCGTGAATAAGCCTGTCTTTCTCGATTTGGGCCTGCCAGAGTTGCTAGAGGGCCGAATCTTCTCTGCTCCTTGTCGCTTCTTGCCGAAGTAGGGCCGTTGGGCCCTTAATTCTCGCAACTCTGTTTGCTTATCGTTCAGCTGCTGAGTAGTCTTCCTCGCTCGACTACGTCGTTGTCCAATTCCTCTCCGGCTTGAGCTCCCACTGGACTCTCGTTCTCTTGAGCGTCATGCTCCTGTCCGGCTAGCGCCTCTAGTCCTGTTACTCCCCCAAAACCGGTTGTGGTGATTTGGTGTTGTGGTGTAGTGTCGGTTGCTACCTAATTAACATTCTAGGGTGTGACAGTTTCGGTGGTCGGGGCCTGTCGGACAGTTCGGCTACCCTTGCCGGTGCTTTCTGTTTCCCTTTCGCCATGGGTTGGTTGCACAACCACGGTGGGCGCCAATGTTGGAGTGGCCCTAAAGAGTGCCACCTCCGGATACGCAGATAACTAAACCAAATGAAAAGAATCATACGAGGCCGAATGAAACAGACAGAGTCTCTTCTCATTAATAATCCATCCGTCCTTTACAACGCCCATGTGGGCTCTATTTATAGTCGTCCGTAGGAGTTTACATGACCAAAATACCCTCCAACTACCCCGATCCCTCCGCATATTCCTTAGCAGCGAAGGGTCTTCTGGTCATCTCGTCCTAGCCTCCGAACCACTCCGCTGGAGAAGAGGGGACCACCGGCAGCTTCGGCCTGCCTAGGAACCGAACATCGTCCGATACCCGTTTGCCACGCGTTAGACCAAATCCGGGCCCTCGGTGCCCCAGGACCCCAAGTGCAGCATTCGCGACGGGCGCGAACGTTACTCTCATCGAAACCCTTTTATGGCCGAAAGCAAGGTTTTCGGTCTTTTGGCGCACCGAGGGGGCTGTCCTGCAGAAGAGATCGCCGGTGGGACCGATAGCGCGGTATCTGGTCACTCCAACATCTCTCATTCTTGTTGTGACCGATCGGGGTGGAAACCGAAAGTGTGGCCGTCAATCCCTTCGGGACCGATAGCGACGCCTTCGGTTTACAAGGACCGAACTGGGGTGGTCAACCTATGGTATCCACCCCCCCCCCACGAGACCAAGACATCGTGAAGCGGCCAAAAAATGACCTCAACACAAGAACACAACGACTTGAATAGGTAATCGTACAGTAACTCCTGCATTATACATGCCACAACCCACAAGTCACGGCAGTAAACATTCGGCATTCACGTCTTCGACGGGTTCAAGGATTGGGCGTCGTCTAGTCCCTTTCCTACCTGCTACTGACGTATAGTACATGGTACCGTGATAGAAGCTGCGTCTAGTCACACCAGCACTAATGGTTGTGAGTTGTGGAGCAGTAGGCAGTACACATCTCACATGTGGTTCATCTTGATGAGCATATATGACCCTCGGCCACACTGGTTTCCTTGTTCACGCTTGCTTGCCAAGTAGCCATGGCCATGAGACGCGCCTCCATTTCCATCGCATTCATCTCCTTCCTTCTCATGATCTCCGTTGCTCTCGCGAAACAACAAAGCTACCTTGCTAGAGGATCCTCCATCTCCACCAAGGATGACACCACCACCATCCTGATGTCACCCAATGGCACCTTCTCCTGTGGCTTCTACAAGGTGGCCACCAACGCCTTCACCTTCTCCATCTGGTTCTCCAGATCAGTGGGCAAGACAGTCGCCTGGACGGCAAACCGTGACGCTCCGGTGAATGGCAAGGGCTCCAGGCTCATATTCCAGAAGGATGGGGGTTTGGAGCTTCTGGATTACAACGGCACCACTGTATGGAGCACCAACACAACTTCAACTCGCGCCAACCGTGCAGTGCTTCTTGACGATGGCAATCTTGTCGTCATGGATCCAGATGGTCATCACCTCTGGAACAGCTTCAACTCGCCGACTGACACGCTCCTGCCATGGCAGCCGATGACTCGGAACACAAAGTTAGTATCTGCTTCTGCAAGGGGTTTGCTCTATTCAGGTTCCTACACCTTCTACTTCAATAGTGACAATGTGTTGACCCTTATATACAGTAGCCCTGATATTAGTAGCATATATTGGCCTGATCCTTACTACAAATCGTGGGAGATTGGCAGGAGTGCCTATAACAGTAGCCAATTTGGTGTTCTTGACAATACAGGTCGATTTGTAGCCAGTGACAAATTCCAGTTTGAAGCATCTGATCTTGGTGATGAGGTTATGAGGAGGTTGACTCTAGACTACGATGGTAACCTAAGACTGTATAGCCTAGATGTGACCGATGGCAACTGGTTGGTCTCTTGGATGGCATTCCCACGGACTTGTGAAATACATGGGCTGTGTGGCATAAACAGCCTTTGCACATATATACCAAAGCTTGAGTGCTCTTGCATTGGAGGCTTCGAGATGATTGAACCAGGAGACTGGAGCAAAGGATGCATGCGCAAGAAAAACATGTCAATCAAAAGGAAGGGGGGCAAAGGGAGCAAAGGCATGGTAAATAGCACTGCTAAACAGAAGTTTTCATTCCGGAAACTTGGTGGAACTGACTTCTGGGGGTATGACTTCAACTACACCGAGCACATAACATTTTTTATGTGCAGGAAGATGTGCTTGGATCTGCAAGATTGCCAAGCTTTCGGTTACCGGAAAGGAACAGGACAATGCTATCCGAAGGTCTTGCTTTTCAATGGCAAGAAATTTGCATCTCCTCCTATTGATATCTATCTGAAAGTTCCCAATGTGGCACTCTCTGCACCAGAATTAGCTTCCAGACAAACCTATGAATGCAAAATTAATGAAAAAGTTGTCAATCAATCGATAATGTCAGATGGTAACACTTCCAAGTTCAAGTTTGGCTACTTCCTATCTTCTGCGCTAACACTGCTTGTCACTGAAGTGATACTAATCATAGTCGGGTGCTGGGTTGTTAACAAATGGGAGAGAAGACCAGAGATTACAGATGAAGGCTATAAGATAATTTCTAGCCAATTCCGAAGAATCAGCTACAAGGAGTTAGAGAAGGCAACTAAATGTTTCCTGGAAGAGCTCGGAAGCGGTGGATCAGGAACAGTTTACAAGGGAGTCCTGGATGATGAAAGGAAGGTGGCTGTGAAGAAGCTAAATGATGTGATCCAAGGAGAGCAAGAGTTCAGGTCTGAATTAAGTATCATAGGAAGAATTAATCATATGAATCTGGTCAGGATATGGGGGTTCTGTGCTGAGAAAAACACAGAATCTTGGTCTCCGAGTTCATTGAGAATGGTTCACTAGACAAAGCTCTGTTTGATAATCAGAGCTCCTCTCCTTCGCTGCAATGGAAACAAAGGTTCAACATAGCACTTGGGGTGGCTAAAGGACTGTCCTATCTCCACCATGAGTGCCTAGAATGGATTGTGCATTGTGATATCAAACCAGAGAACATATTGTTGGATGAAGACTTTGAACCAAAGATCGCAGATTTTGGACTAGTGAAACTATTGAGTCGAGAAGCTGGAGCACAAATGTTGTCAAGGGTGCATGGGACTAGAGGGTACATTGCACCAGAATGGGCTCTAAATCTTCCAATAACTGGCAAGGCCGACGTTTATAGCTATGGAGTAGTGCTTCTTGAGTTGGTGAAGGGGATTCGGGTTTCCAATTGGATGGTTGAGGGTGAAGGTGAGATGGAAATGGCTGTTAGGAACTCTGCTGATATTCTTAAAGAGAAATTAGCAAGCGAAGATAAGTCATGGCTCCTGGTGTTTGTGGATCATAGATTGGGTGGACAATTCGATTATTCACAAGCAACAATGATGGTAAAGATAGCAGTGTCGTGCTTGGAAGAAGAGAGGAGACGACGACCAAACATGAGCCAGGTCGTTGAAGCTCTGCTGGCAATAGTTGAATAATTCTAGCATTAATATATACTGTTCTAGCCAGCTGATGTGGTGTGCTTAAAAGTTACTGGGTCCTTACCTATCTTTCAAAGCTCTGCTATTAATGGTTGAATAAGTTCTAGTATCAATATCTATTGTTCTAGCTAGCTGATGTGATGTGCTTAAAAGCTACTAGGGTCCTTACACCTATCTTATATTCTTCTGTAATATGTCAAGGTTCTGTTAAATTATCTTATGTAAGAAGATCATCATCCATTTTAATAAGTATGTAGAGAATCATCCATTAAATTACCTTTGCTGTCTTTTTCAGTATATCTGTCCTTGATAGGTTGCCTTGAGTGGTTGAGCCACTGGTCAAGTTCTGATCCACGACTATATTTCTAGTCAGCCTATGTCAGTACATGCTATGTACATGCCATGGCAATAATTCGAAGTTCGAAGAAACCCAACACCCAAGCCAATTAGGATCAATATTCCTTCTATGACAAGTACTGTAGGAGAAAATAACGCTGTGAAGCTGCACTGCCAAGTCACTGAAAGGCTAAATCCTATTAGCATGGAGTGTGGTATTTCATTTAGTTTACTTGTGCAAGAACTTTGGTCAACATGAAATTGTCATTGTGCATGTTTGTTATTGAAGAAAGAATGCTTGAATCAAGACAGATCAGTAACAATTGCAGGATTTGTAAGAAAGGTCAACGTTGCTAGCTCTAGTTGGTGTTCGCCTGTCCATAGATGTTGCTGCTGACGCACTCCACGGTCAGTCGGTGATGAACATGAACTGATGATGCTTGCCCGTCCATCCACCTCAAACACTTCTGCTCCAGCAGAGCAGCACCATGACATCTCTCCGGTTCTGCACCGTCCCCAAATCACTCTCTGCCTCCCCATCAGGTGCCAACGCAGAGTAATCCCCTCTGACAGCAGCAACACATCACAACACAAGCAAAGCAATGCGCATGAGCCAATGCCAGGCCACTGTGGTGCTGAGGCTGTCCTCCTACGGACTGTGTGCAGTTCCGGCCAGGCAGACACCATCGGGCCTGGGAAGGCTACCAAGCACCGCGTGGAGACGAAAGCTTTAGCACCATGAGATCTGCGGGACTGGGAAGGCTGATGTTTACAGCTATGGAGTTGGGCTTCTTGAGCTAGTGAAGGGGGTGCGTGTATCCACTCTGTAAGTGGAAGGCGAGGGGGAGGAGGTGGTGGAAATGGCTGTTAGATGCTCTGCCGAGATACTGAAGGAGAAATTGGCAAGAGAAGATCGCTCATGGCTCCTGGAGTTTGTCGACTGTAGGTTGGGCGGAGAATTCGATTATTCACAAGCAACCATGATGGTAAAGATTTGCAGTGTCATGTGTGGAAGAGGAGAGGAGACGACGACCAAGCATGAGCAATGTCGTTGATGCTCTACTTACACTGTTGGAATAATGTCTAGTTCTGTTACTAACAGCTATCATTTTGGCTGGCTGATGCCGTGAGACAAAATAATGTGTGTCCCATTGCCCAGAAACAATTACTGTTTACTGGGAGTCTTATAATGTCTAGTTCTGTTACTAACAACTATCGTTCTGGCTGGCTGATGCCGTGAGACAAAATAATGTTTGTCCTATTGCCCAGAACAATTACTGGGAGTCTTATGCAAATCTTTTGTGAAATATCTTGAGTACCTTATTATATGAAATAGACTAGAGAAGTCCATAATACTGTTCAAAGCTGAAAGCTCCACTATTGTTAATAATATGGGCCAACAGGGTACTTGTGTTTCACTTGGTTTAATTATTTCATTATTTGTATAATCGAGTATACATACACTTACACTAAACCTTTGGAAATGCAGGGATCCTAACAAACTAGAAGATTGGATAAAGTTATACTTAAAATACTGGAAAAACATCAAGAATCTACACCACTAAGGGCTCCTTTGGATCAATCGTTCCCCCCAAGGAGGATTGGAGGGGATCAAGAGGCAATTTAGTTCAGTTCCCCCACAATCCTCTCCAATTCCCAAGGGGAATGGTTGAATCCAAACTAGCCCTAAGATGCATCTAGTGGTAGTCTATTTTCTTCTGTTTGATTCACTAACAGGCAATAAACTTTAGAACCTAGTATACATAAGAAATATCCAGCATTAGACAAACACACTGTCCTTGAATCACACCTTTTCCCTGAGGCATTGGTCAAGTCCCAATCCCTTAACATGTTTCCTGAGGCATTGGTCAAGTCCCAATCCTGCCCATAGCAAGGTCACAACTATAGACCTGCTCATTCTTTGTCTAACCTTTGTCAAATTCAAGCTACACATGCCATGTAAACAGTGTCAGACCTCGGAAGATTATGCAAGATTCTGGTCTTTGTTGGTTACTTGATCAATGCAGAGTTTATGCACATAACTATATGCACCATTGAATGCAATGGCTGAATTTTCAATGCATCGTAACCCTTGAGGTTGCAGATTCCAGGAATCCTTCTCATTAGAAAAAGGATGTCGGTAATGCTAGGTATAGATTGAAGAAAAGAGAAACAACAGGTATACGGCAATGGTCACTGTATGGGAAGAATTCCAAAAAACATTTTGACAAATAGTATGGCGGCTACAGATGTACATCAAGGGTACTGAAGAAATTTGAGCTTATACAGAAACAAGTTTCAAAGACGTCCTGAACTGGGATCACATAGTCAACCGTCTGCTACATCTGGCCTTACCGTCCTCTACAGGCCATCCAGCAACAAGTCGCATCCCCAGCTACAGGTACTCACGTACATGCCACAGAAAGTCAGAGATAGAGGCCACTTGAAGCCGCCAGGGAACATATTGTCTCTTCATCAACACATAATATGCTATAAATGACTCACCCATCTTTCCTCTGTGCACCTTTGCCAAGTAGCCATGGCCATGAGAGACCTCTGCATTTTTACCACATTTGTCTTCTTTCTTATATCATTATCCTCCATTTCTGTTGCAAACGATCAGAGCTACCTTGCTAGAGGCTCCTCCATCTCCACCCAGGATGTAACCACCACCATCCTAGTGTCGCCTAATGGTGCCTTCACCTGTGGCTTCTACAAGGTGGCCACCAACGCCTTCACCTTTTCCATCTGGTTCTCCTGGGCATCTGGCAAGACTGTCTCCTGGACGGCTAACCGTGATGCTCCAGTCAATGGCAGGGGCTCCAGGCTCATCTTCCGGAAGAATGGGGGCTTGATCCTTGAGGACTATAATGCCATGGTCATATGGAGCACCAACACAACCGCATCTCGCAGTGATCGTGTAATGCTTCTCAATAGTGGTAACCTTGTTGTCATGGATAAAGACGGGCGTCACATCTGGAGAAGCTTTGATTCACCAACTGATACACTTCTAACATTGCAGCCGATGACTCGACATACTAAGTTGGTATCTGCTTCTGCTAGGGGTTTGCTCTATTCAGGCTTCTATTCCTTCTACTTCGCCAGTAATAACATGCTAACTCTTATTTACAATGGTCCTGAGACTAGTAGCATATATTGGCCAGATCCATTCTACCTGCCATGGGATAATGGTAGGACTACCTATAATAGTACCAGGTATGGGGTTCTTGACCAGACAGGACGGTTTGTGGCAAGTGACCAGCTTGAATTTGAAGCGTCTGATCTTGGCGATGAGATGATGAGGAGATTGACTCTTGACTATGATGGTAACCTTAGGTTGTATAGCCTAAACATAACCACTGGCAGTTGGTCAGTCTCTTGGATGGCATTCCCTCGACTGTGCAATATACATGGACTGTGTGGAGCAAACAGCCTGTGCAAATACAGACCGGAGCTAGAGTCATGTTCTTGCCTTGAAGGATTTGAGATGATTGAACCAAGTGACTGGAGCAAAGGTTGCAGACGCAAGACTAATACCGTGCCCTTTTCGTTTAGGAAGCTTCCTGGAACAGACTTATGGGGCTATGACTTAAACTATTCTAAACTGGTGCCATGGTGGATGTGCAGGGTTATGTGCTTGAACAATAACAAATGCCAAGCTTTTGGTTACCGGAAGGGAACAGGCGAATGTTATCCAAAGGCCTTTCTTTTCAACGGCAGGAACTTCGCAGATCCTTACAATGATATCTATCTGAAAACTCCAAAGGCAGTATGGTCTTCACCAGAACTGGCTCCAGGACCAAGACATGTTTGCAAAGTTACTGAAAAGGAAGCATACCCCTCCTCATCGCAAATGTTCGCGGGGTGACAATTCCAGTTTCAAGTTTGGATACTTCCTATCTTCTGCATTAACATTGCTTGTCATTGAAGTGACTTTAATCATACTAGGCTGTTGGATTGTTAACAAATGGGAGAGAAGACAAGAGACTATGGACAAAGGTTACATGATCATTTCCAGCCAGTTCCGAAGGTTCAGCTACAAGGAGTTAGAGAGGGCAACCAAGTGTTTCCAAGAAGAGCTCGGAAGTGGCACATCAGGAGCGGTTTACAAGGGAGCCCTTGATGATGGAAGGGAAGTCGCAGTGAAGAAGCTGAATGATATGATGGAAGGAGAACAAGAGTTCAGATCTGAGCTCAGTATCATTGGAAGAATATATCATATGAATCTGGTAAGAATTTGGGGGTTTTGTGCTGAGCAAACTCACAAGCTATTGGTTTCTGAGTTTGTTGAAAATGGTTCGTTAGACAGATTTCTGTTTGATTATCAGGAGTTTGCTTATGTGCTGCAATGGAACCAAAGGTACAATATCGCACTTGGTGTGGCAAAAGGACTGGCATATCTCCATCATGAATGGATCGTGCATTGTGATGTTTTATCAGAGAACATATTGTTAGATAAAGAATTCGAACCAAAAATTGCAGATTTTGGATTGGCTAAAGTACTTAGTCGAGGAGCAGGAGCACATGGGACTAGGGGGTACATCGCACCAGAGTGGTCTTTAAATCTTCCAATAACAGGGAAGGCTGATGTTTACAGCTATGGTGTAGTGCTCCTTGAGTTAGTAAAAGGGATTCGGATTTCCAGTTGGGTAATTGAGGGCGAGGAGGTGGTGGAAATGTCTATTCGTTGCTCTGCTCAGATTCTCAAAGGGAAATTGGCAACCGAAGATTCGTCATGGCTCCTGGAGTTTGTTGACTGCAGACTGGATGGAGAATTCAACTACTTACAAGCAGCCACGATGTTGAAGATAGCGGTGTCATGTGTTGAAGAGGAGAGGAGTAAAAGACCTACCATGAACCATATCCTTAAAACTCTGCTTTCACTAGTGGAATAGTGTTGCATAATTAAGCTAGGTTTTTCCCCTATCAAGTTGATGTGTCCACTGTGAGAGTAGACAAGCAGTGTGCTGCAGCATGGAATGGTTAAGTGGAGCCATGTCTTGCGCGCAACTATAATGAAGTTCATTCTAACTCCTTGAGGAGCTTCATTATACATATTTATGTATTTTGTTCTACACAAAATGTATCCACTTGCACTGCTATTTGATGTATAAATGTTCAGAGTTGTATTTCAACAACTAGATGAGTGCATACAGTCATAATGAGTCAAAACTCAAAAATTCACTCGAAAGATGTGTCAAGTGACAGTCTAATTTCTTTCTTTATTCATTGAGCAAGCAACTAACTGAAGAGTGACAAATCCAATTGAATCAAAATATTCACCACTAAACAAACTATATATGATTAAAAAGAATCGACAATGACAGAAATTGTGAAACAATCACCATCGCTAGTCAGGCGCTCGCAGGTCCTTCATTGTTGCTGCCAATGCGCTCCGCAATGCCAATGCACGGCCATCAACCTCGAGTCCTTCTGCTCCAGCACCAGCGTCATCTTTTTGGCAGTGCATTTCCCCCAAATCAATCTCTGCCTCCTCAACTTCGGGCGCCAATGCAGAGTAATCCTCCCTAGTCAGCAACACATTGTGAAGCATTGCGCATGTCCCAATGCAGGCCACAGCTGCTCGCGAGCTTTCCTCCTCGTGGAGCCTAGTGATGGCTCCCCATCCCATCAAGCTCCGGATAGCACGCCTCACCGGGCGGCACATTGCCCTGTGCGCAGCATTGAACTCCGCCTCAGGGGAGCCAGGCACCACTGGCCCCGGGAACGGCACCATGAGCCAGGGCAACAGCGGGTACCCACCCCCATCCCCAACCAAGTACTGCTGGGAGTCAAGCAGCTTCCCTGCTCGACCTCCTGATACAGCGAGGAGAGCCTGAGCACCTCGAGGTCCGCGCGGTCCCCGCGGAATCCCGCGGCGAGCGAGAGCACGCGGGAGGAGGCGCCCGCCACGATCTGCGCGGCGAGCGGGCCAGTAGGGCCCGGCGAATCGCGCGCAGCAGAGCGCGCCGCGGCAGGATGGGAGCGGGGCGGAATAGGCGCTGGTTGGGTCGGAGGGGAAGGCGAGCCAGAAGCGGAAGTTGGCGAGGAGCACGCGGCGGAGGCGGCGGGAAGCGGCGCGGGGTGCGGAGGGCGGGACGCGGAAGAGCGCCGCGAGCGTCGGGTAGGGCAGGCCCGACGCGAGGCGGGCGAGCGCGAGCGCGAGGAGCACCGGGGACGGGAGGGACGGGTGGGAGAGGAGCGGGTCGAGCAGGCCCGAGAGGAAGTGGAAGGTGGGCGCCGAGACACGGAACGCGAGCGGGTAGTGGTCCGGGCTCGTGGGCGGCAGCGGCAGGGGGCGCCGGCGGTGGCGGTGGCGGTGGCGTCTCCCTGCTCCGGGGCCGCGGCGGGAGTCGCCTGCTGCGGGGCCGGGGCGGGGTCGGGCTCGGTCGCTTCGGCGTCCGAGGCGGAGCCGGCCTCGTCGCGGCGCAGGCGCTTGCGCGCGCGGGCGGTGGGGCCGAGGAGGACGAGGAGCGCGGCGGCCGAGTGGGCGGTGAGGAGGAGGGGGGGCGGGGTCGTCATGGAGGGGAGAGGCGGGGGCGCATGGTGCTGGTGGTGGTGGAGGTGCGGGAGTGGTTGAGCCGTCGGTGTTGCGAAATACAGGAGGATTTCGTAGGCGATCGCAGTGACGCGACACCGATCGATCGATCGATGCCGCTTCCGTGCACGCACGGTCGCGTCGGGGACTACTGGGGCGAGTGGGGAGGGATCGATTTTTTTTTTTTCGGTTGTCGTGCCCGTTCCAACCATGGTTCTGGCCTTGGGCCGGTGTTCCGGTTGGGCGGCTGCATGGTTTCGAGTTCGAATTGGAGTACAGCTGGGCCTAGAGTAATCCATGTCGAGTATTCGCGTGCTCCGAGTCCGAGCCGCGTGGCCCAGTTTTCCTGCATCGTCCGACTCCGTGACAAATTGGACTGGGCCGAGGCGCCAGGGCTATATATTCCCGTGGCCTCCCAAGTCCGTCCCAACACGTACCGTATGTCCAAAACCAACCGTCCACCGCCGTCGTCGTCTGCTTCTCCACGGTCGACTGGTTTCTTTCCTCGCCGGCGCGTTCAAATCAAAGCTAGCGTCTCGACCTCTCCTGTGATGGCGGCCGCCAGACACTGCTCATCTTGGGCAGACTTGCAGCCAGAGCTTCTGGGCCTTGTCCTCAGGCGGCTCCCCTCCCTAGCGGATCGCGTACGACTGGCAGCAGTCTGCAGCCCATGGCGCCACAGTGCCCGGCTAGAGACGGTTCCCCCTCCGTTCCCGTGGCTCATGCTTAGTAACTGTACCTTTCTCGACATCTTGGACGGTAAAATTTACTGCTTCCCTTCAGTACCACCGGGCAATTCAACGTGCCATGGCTCCGTGGGCAACTGGCTCTTTCTCGAGCAGCACACCGGTGATGGGGGCTCACCGCCGATGTCACTGATGAACCCTTTCTCCAAGAATGTCATGCAGCTACCTGATGCAGACACCATCTGGCATCACAAGCCGGAAGATGGCGACTACCCTTGCCGGCGCATGTTGCTCAAGATGGTCCTACTCTCGTCCATGGAACTATCGACGGATTCTCGTTTCGCGGTACTCATCATCACAGATTACAGCTATAAGAGTTATATTTCCATCTGCCAGCCCACGACTGCCTCTGCATTCCGTGTGCCCAACGATGCAGGCTGCGTACGTGATATCGCACTCGTTGACGGGAAGCTATATGTTATCTCGGTTAGGAAGCTCTTCGTCCTTGAGGTTGATCAGTCAAAAATCCCATCCATAAAATGCATCGCAAATGACGTCCATAATCCAGGGAACCTACACAAAACCATTGCTGGTCACGAGTATGTCTGTGCGTGTTGGGACTATCTTGTAGAATCTAGTGGTAAATTATTGCATATAAGACGGCTGATTGGATGCTTGTCCGTGTTGCCGGAGGAAGATCGGATGGAGCATAGTCGTACCTTTTCATTTGACGTATTTGAGGTCGACTTGACCACCTCTTCTTCTGTTCAATGGAGACAGCTCAATTCTCTAGGAGGCGAAGCACTCTTTGTTGGCCCAGACTCCAAGGTTGTCCGATCTTCTGAGCATGGAGCTCAGGCAGATTGCATCTACTTCATGAGTGACTATGATTGCAGCCGTTTTTTTACAGATCCTTTCCGTGACAGTGGTGTGTTCAACATGAGAAACGGGACGATCACACCTTTGTTGCCAGAGACTATGAGAATGCCGGCGCCGGAAGATGTTGCGAAAAGAACGTTCAGCAAAATAAGTTTTATTCGCCCGTCCATCATGGTTTTTCCTCTTTGAAGCTATCCATGTAATGTAATGCACCTCATAATATGATGTATCATACTAATTAATTAGGGTTAATTGGTCTCACACTACTGAAACTTTCGTTGTTTTGGTCCACACCACTGAAACTTTACTAATTGGTCTCACACCATTGAAATTTTCCTGTTGTTTGAAATACGCCATTCTATACGCTTTTAGAGACTTTGGGCCCACTGTCAGTGCTTGTATTTCATTATTTCTCATCCTGCCCCTCCCAGCGCAGTGAAGGACGCGTTGTGCGGTGCTTGATATAATTTATACATTTGTTATGAATAATAATAACTTGCATGCGGTTCTTGATATGAATGCATGCGTCCATTACCAACCAGCCATTGCCATCTAAATGCAGCATGCTTCCATTTTAAAAAAAAAAAAAAAAATACGGAATAGCACATGCATGTGACTTTGGCTGTGAGTGGAGTGGGAGGGGCAAGAAGGGAAATACGAAAATACATACACCTGCAGATGGGCCCAAAGCCTCCAAAAGCGTATAGAATGGCGTATTTCAAACAAGTGTAAAAAATTTCAATGGTGTGAGACTAATTAAGAAAGTTTCAGTGGTGTGGACCAAAAAAAACAACGAAAAATATGAGTGGTGTGAGACCAATAAACCTAATTAATTATGTTTGAGAATTTGTGGGATTGTTGTTACCATGGAGCCTGGACTTCGCATCATGTGTATTTTATTGGTTGCCCATTGGTTATCGAAATTTTTAGTAATAATTTTGGTTCGAACGTACGTAACATGTCTTCTTTTTATATCAAAAAAAAGTGGAGTATATATCTATCTGCCTCAATTAACATACGCATGCACACGCCCTATCTCTATTAGTACAATGTTGTACGACTTTATATTGTCAGAATGATGTATATAAAAACGACCAAAGGACATATTTTTCTCCACAGTTTAAGTTTCACGCATGTAAATGACCATGTATATAAAACATAAAACAGTACATAACAAAGCCTAATTAAGTCAAACATACTCATGTATATTGCTCGTGCTAACACTACGACTACATTTGTACATACACATGTTCCACCCAAGGACAGCCCCCACCACTCCGGGATGGAAGACCAGCAACCGCCGCGAGCACCCCCGGCCGCCGTGACCTCACTTTGCCATGTCAGCCGCCTCGCCAAAGTCGTCCACCTAGCTACCCAGGACCACATCCTTCCTTGGCCTCGTCTTCCAACCACGCCGCCGTCAACCACCTTTGTATGAAGCAAATTATTCTGTCACTGAAAGAAGCAAACTCTATGTCAAAATCAAGAGACGATGGTCTAGAAATACTTACCTTTCCTTTGCTTCAACAAATCAGTGGCCATATCCACGACTGTACCAGAAGAAATGTTACAAGGAATTAAAGGAGTTAGCTAAGTTAACATAATAAATTACTTATAAGTTAAAAATAAAAAAGAATTTCAACTTTTTGCATGATGAAAGAGGTGAACTCATGTTTGCTTTAAAAACTAAGAGTTGGCAAATCATTCTGAACATTTCTAGCAAAGTGACACACTTTTGGTGCCTTCTGCTGTAGAGGTGTATCAACTTCAAAGAAAATCCATGTCAAAAAAAAAAACTTCAAAGAAAATAAAGCTAGAGATTGATAGAGATCTCTAGATACTTCTTTTTGGAAAAAAAAAATCAAGTTAGCAGAGGAATTGAACCCTAGCGTGGGAGCGCGGGCGTGAGGGGCTGGACGCGGGCGCGGGGAGGGAGAGGACGAGGAGGTTGACACACCTAACGTGGACCGTTGGATAATGAGTAAGGAGGGAGAAAACTGAGAATAAGTGTAGACAATCCATTTTAAAGATGTTGGTTTCTTGGGTACACTTGTTGGGGGTGGATGGATATGGGGGCTTCTCAACTAGGACACATTTTGGTGTGGATGTAGGAAAAAAAATGTTGGTGCATTAATAGAGTAGTATATAATGACAAATGTTGAGATCAGCGAAAGTGATGAAGTCGGTACACATGTGCCTCAATGATCGAAATACATCATCTATCGCTAAAAAATAGCGCTCCACAAAACACTAATGTCGGTTATTGCAGTAAACCGACAGTGATGGTTAAGAACAATACTACCGCATTGGGCTACGAACTGAAAATGATGGTCCAAAGATTTTGACCAATATGGGTTCAATGACAAAAAAAATCTCAAGATGTTCGTTACAATCTAGCTACATTTCTACGTTAGCGGTTCCATAGTGTGTAATGCAAAACCACATAGAAAATTTAATGATATGGAGAGACAGAAAGGTGACACAAAAAGATCATTATTTCACGAAGCAACCACCTAATAAGCTAGAATTTAGGACTATGCGGTAAGTCTGGCACCATTATCGAGTTGTGATTGTCGCCTACTATATGTGATAACTTAAAATATTCCTTATATTCTATGAACAAAATAATGTGTGGGCTATTACGGGACAACTCACTATGGTAAATTGTCTATTAAGTTTACTTGTGATTATGTAGAATTAACAGTGGTGTCGAGCTCCTAGCTGATGGTTCCGCTGTCATGAAAAGTATTGTGATGCATAAAATTATACTATAGAAAAAGAAAGAAACTATAGATCCATAATAGAAGAAGCAAGATCATCTAGGATTTAAATGTGCCCCTCAAAAAAAATCTAGGATTTAAATCCATAAGAGAGCTAAGGAACTAGATAAGAACTCTGAAAGTGGTTTTATCGTCGACAGAGCTCAGCAAGATGAGACTGAAAGGGTAATTGATTTGGCCTTTAGTTGGGAGATAATAATAAAACAAAAAGAAAAAAGAGTATAAAGATAACAATAGGTCTTAGTCATAGTTAAAATTCAAGCCAATAGATAAAGGTACATCAGAAAAAACAATCGTAATCAAATAAATAAATGAGACTATTTGCAACAATGGTATTAAAAATAAAAATAAAAAATTAAATATTCTAATAAGAAAAATAGCACCATGCTTTTTGCGCGGACTAACTTTGAGTCACTAAGGGCAGGTACATTGCTACACGTCAACCGTCTCATACCTCGCCTCATGCAACGCCCGCGTAGAATTTTTGATGAAGTGGAGGAAAGAGAGAGCGAAAAAAGAGAATGAGGTCGTTGCTTGTGAAACAACCGCCTCATGAACTAAAATTTAGGAGTATGAGACAACTTATATACCATTGTATGAGTTGTTGTTGCCATGCACCTCACATTCCTATTTTTTCTCTTCCCATAAATTAAGGATTTGCAAGCTAATATGAGACAACTTAAAGGAACAACCAATGTACGTTTAGTTTATTAAGTCGTCTTAAATTACGTGTCATTATATGAGACGAGTTATGGGACAACACTAATGTATCTACCCTAATATTTGTGGTGTGTATAATAAGTATCATTAAATTAATTATTTGATTATATTTTTATAATACTTTTATTTGAGATACAAATATTACTAACATTGTTTATAAATGTAGTCAATTTTATTTTTTAAAAAAATAGCTACCATAAAAACTTAGATCACACCCAGAGGAGGTTTAGTTCGGATGAGTTCGCAGCAGGCATACCATCTTTACTTGTGTTGGTCCCACATGTCAGTGGAAGGAGGCCGAGTGCAACCGACCCGAGTCTAGAGCTCCACATTTCCAGAAATCAAGAAGCCGCATCGCCTCGCTTCAAGTTGAAATACCCGCCTTCGCCCGTGCCTTGCAACGCCCAAACGTAACCGTCCCCAAACGAACACCTGCTCTGCTTTCGCCTCTCCCTCCCCTTCCCCTCCACGAAACAGCCCGCCGATCATCTGCTCGCCGCACGGCGGCCACTCCATCGTACCCTCAATACCCCGCAACCGTCCGCCGCCGCCACCGCAATGGACCTCTTCCCCGACGGAGGCTTCGTGCGGCTGCGGAGCCGCGCGCGGGACAAGTACGTGCACGCCGACGAGGACGAGTGCGGGGTCTCCCTGCGCCCGCTCGGCGCCGCGCCGTCCATGAACGCGGTGTGGAAGGTGGAGCACTGGCCCGTCGAAGGAGGCGGAGGGGACGCCTTCTTCCTCCTCCAGGGCGCCGCCTACGGCCGATACCTCTCCGTCACGAAACTGCGCTCGTCGCGCGGCCACCGCGGCGTCCGCGTCCTCCAGCGCGACTACACCTCGGGTACCTGGAGCCCTCCTTCGTGTGGACGCCGCAGAGGGTGGAGGCCGGCCAGAACTACGTCCGCTTGCACATCGACGAGCAGCGCTGCCTCCGCGCCAAGGGAAACCTCGTCACCGCCGATACCAGGAACGGCAACGAGACCACGATGATGCAGTGGAGGGTCGAGGCCATACCCTTTTCGCCTCCGCCTCAACCTCTGGTGAGTTCGCCATCCTTTCCCTCATTCAACTGCTCGCGTTCATTCCGAGAACGGGTTACTTGGATTCTCCTTCCAAGCATGGATGCTTCTTCTTCGCGTCGATTTTCGTAACAAAAACTGCCCAATCTGATTATTGCATTCTCCTGGCCGCGGCTGCAATCCTTGCGTTTATTCTTGCCAAAGTCTTAATAGAACTCTTAACTTCTTCCAAGAAGACTGAACCTGCTAATTCTTCCTGATGAAATTGGTATTCACGTTGATCTGTTTCTCAAAAGTTCTTATTCGGCATCCCACGCTCCTGGCAAACTTTACTAATGGTTTCTTGAATTCTTGAGTCTCTGCATTTGGTGTTCTTTAGAATGCAATTATTGATCACATTAATCCTGTTTAGCTTCACTTATCAAGAAATTTATTGTCTGTTCTAGGTTGTGGTGACTTACGAATTATTTTGTCATTGTTAATCTGCATCGGATCTATGTGTAAAGTCTTAGATGAAATAACAGTAGGAATTCTTTGTCGTGATGTGTACTAGAGGGTTTTGAGTGATTTGGTCTTAGTCTAACAATAATATTGTTTTTCCTGACATTTCTGAAAAAATCTGTAAAGAATTTTATCTCTGTACATTTCTTACTCGATACAATGTGTATTCAGATTTGTTCAGTATTATACACAAGTATTCGATTGCAACAGATTCAGTAGTATGTCGTGGTACTAAACACAAGTGTTAATCTGCATCAGGTCATGGTACTATGTAAAGTCTTAGTTGAAGTAACAGTAGGAGTTCTTTGTCATGATATGAATTAGAGGAGTTTGAGTGGTTTGGTCTTGGTCTCACAATGGTATAATTTTCTGATATTTCTGAGAAATATGTAAAGAACTTTATCTCTGAACATTTCTTTCTCAGTACAATGTGTATTCAGACTTGTTCAGTATTAAACACTAGTGTTCCATTGCAACAGATTCAGTAGTAAAGTCTGAACTCACTGAAACTCTTCACTAATTCTGAAAGTAGAATGAACCTGTTAATTCTTGCTCATGACAAGTTCACGGTGATGAGTCTCTCAAAAGTTATTGATCCTAGTTAGAATAGCAATGGTTTCTGAACTCACTGAAATTCACAAGTGTTAGTAAAGTCTGAACTCACTGAAACTCTTCTCTAGTTCTGAAAGAAGACTGAACCTGTTAATTCTTTCTCATGACAAGTTCACGGTAATCAGTCTCTCAAAATTTATTGATCCTAGTTAGAAATAGTAATGGTTTCTTGTATTCTTGCGCCTCTGCATTTGGTGTTCTTTAGGATGCAGTTATTGATCACATTAATCATGTTTACCTCCCATTTCCTATCATATACAGAAATTGTGGTCTGTGTTTAGATTGTGGTGACTTATGAATTTTAGGAAAGCTGAAGCTTCAGGTTGCTTCATAAAGAACTGAGACTTTCACTGCTGTTCTTTTGAATTGTTGTCTGTTATTTATGAATTGCTCTGTCATAAACTCATGATGTGTAAAGTGTTAGTTGAAGTAACCGTTGGAGTCCTTTGTCATTATTTGTGGACTTGAGACATTGAGTCATTTGGTTTTGGTCATTTCTTATCATATCGCAATTTTATCCGTAAAGAATTTTATCTCTGAGAATTTCTTTCCCGGTGCAAGGAGTGTTGTTATGCCTGCGGCCGTGAGGGTTCCTCCCCATCTGCCGTCGATGTGCTGTGAGCTTGAAAACTACGCTGCTTGATGTTGCCAAGGGAAAGTTGAAGGATTTTGCTCAGAGGTATTATTGCCTGGAATGCAAAGGAGTCTTTGAAGAAACGCATAAAGAGCATGAGGAGAAGACAATTCTGCTAGGTCGATACAAGGGACAGCCGGTTGCTTGGCTCACCGGAGAGGGGTTGTGGACTAGTTTGTTTGAAAGAATCGAGACAACACCAGAGCGTGCGATCCAACCGTATCTGCTCTATACACCTCAGGTCCCAAGATGCGACGTGTGTCACGATGTTATCTCCACCGACTGCTTGTATGGCGTGTTGTGGCCCTACTGTAGTTTGCAGTGCTATGTAAGTGTCTTTTTTAAACATTTTTATGCTGAGTAATTTGCTTAAAAAATGATACCGAGTAAGTTAACAAACTGTAATATTTTGCAGGCGGCCAGAGATGGTGGGGAAGAGGAGAAGGCCATCACTGCCTTGGAAAATTAAAAGAATTTTACAGTGGCGCCATAGGCTTCTGTCTTACGTGTATTCAGCGGCCCTCATCACCCGTGGATTTTCAGACATAAAGAGCACGACTGGTTACTAAGTGTCCGGATAACAGTCAGATGGAGCAAGGCCAAGATTAGTGCTACCAGATGATCATCAAAGAAAAGGATTGCCAGTTAACACGGTACGTGTCGTGGGAAAGTGCATCGTATCGTTGTTCAGTATTAAACACGTGCTTCCATTGACTTTCTGTTGTGCCTCAATTTGCAGGGATCGGCCGGGGATGAAGTCCTCATCGAGATGATGAGACCGTGCGGTGTTTCTGCGGCAAACGTGTATTGAGTGCAGTGAGCTGTAGTCTACAGTGTTTACTGGACGCCGCCGTCAGCAGGGAGCCCCAGTTCTTCTTAAGAAGACCACTGCTTGCGAGACAATCTCTGATTTGAAGACATCCCTGTTTAAATACCATGCTCATGTTCTTATCTGCCTGTAATAATGTTGCTAGATTCACTGCCTGTTCTGTTAACTGATGTGACTTCCATGACCGGGTGGTTGAGGAAAAGTATTCTGTAAACCGGATTTTTCTTTTGATTCAATCGAACTGAGGCTGTGGGGCAAGTTTTGCCCTTGAATGAAAACAAAAGATTTCTTGAATTGAGCTGCTGTTGAATGGGGGAAATTTCTGATAAAACACATTGCAGTCTTAATAACCTGGTAGCTTTCCATATAACATGAAATGTATAAGTGCAACGGTCCATGGTTTTCTACTTTTAATACTGCCCTGCTATTTTTCAAACAATAAAGAAAAGTGAAGCTTCCAGGTTGCTTCATCAAAAAATTATGAGTTACTACTGCAGTAGCAGAGGCAAATAAAGGGAAAATCCTGCGTGTCAGCTTTTACTGAACTATGTCATCTTGCCTTCGGTCCTCACTTCAGTTTCATCAGTCGCCATTTCCTAAGAAACGCACAAAAGAAACGTTAGCATAAGAAACTGAGCAGTAGAACCATTTAAAAACATGGCTTTTTGGGTAAGAAGTAAGCGAGCTTGTGGATACTTTTGAAACTTTATTTAGACAACACCAGAATCTAACTTGCCAACTGTAGCAGTCAGATCACTAGAAATAATATGCGATAGAATGTGTGCAAACTTTTACACCTACCATTGTTAGCTCAACTATCTGATGGAATATGCCATTTATGATGTGTCGAAACCATTTAAGAAATTGCTTCAAAATTGCAAATTATAATGAACTCTTGTGTTTTTCATTCTAAATATGGTCCAAATTCATCAAGGCCATTATTTAAAAAAATTTTGATTACAGTGGCGCCATATCACCAGTTTTCATACCCGTAACAGAAGGAAAACAGACATAAAGAGCACGACTGGTTAAGTGTCCGCTCAGATGGAGCAAGGCCAAGATTAGTGCTACCAGATGATCATCCAAAGAAAAAGGATTGAGTACAGTTAACACGGTACCCACTAAAGTGCATCGTCATCTTTACTTGAATATTGACTTGCTGTTGTGCCTCCAATTTGCAGGGCTCGGCCGGGGATGAAGTCCTCATCCGAGATGATGAGACCGTGCGGTGTTTCTGCGGCAAACGTGTATTGAGTGCAGTGAGCTGTAGTCTACAGTGTTTACTGGACGCCGCCGTCAGCAGGGAGCCCCAGTTCTTCTTACCAAGACCACTGCTTGCGAGACAATCTCTTATTTGAAGACATCCCTGCCCATGCTCATGTTCTTATCTGCCTGTGCCCATAATGTTGCTAGATTCACTGCCTGTTCTGTTAACTGATGTGACTTCCATGACCGGGTGGTTGAGGAAAAGTATTCTGTAAACCGGATTTTGTCTTTTGATTCAATCGAAAGGCTGTGGGGCAAGTTTTGCCCTTGAATGAAAACAAAAGATTTCTTGAAGGGAGCTGCTGTTGAATGGGGGAAATTTCTGATAAAACACATTGCAGTCTTAATAACCTGGTAGCTTTCCATATAACATGAAATGTATAAGTGCAACGGTACATGGTTTTCTACTTTTAATACTGCCCTGCTATTTTTCAAACAATAAAGAAAGGTGAAGCTTCCAGGTTGCTTCATCAAAAAAAATTATGAGTTACTACTGCAGTAGCAGAGGCAAATAAAGGGGAAAATCCTGCGTGTCAGCTGGGTTACTGAACTATGTCATCTTGCCTTCGGTCCTCACTTCAGTTTCATCAGTCGCCATTTCCTAGGACTTAAAAACAAAAGAAACGTTAGCATACAGAAACTGAGCAGTAGAACCACTTAAAAAAACATGGCTTTTTAGGTAAGAAGTAAGCGAGCTACCACATACTTTATACTTTATTTATTCTTATAATAATCTAACTTGCCAACTGTAGCAGTCAGATCACTAGAAATAATACTATAGAATGTATGCAAACTTTTACATTATGGAGCTACCATATTTAGCTCAACTATCTGATGGAATATGCCATTTATGATGTGTCGAAACCATTGAAGAAATGAACTTCATAATTGCAAATTATAATGAACTCTTGTGTCGATTTCATTCTAAATATACATCCACTTCATCATCAAACTTATTTTTAAAAAAAAATTTTGATGACTCATGCTTGAAATATCACCAGTTTTCATATTTTTAACAAAACAAGCCCAATAGTCTAACTTAGTTCAGAAAGGTCAAGTTATCAGAGTAATATTATACTGCGGCCACCCATTTTAAACCTGACCATGGTATGGTTCGCATTTCGCTTCAGTCTTTGGGCATGAAATGAGAAGTTTACCTAAACTTATCCTGCATTTTCTGGCACCATATCTTTTAGTCACTCTTTGCTATGTGAGCGACCATCAAAATGGTCAGTGTTTACAATGGATGATTCTTGCCTAATGGGGTTCGTATCAATTCCTATAAGGGGTCAAAGGGAAATGTCAGAAAAAATGGCAACGATGAGAAGAGAAAAGTGTTGTGTGCGATGAATGGAAGTAAATTGTCACAAACCTGGCAGAGTAACTCTTTCTTGAGTTGAGGTTAGCTGATGCTTTGCCACTACCTCGCCCGGAAGCATCATCTTGCAAAGAAAAATCTAAGTTAGGAAAGTTCCTGTGAAACAGCAAAGTGGTACCTAAGATGGTAAGGCTTTCGCTCAAGATTTTGGTCCACTCCCAATAAAATGATTACCTCAGAGGATTCCGGCATTTGAAATGTTCGAAGGTGGAACTGCGATGATTCCAAGTGAAATGGAGCTTCTTTAATGGTTTTGTCTACATTTGGTAATACAAAAGACAGTGGTTGGTTTCGTGGAGGATTTAATGGGTCAAATGCCTGATGAACTCCTGAACTTTGGTTTACAGGTGGCATCACTGCCCCAGAGCTTGATGCTATGATGTTGCCCCCGCCAAGTGCAGCAAACATTTGTGATGCTTGTGCAGGCTCAAGTGCGCCAGACAAATATGGAGGAGGGTTCAAGTAAACACCATTTCTCATAGACAGCATCTATAACAAAATAATAAGTAAAAGTTACACTCTATACTTGCAGTTCAGCAATTAATACTACCCATTAAAGTATAACTTGGAAAAGTATGTAACTAACGTGTGCAATGAAAATGCATTTACTGAACATAGCAATATTTGGTTCCTAACTAGGCCCTCACTGTCACAAGCAACCTAGCATTTCTGTGAAATAAGGAAATAGGCAGTATTTTTGGGTTAACACTAACCACATACACAGTCAGTCTATCACTAACCACTACATTGCGATTCCATAACTTCTTGTGTGTCTCCATTATTTAGCACCTTAGGCTACTGCAAACCATCTTTGCCATCACCTTTCCTGTGCATGTTTTTTTAATGTCTCTTTCCTGTACATGTATCGCAGCATATAAGGGTTTTTTTTTTTTTTTTTTTTTTTTTTTTTTTGCAAAGATAAGGGTTTGCACATAACTTTGCAGTTCTACCAGTTCAATAGCCATATTGTTTAACTTGAGGTCACACAGGTTGATGAGATTATGTTTCAAACAAAGTATACATCTTGACAAGTACTCAGTGCCCAAATTGCCATCCAACATATAAACAGGGGTACCAGGCCGTGCTTTTACATAACAAAACAACATGCAAGCTTGCCATTGATCAATAGTTTAGCCACAATAACGTACCAGTCCAAAACTAAATTGTAAACAGATGAAAATGGAAGGTATCAGCAAATTAATGAAGCTATCTCTATCTCTTCAAATCAAAAATAATTAAACTGAAGCACCCATCACACATAATGCAACTGGAACGGCCCCTGCTGGTTATAATAAGCCGACTGGCATCAAAAGTCATGCAAGTCTGCCGTCGCGGATTTGATGAAGAATCAGTAAAGGCCGGGTACTCTCTATTGTACCAATGTTTTGTACCAGAAAGATGCATCGACACCATGTGGATTGTAGACGTTTCCTATTTGCTCACCTGCACTTGGAGCTGCAGTTGCTTCAGATACTCAATGGCCTCGTCAAGCATGGATGCCTTGTCGGTCTGCACTCCCCAAAAAAAACATCACAACAGAAACACAATACGGTCAAGTCTAACACTAACAACTGAACAGCCTTTGCAAGCGAGCGAGAGTCAGAGAGAGAGAGAGAGAGAGCTCTTGTGAGTTTCCAGTGACCTTGTTGGAGTTGGGTATCAGGCTCTGCAGCGCCTTCATCTTCTCGTTGATCTTGCTCCTCCTCCTCTGCGCCCAAAAGCCAACAAAACCAAGCAGCGATCTTTAGCACTCGCACTAAGAGCACGACCGGCGAGAGAAGGAAAAAAAAAAAAAAAAACTCTGAAATTTCGAGAAATGGCAGCGGCACCACCTTCTCGGAGAGGTTGTGCACCTCGGCAGCGCGGCTCCGCTTGCTGCCAGACCCGCCGCGCGTCCGCTCCGACGGTGGCTCGGGCTCCGACCCGCCCGCGTCGCTGTCCCCGAGCCCGCCAGCATCCTCCCCGTAGTCCACCTGCTGGCCGTGGCCCAGCGCCACCGGGAACGCCGCCACCCCGCCGAACATCTGGCGCCGCACCTCCTCCTCCTCCTCGAGCTGCCGCCGCCGCTGGTGGTGGTGCTGCAGGAGCGCCATCGCCTCCCGCCCGTGGCCCTGCACGGCCCCGCGGCCCACGCCGAAGCCGCCGAGCCCCTGCTCGTTCATCACCACACAGCGCCTGTCGCGGAGGCGAGAGAAGAGCTCCCGGCTCCGTTGGGAGTCTGGAGAGGAGGAGGCGAGGCGAAGGGGGGGAGACTGGAGAGAGGAAGGCGAGGTGGGTTTGGGGCTCGGCCGCTTGCTTCTTTTAGTGCTTGCGCCCATGCCGTGCTGCTGCCGCTGAGCGGAGCCGAGCTCGGTGGGTGGCCGGTTGCTTGCCCGCGCCCGCGCACCGCACCCCGCCCCGCTTTGGGCTTGTTTTTTCGTGGACTTTTTACGGGGTTTTGGCCGCTTTTCCCCGGGCGCGGCCGTGCGGCAGCGGACGACGGATTCCGTCCCGGCTCCGCGTGTCAGCTAGCCAGCAGCAGCAGCAGCGGTTTCTGTTTCCTCCTCTGGGTCTGTGCAGTGCAGAGCGGGTGTGCATTTATGTTGCCTTTCAGTTGTGTGTGGGTTTGGGTTTCTCAGTTCAGCGATCAGCAGCGCTGTGGGTTTCTGCGTCTGGAGTTTTTGTGGTGTAGCGTGTTGTTGCTTTCGTTTTAGGTGGATTTGCTAAAATAGCATCTATTCCGGCGATAGTGGTGAGCTTTCAAATAAAGATGTAACGGTGAGCTGGCAAGAACAACACTTCCTTTAAATAACACTATACCAAAGAAACAAAAGATAAGAAGATGAAATATTGAGAACCAAATAACTAAATAAAACTTGTCAATGCACAAACAACACTATGGATTAGGACTTTATTAATGATATAAGATTGCACGCAAATCGGCAGATGTAAAATATAACATTACTCAGTCAGGCACATTTATACCTGAAAACCAAGAACCCGAACCGAACCAGAATAGAAACCAAACTGAACTTTCGTTTTTCAGGCATTTTTGTTAACGGCTTATGGTGGAGTCCTTGTGATCAATTTTATCATCTGGCAGTCTCGACTCCTTCAAAATAAAAACTTTGCGGTGTTTAGTTACGGCTGGCGGTTTTGACAACGAATGAAAACATACGAACAACCGTAAAACCGGTCGTGTTCTGAATATCATCCTTCGCTTCCCCAATCCTTCAAAAGAGGTCGATATATAGCATTTAAGTGGACACCAAAGCTCACCACACATTTATCACAAGGCCTAGAGAGGCCTCGAGGCTCCCCTCCTCCTCTTCCTCCCTCGCCGAGACCGATTCAGTTATGAGTCACCCGTTCCCCCGCTTGGGCCCTCTCCGCTCCAAAAAGAGAAGGGGAGACTCTCATTTCAGATCACAAGTCAAAGAATGCATCCCAGAAAGAAAAATTTGCAAGACAAAGAGATGAATATATTAACACCTGTCTAACTCTCTATAAGCTTCCTCTCCCATCCAATAAAGTAAAAGATGCAATTATAAGCCCGCCTCCAAACCTTTCTAGACAGCAACGGTAAGACCAACCAAATTCCTACAAGGACATGTTCATATCATCCACAGTTTTGCAGTCACTAATCAGACAGCTGCAGAAGACAAATGGATTGCAAGGCATGAACCTCGATTGGGGCATGAATGGAACATAAGGAGAAGACCATTCCTCTTACCAGCCTGAAAGAAACGAAAATTTACTTGTACAAACAACTTTTAGTGTTTAGAATTCAGAGTCAATGCCCAAGCTGAATACATCAGGCATAAATTCATATGAAGGACATCTGGTGCAACAACATATAGACGTTGAATAGGCAAATGGCTACGGCGTTGAGGATTGTCACTTGAGTAGACCTGATTACTGAACGAGGAGATCATGTGCTTTCTTGTGCTATTGTAATACAACCATGGCTAACCCAAAATAGTAAGAAATCCTGAATGGCAAGGTACCGGTGGAGGCCGTGCAGAATTTCGGCGAGAGAAGAAGGAGTGAGGGATACATGGCTCGAAAAGGCACCTTATCCTCACGACCGGTGGCATGTTCCTCCATGGGCTAGGTCGACCGAGCCGTCGGCGTCGGGGTGCTGGGCGCGGGAGAGAGAGGGCTTCCGCGGCTTGGCGCGCGAGGTGGCAGATGGTGATGCTGATGGTGGCGCCCGTCGCGACAGCAGCGAGGAAAGCCACGGCGGCCCAGCCCTGGATGTGAACCGAGCACCGGCAGGCCCAGCCGCCACGACGTGTGCCGCCCCTTCCTACACAATCGAAGGTGACACCTGGTCGCGCAGTAGCGCCTCCATGGAGCCGGGCGTGCGGCACGGGGGCCTACGTTGGGTCTTGGATCAGACGGTGCTTGAGGTGAAGTTCCCTGAGGAGCTTGGACTGGCGGCCTGATGCGTCTGAGTAATTGCGGGATCAGAGGGTCGCGACCGACCGAGGTAGGCCCCCAGTTTTATCCGCTCAAAACCGACAAATTATATCGGGAGTAAAAACCGAAACCAAAATGGTCGGTTTTACATTTTTGAATAACCGGGATTGACTTTTGATTCTTGAAAACCGAACTTTTGAGGAACCGAATCAACCGAACCGAATAAGCTTCGGTTTAAACCGAATGCCCAGGTTGAAACATAACATAACTTAAACAAATAAAAATCTGCAAATGTAAAATAATAACATGACTTAAACAAGCGGGTGATTAACTTTATAACTTCTAAGTGCAAAATTTACAAATTTTTGGGGTGTTTTGTTGCGCCCAAACCTTGCCTCGCCACAAAGAGCGGCAGCCACAGGAGCCTCCTCCGTTTGGTTGAATACGCCGGTTGTGGCGCCCACAATGTTTCTTAGGCTTATTTTTGAAAACGCCGAAGGTGTGGCGGCCACAATCTTCAAATAAAATATCGCAACAATCCTCGACTTAAACAAGGGTGACAATCTTATAACTTCTAAGTAGGCGGCGTGGGTGTTTGAATCAAACAGCCCCTTATATCATCTACTAAATGATGATAGGCTTAAATAAGACCGACATTTGGACCGAACGAGATTATAGAGGAAGAGCCTTCGTAAAAAAAAAAAAACTCATTCTTTTTATAGTGTAATCAAGATGATGAGGAATCATACTAAGAGAAAATAAATAAATACGAGAAGAGATCTCTCACACAACCTATAATTATTCTCAAACTATCTCCGGCCTTTTTCCTCGTGTGGCGTGTTTAGCCAAGAAAAAATAGAGAATTGTGTAAACCTCACCTAGTATTCCCTCTTTTCTCCCTTCGCTAGATAGGATTTTTTTTAACATGCAAACCTTATCTGTCTAAGAGCATGGTTATGCATATCTGCAATTTATTTATCAGCCTACTTATATAGTAGTTGACGATATACTTTATCTTTAATACATGATCCACTCTCTTCTCTAACAAAATTTCTTTTTCTATAGGCTCTAACAAAGTTTCTTGGCTCACTTGTATGAGTTTTTGTAATCTTATAATTAGAGGCAGAGCTATTTTGATAGCAGGAGTGAATAGGTGCACACGCGCCCACGTAGAAAAAAAAAACAGTAATTATAAATTTATAATCTTTTTTTTTTTGAGCGAAATTTATAATCTTTTCTTACCGTATAAACGTTCTCAACCCAAACCTAATAATTTTCAAATAGGCTGACGTCGTCGGTCCAGCCCAAACCTAACTCGACCCAACCCAACCACCACGCCAGTCCAAATTTCCTTGTCCCGCGGTCCCTCGGCGCATCTTATAATTTGTTTAATTATGTACTGGGCCTGGACCCGAACGAAAAAAAAAAAAAAGTAAAAAGTCTACTTTTTAGTCCTCCAACTTTTACGAAAGTCGATTTTGGTCCCCTCAACTCAAAAACCCAAAAATAGGTCCTCAACTTTTCAAACCACGCAGATTTCATCCTCGGCGGGTTTGGCCGGTGGTTTTTACACAGTAACTCCGGTTTTGCTACAGTGGTTATGGTTTCGTTTTTTCCCTTTTCTTATTTATTTCGGCTGAATCTTTCAAAAATCATAGTAAATCACAGAAAAATCATAAAATAGAAAATCTAATTTTGTTGGACTCCACATAAGTAGAGCTACGCAATGAATATATAATATGGTATACTTTAATATAAAATTTTTGCTATGAAGGTTTTGCCTTTTTTCTTTTTATTTATTTCAGCTCAATATTTAAAAAAAATTATAAAAATCATAAAAATTGAAAAACCAAATTTGCTAGACTCCACATGAGCATATTTACACAATAAAGATATATAGGTGTACTATTTAATTCATTGGCCAGATCTATCGATCGGGTTCACGGCTACAGACGACGCGTACGCAGATCGGTCGACAAAGAAACCTTGCTAACCTAACCCAGCTAAAAGAGCCACAAGAACTACGTCTTTGTGTTATTGCGCGCCTCATGTGGAGTCCAACAAAATTGAATTTTTTATTTTATAATTTTTCTGTAATTTACTATGATTTTTTAAAGATTGAGTTTGAAAATAAATAAAAAAAAAAAAAGGCAAAACCTTGTAGTAAAAACTTTGTACTAAAGTATACCATATTATATATTCATTGCGTAGCTCTACTCATGTGGAGTCCAACAAAATTGAATTTTCTATTTTATGAATTTTCTGTGATTTACTATGATTTTTGAAAGATTCAAATTAAATAAATAAGAAAAAAAGGGAAAAACGAAACCAGAGTCACTGTAGCAAAACCGGAGTTACTGTAGCGAAACCACCGTCCAAACCCGCCGAGGGACGAAATCTGCACGCTTTGAAAAGTTGAGGGATCCGTTTTGTCCGGTTTTGGAGTTGAGGGATCAAAATCGGACTTTCGCAAAAAGTTGAAGGACCAAAAATAGACTTTTTCCAAAAAAAAAAAAAAAAAAAAGAAAGGAAATGAATAGAACAATCCAATGGGCTTCAATCAGGTGTCTGAGCAACACACGATCCAGTGGGCTTCAATCAAATGTCTTCCAACATCCATCTAAGCAAACACTCAGTCCAGTGGGCTTCCATCAAATGCCGGACGCTATTCTAGAACATCCAGGGTCGAAGCGGCCCCAACTCCGAGTCCGATTCCGCCCGGAACCGACCGTCTCTGCCTTTCCGTGTCTGGTACGTAGGCCTTCTCCCCATAAACCACCCGACTTGCTTCCAGTAACCCCCAGGCTCATCCCCTGTTCGCTAATCGCCCTGTTCGCTAATCGCTACACGCTCACGCACGCTCCCCATTCCCTAGGGTTTATCTATCAGCTTCCAGTTCTGTTCTGGGGAGCGAGGGTTTATCAGCGACGCGGCGGCGGCGGCGGCGGCGACTTAGCTAGGGTTTCCTTCGGATCCCGTCCCGGTGAGGCGATGGAGGATTCGGCTGTGGACGACCTGATCCGGCGCCTCCTCGAGGCCCGCGGCGGGCGTACCGCGCGCAACGCGCAGCTGACCGACGCCGACATCCGGCGCCTCTGCGCCGCCGCCAAGGAGGTGTTCCTCTCGCAGCCCAACCTCCTGGAGCTCGAGGCCCCCATCAAGATATGCGGTAAGTGCTCTCTCCCGACTCCCGACATCCCTGATATGTGTCTTGGCTGGCGTGCTAGCCCGTTATTTAGGCTCTCATCTTCTCTCGTTTGTTTGGCGCAAACTACTTTGCTAGATACATAGATGCAGCGGTTTCGGGTCGTGCTTCTCTTTGCGGCTCTTGTTATTGAGATGGCCTCGCCAAATTAGCTGTTCTTGATTGAAATCCGTAGTCGTTTGACGTGCTTTGGGGGTAACTAAAGGTGGGGGCGTGTGTGCTGTGCGAAGTTCAAATGACCTTAGGCTGCGTTTGGATGTCAATATTGGAGGGTTTGGCATTGAATTGACCCCAATACCAAATCAGCCATGACATTGTATTGGGCTACAATTCAATTCTGTTGTTTGGATGGCTATTGCATTGACTTATGGAATCCTCTGAAGCATCCAATTCTATTTCATGTTTGGATGCACGCACTTATGGAATTGAAAAAAAAAAGAAAGATTGGTTGCGTTGCTAGCTCATGGAGGAGGCAGGGGAGGACGGCAGTGCGCCTGGCCGATGTAGGAGGCAGGGGAGAGTGCGCTATCTGTGAGAAAGAAGGGGTGTAGCCGGCCCTGAGGAAGAAGAGGGGGCACTGCCGCCGTGAAGGGAAGGAGAGGGGCCACTGTTGGCAGCCAACCTCCGCCACCCCCAATCCCGAGCACCCCCTTCGGTCTTCGCTCCTCTCCGCCATGCCCACACGACCAAGTCCAACCCGCGGAGGAGGAGAGGTTGGCCGGACGTGGGGAAGGAGAGGGAGGCCGGACTAGGGGAAGAAGGAGAGGGAGGCCGAGCTTGGGGGAAGGAGAGGGAGGTGCCGGACCTGGTGAGGTTGACCGGCGGAGGCGGGGAAGAGGGCACTCGTGCCGTCGGGCGTCGGCAACGGAGAAGAGGCCCCCAATTCCACTCAATACGGAGGGGTCCGGCTCTGTATTGGTTCAGTCCCCTTCCAGTTATAGTTCAATACCTTGGTATTGGGTTTCCAATGCCAAACTTCAATTCCAAGTGCATCCAAACAGCAGCATTGAGGAAACCTGATTTCAATTCCAATGTCTAGCCTCCAATATATACATCCAAACGGGGTGTTAGATGTGACGTGCTAACCCGTTACTTAGGCCCTCATCTTCTCTCTTGTGTTAGATCAAACAAGCTAATAGCAGCTACTAGTTAGCTGCTACTATTAGCTAGCTAACTATAGCAGCTAATGGATCCAAACAGGACCTATGACTCGGAACAAAAAAATGTGGTGGTGTGAATAACTCAATTTGTTGTGTTCACATAGTTTGCCTGTTTTTATAGGTCACGTAGAGGAGCTATCCTTCACTTGGATCTCCCTGACATATTGTTTAGATGTGTAGTTTCTGTAGTGTGGTATCCTGGCATTCCAGAATTGATAACAATGGTTTGCCTTGTCAAGTCAATAAGTATTCATAAAGAGGGACTAATAGTCCCTAGTCCACTTGTCTCTAAAGAGGGGCTAATTGGGACTAATGGTCATGTCTAGTCCCTAGTCCCAAGAATCCAAATACCCCTTTAGTGTGCTTATTCCACTAGTAAATATTGCTTTGTCTTGTAGTAATTAGTAAGCCGCGTTGATTCACCTTGATGTTAGTGCTATGCTCTGTAAACTCATCAATTAACTATTTATATAATTTACATTGATGCAATAATGTGGATAATGATAAACATTTTTTTTCTTTACTATGCAGGGGATGTCCATGGGCAGTATTCAGATCTTCTTCGATTATTTGAGTATGGTGGCTATCCACCAGAAGCAAATTATCTGTTCTTGGGTGACTATGTTGATCGGGGGAAACAGAGCATAGAGACAATATGCCTTCTCTTGGCTTACAAGATAAAGTACAAAGAAAACTTCTTCCTCCTTAGGGGAAACCATGAAAGCGCCTCGATCAACCGGATATATGGGTTCTTTGATGAGTGTAAGAGGAGATTCAATGTCCGTATCTGGAAGATATTCACTGAGTGCTTTAACTGCCTCCCTGTGGCTGCGCTTATTGATGATAAGATCTTTTGCATGCATGGGGGGTTGTCTCCTGAGCTTAAGAACATGGATCAGATACGGAACATTTCTCGTCCTGTGGATGTTCCGGACGTTGGTCTCCTTTTGTGATTTGCTATGGTCGGACCCTGATAAAGAGGTTGATGGTTGGGGTGAGAATGACAGGGGTGTTTCCTACACCTTTGGAGCGGACACAGTTGCCGAGTTTCTTCAGAAACATGATCTAGATTTGATCTGCAGGGCCCACCAGGTAATACACCTTTCCTGTAAGTAAGAACAGTTCTTTATGTTTGTGTGATCATTTTTAGTTGATATTATTCCAACAAGTTATGACTATCACGCTGAAAACAGCTGAAAACAAATGGCCACCAACCTGCAACCCAAAAAAGAATAATTGAAATCCTGTAATTTGGTGCCTTCTTCTGAAGATGGCTATTGCTTCTGGTCTATATTGGGTTGTATTTTGTTAAAAGAAACAACATAAGTATATTGTTTCACAGTATCAACATGTTTGCACTGTTACCTACCATTTTTTAAAGGGAACAGTATCTATCCCTCCTATTGAGTAAACAAAAATGTGTATATTTCCTTCTGCAGGGTGAGTTTTCATTTGTATGACAATATATAAGCCAAGGTTCTAAATCTTTGAACTATTTACTTTGTTTGAGGCCATCGACCTTGAACTGGTTGTGGTTAATACTTGCTGTCAACTATTGCTGATATTTTACTGCGTCAGCTTGGATGCTTAAGTTCAACCTAAGACACTTTACATACTTGCTGTCAACTATTGTTGATATTTTACTGCGTCAGCTTGGATGCTTAAGTTCAACCTAAGACACTTTACATATTAGCCCTATTTCTGAAATATGAAGATTAAATTTCCTTTTGTTTAGATATGTTTTAGGGAAAATATAACTGGAACATCTAGATTGCTATATCTGTTGATGTCAGTGTTGTGATTTTTTTTGTTGTTGTGCACTGCCTTCATTACCATTGACTTCTCCCTAACTGAATATAACTTCACAGGTTGTGGAGGATGGCTATGAATTTTTTGCGAACCGGCAGCTTGTAACAATATTCTCAGCACCAAACTACTGTGGAGAGTTCGACAATGCTGGTGCACTGATGAGCATTGATGACTCTCTAGTATGTTCGTTCCAGATACTGAAGCCTTCAGAAAAGAAAGGAAAAGCAGGAACTTCCAACATGTCAAAACCCGAACACCTCCCAGGAAGATAAAAATAAGTGTTACCCGAATTTAGCCAGATTCTCGTTATCAAACTGGATTTGTGAAGTTGTGATAAAGTCCTACCTGCGCAAATGATATGGGTGGTTTTTTGGCGGTCTTAACACGGTGTTAAACTGTGGACTGCTGTGCCTCATGTATTTCTGATCTGAAGTCTGATGCAAATGTATCCTGGCGTTTTGCCAACCAAAAAAGATTATGCTAACAAAAACTTTAATTTTTTTTATTGTGGAGTGTGGACTTGTGTTGTTATTCCCCCACAAATGCAACATGTTTATTTTGGGTGGCATTGTCTGCGGTGGAGATCGTGCCTTTTGTACTTAACCTGCAAGGTTTGTCCTTGGAAATATCAACTACCAGCAGATGCCCTTTACTGAAGTTGCCGAACATAACCCAATTTTTAAGAACATAAGCTTAGCTAATAGTCAAAGCAAGTATTTGGTCCTTTTTACTACTAAAATAACTAATGTTTTGAGCATGTTTAGGTGACGATACATGCTGATATCCCTTAATCACTATATCAGGTCATCCAGAGCTGGCTCCGTCTCTATTTGCTGTTCTGCAATGTACACGGACATCCCTACAATGTATTAGGTCTTGTTTGGCACCGTTCACTTGATCTGCTTCAGTTGCTCCTCTCTGAATTTCTGATAGCGCTTGTTCCTTTTCTACATTGGGGCATGCTGTCACTGGCCATACACCAAATCCTTTTAGCTTTAGCCAAGTTGATGAAAAATATGCTAATATCTATATCATCAATTCGTTTTGTTCAACTCAGCATCAAGTACATGTACATTAGGTATTAACTGTTTTCCTATAAACTTAATCAAGGATAGAGAAATTTGATTTAGGCAAAACTAACATCTTATTCTCTCTATTTTCAAATTGTAAGATGTTTGTTTTTTTACATAGTTTTTACTATACACTTAGTGAAAACTAAATATATAGATATATAAGTATATAAGAACAATATATAAGGAGTGGAATATCTTCAAGGATTTAGCTATGGATAAAAGCGTGTGAAGGCTAGCTATCCGAAGTAATTCGATGTTGTTACTTTGGTTGCCTGGTGCCGGCTTAGGCATGTCTCACGAGTCACGGCGTGCAAAAGGAAGCAGTGAGTCACTGATGAGTATGGCTCCTAGGAACAGGAATGAGGTTCGTTTTTTTTGTAGAGCCAGGTTCTTGAGATGCAAGATTTAGCAAGTAATTAAGACTTGTTATTGTAAAATGAGTATTATACAATCAATTAAATAAATATTATGTTAGCACTTTAATTTATTGTGTTCGTCTAAATCGGTACTCCTTTGGCTTAGGTATCATCAATATTGTTGTACGGGTGTATAACCAGGTATGGGCTTCGTAAACGGCTCATCTTTGCACGCTAGAGAATTGATACACACTTTGTACTCCCTACATTTGAAATTATATAAGATGTTTGACTTTTTGTATCCTAAGTTTGGTCATTCGTCTTATTCAAAAAAAATTTGTGCAAGCATGTCAAATTTAAGTCATTTTTTTAATAAAGTACACCCAACAAAAGATGTGACATTTGGTACAATTTTTGAATAAGACGAGTCAAGAGAAAATCAAACATTTCATAACTTGGAGCGGAGTCAGTAGAATTGATTTCCTGTCTTAACTCCACCGACAATTGTTTTTGAATCAATCGTCATGCTCGCTTGTCTTGTCTTGGCTTATCTTATTTTAGTTTATTCTCTCTCACGTAATACTATTTAATCGGTTAAAATCAGCTAAACAGATTCAATGTTCACAAGAGTTGCATAGACCACATTACCCTTTATTTGGTTATCTTAAAATCATTAGTAGCACTATGGACCCAACCTAAATTAATTTGATACTCCCTCCGTCCTAAAATAATTGTCGTTTTCACTTCCCGAGAAATAACTTTAACTAAATATATATTAAAATTTATTAATATTTATGTTACATAATTAGTATCATTCCAAAGATCCTTTAATCTAGTTTTTTAACAAATCTATTTGAAGATACTAATCTTACGCGTATTTTCTACTTAACCGAAACAAACTTGCGGCACGAACACCCAAAAACGACACTTAATTTAGGACGGAGGGAGTAATTGCCAACAAGCCTTAATTGTTAGGGAGATGATAAAATTAGAACAAGTGATATTATGTTCATCTATTTTTATTAGAGGAGGTTGTCACGTATCACACGCGTTCAACATGGAACGCATTAAATCCGATGGAGAAAACGGGCCATAAAGGGCCCGAAAGCCACGCCGCTTGGGCCTCACGCCATGCCCTAGGGGCACACACACATGGGAGGTGGGCGCGGCGCCACTGCCACAACCGTTGTCGCCGCCATCGTCATCGTCATCTAGTCTCCATTTTGGGTCTTAGTAGATTAGGAAAGTGTTGTTTAGATAAGGGATTGCATTTCAGTTTGTTAGCAAAGGAAATTCCAAATCCAATAAGAATCTCGAGGTTGCTTAAAAATCAAGTAATGCTAGGACTATAAATACTAGCAAAGATGTAATCGTCAAAAATCAAGAAGTAAATAGTCAAAAGACTCTTATCTCTCCCTCTTCCTCTACTCTCGCGCCTCTCCCTATCCTCTCCCTTCTCGGTGCCGCCGCCCCTACCCTACCCTACCCTAGCCGCCGACTACGCCCCTACCCTAGCGCCGCCGCCCCAAGCCCTAACTGCCAGGTGAGCCCCTCGGCGAACCCTTTGACATCACGACTTACAATTTCTTGAAGAAAACATGAAACTGAAATGTTTCAGATTACGGAGCTGTTTTTAGTGATTGTAATACTGTCATCAAACATGACCTAAAACATCATCTAATATGGGACAGAGCGTGGAGAGAGTACCACAACAAACAACATGACGTGACCTATCTAACTATAACTGACTTAGATTTTTTTTCCCTTCACAAACGTGTATATTTGTCCGTATTTCATTAAGAAGACTGAATTAAATTGTAAACACTAGCAGAAAACAAACTTCGAAGGGGAAAAAAGAACAATATTTCAACGGATAAAAGTTTAGTCTGAGAAAAAAAAAAAACTCGTCACTCCCTCATCAGGGCTTTTGGATTTCCTCCATTATTATCCTTCTTACTGAACGCTGCACCAACTGTTAATAAGTGTCAAAAGTGTCAACCACCTACATACTGTAATTCCACTTTCTTGTATCAGACGCTAGCCATCCGCCCTGCTCCTCCCCCACCGCTCACGCTCCGCGGCCGGCCGGCCGCGCAAAACCCTCGGGTGATGGCGACCGCCGCCGCTACGGCGCATCACCCAACTCCGTCGACGCCGCTCCAGCAGCAACAGCAACTGAATCAGCAACACAAGGACCAGCAGGCGGCGCTGTCCATCAACGCACTCCGCCTGAAGGCGATCGCCGACCGCCTCAAGGACTACCTGCGCGGCATCAAGGTCCTTCCAGTCGCCGAGTTCGCCCACCTCGTCTATGCGTTTGCCAGGTGCGCCTCCGTTGCGATTCCGTGCTTCCTAGGGTTCCGGCTGCTCCCGCGCGCCCTGCCCCCTTCGAGTCCCCTTGTGGTTAGGGTTTTATGCCTGCCGCGTACTCACATTTCGTGTTTCGCGCATGCAGAGGGATTGACTACGCGGTCTCAGCTGGTGGTATTCCTCAGATGGCCGGTGAGATACCCGACATTCTGAGAAAGGTAATGCTGTTTGCTCTCACCTTGTATCAGTCCTTTTTTTTAGAATGGTACCTGATTGATGTATGTAGACTTGGTTAAATTAGTGGTCTAGCGGTTATGGTAAATTGATAATTTTTTTTTTGCGCTGAGAAGCTAATAGTAAGACCTGATCTCTTCTTGGATGATTGTTTGAATGAATTAGTAAAGAAATTTTCATAATATCAATGCAGCATAGAAGAGGAGCATTTATATGATGTATGTAAGACAGTAGAAGAATAGCTATTTTTCTCTTTCATTGCCGTCTAAAAGCAGATTGTATTAATGTAGCGTTAGTACTGTTTCAATGAATGCATGGTAATTAATAGTTCAAACTAGGGAATTTTTTTACCAACAAATCTGCAGAACAGACATAACATAATTTACCAACAAATCTGCTACATGCACATAGAGATTCTAATATTCAATAAAACAACATCTACAAGCCTTTTGTCCCAAGCAGGTTAGGATACAATATGGAGATTCTAACATGTCAAATGAAATTAAATTACAATTGCTGGGCATGCTCTTCTCATCCCATCCCTATGTTTTGGCAACCCTTGTTTGATCTACTTCTTGCTTTACTTTGTCAGTTACCACACTATTTAATACCTTCTGTTCCATTGATTTTCTCTCAGGGTGCCAACTGGCCATCCTTGATTTTCTAGTGCCTTCTTCCAACATAGAATGTTATGTTAGTCGTTGAACAAATGGCTAGTAGGATCAGTGGTGGAGCTGGTGAATCTTGATACCTAGGGCTGCTGTCTAAGCTCCTAAACAACCTAAGCTCAACACATGCACTGATAATTGACAAAAGCAAAGGAAAACATGCATAATTTAGTAGATATACCAATTCCACAATTGTACAACAAACTTGGTAAAACCATACTATGGTGCAAAATAAGTACCTAATTAAAGACGATTTGCTATATCCTCGCCTCTCATATCTTTGTGGACATTATATGCTCCTGAACCTACGATCACATATGCAAGGTGGTTTCAACTTTCATGTGTGTGATCTTTCAACATGGTAGCTACTTAGCTACTTGCTACAAAGCCAAATAAAAGCAAGCTTGCTACTTGCTTATATACAAAAAAGCAGCCTGCTACTTCTACTTTGCTACTAGGCCACGACAACTGAGAACAATGGACAACAGGACAAGTGAACAGCCTTTGCAGCAACTCAGCAGCACCCCACCAGAGCAAGCTTGCTGCCTTGCCGGCCAGTGCAGCTGTGGGCCTGTGGCCAGGCGCACAGGCACTGAGGCACCTAGCCCTTATTGCTGACCGCAGAGGCAGAGGCGTGGTTCGCCCTTGATGGCTGGCAGTCGCAGCCAGATTTATGAAGCAGGGAGGAACCGCGGGGAAGGGGGTGGGGTGGGGTTGAAGAGGAGGGATTGTGGCGTGATAGCACAGTGCGCAGCACGTGAACTTGAGGTCGGAGATGCAAACACTCCTATGCCTGGGACTGGGCCGGTCAGGAGACTTGGAAGGATTTTGTGGGCCTTAGATGGCTTCAGATTGGGCCGACAAATTTAGTCCACTATAAGAGATTTTTTTGGGGCATGGCCCTAGGCCCATATCCGCCCCTGAGTAGGATTACTATGTTTGACCTTGAAGGCTTTAACTCTGTTTGACTCACATTATGGGGGACCATATAATTTGTTCACAAATTGAGGTATGGCTACCAATTGTTCTTCGATTTTGTTCTCAAATCTATCATTGTTGGCCAGGTATATGACATGAGGAGAGAAATATTTATACAGTCATCGCTATGATACTAGTGATATCTTGCAAGGTAAAGTTTCGTTCCTTGTCAGCTTTATATGAGATGTTGCATAGTTGCTAATTTTTTTCAACCGGAAGAGCTGCTACTTTCAACCTAACTTTTCAAATCGTTTTATTTGCTAATCAGAGTTCCCAACATACACATACTTGTAGCGTCTGAAAGGAATAATCTGTTCCATAACTGTACATTTTCAGTAACTTATCTATTTTGATCCTGGTGGGATGGTGGTTGTCAAGTCAACAATGCAGTGTCAGTCTCCTTAGCATATAAATATATAACTATATCCAAGCTGTACAATCTGCTTTTGAGGTTACTGTTGCGGCATAATGTGCAGATTAATCTACCAACAATGTTAAGTTGTAATTTACGCTGGCTGTTTTGCAGAATGCTTGTTCGAATAATTGGTTTCAACCTGCAGATTCCAGAGACATTATCAGAATGGCCAATGAGGTGCGCATGTAATATATTTTGTATTTATATTTATTTTTCCATGAGCAGTTTTTCACCTTTTTGGGCCTATTCTTGTGGTGAGACGGCCTTCGGACAATACCTTGACTATTTGTGTTTTTCCCTTGGTATGCAGCTCTCTGGCAATTTCTGCACATCCACAGGCCAGGCGGACTAGTGATAGCACTGTGCTTGAAATTATATCACAAATAATGCCAAGGCACGTTATTATATTATGAAATGTCTACAGATTAAAAAAACGTATTAATGTTTTTTACTGGGAAAAATATTTTTAGTCCAAGTGGCTGTGAACCCTCAATATCTGATTTTTGAAATCCAAAGTGTGCGTGCTTAAAATGAAATAAAAACTTAATGTTAGCATTGCATATTTTTCATACACAATTTAGAATACAAACAAGCCAAGATACAAAACTCAACTAGAGTACAAAACACGATTGCATGCTATCCTAGGTCATGGATGGGTATGTGGATTTCTATCCTTGTTTCAATCCAAAGATATGCCCCTGATATTTAATAAGATATTTTGATTATAAAACTAGAATACTTTATTCATGTTTACATAGAGCTAGTGATTACTTCGTTTCTTGAAACTGCTGAATTTGAATCTGCACCAGTCTCAATAAGTTGGTTAAATATGTGAAAGGTTAATTGGAATAATTCTTGATTAAATCATGCCAGCAACTCAGCAGGTTGAAATCCTGAATCATCAGCAGGTTAATTGGAATAATTCTTGTATTTTATAGGTATTACCCTCGGTTGAAATTGGAGCGCTTAATCACTTCTATTGAAGCAAAGGTAGTTACTCTTTTAACTTAAAGTTGAATTTTATAATCGTACTTAGTAAAAGTTGATCATTCACTATGTCAGATTTTATCTAATTTGGAAATCATCATATGCTGTGGCATTTGTTTCAAAAAAATTACATGCTTTGACATTCTTGATTAATGATAAAAAAATGTTTTATCTCTGAACACATGATTTTGATACTTTTGTCTGCCCTGTGTAGGTTGGCTATGATATATTAATGGTTGACTTCTTTATTGAGAGGAACCTATCTCGAGATGAAAGGATTGTAAGTACAGTCTGGGACTCAGGGAATAAATGTTATGTCATGCATATTCAGCAGGAAAAACATTACTGTTAGCTAATGGGCGTTTTCAACAAGTTATTTTAATTGTTTGTGTACTGATGATGCTAGTGTTTCAGCTGCTAAATTTTTGTACTTTATTGCCTTTTTTTGCAAACATGATTTCAACAAACCACAACTCTATTAGGTTTGTGCACGCGATGTTCACATGATAACTTCATGTAGCATGACATTCCTTTTTGAACGTTTAGTTTCATATGTGACGTTAATTGACACTATTCACAGTGCACTCTGCACTCTGTGCTGATCTCTTGTAAAGTCACTGCATATTGGAGATTGTACTCCCTCCGTTCACAAATCTCCATCATTTTAGCCTTGGGCGCAGTGACCGAGAGACTTGATTTGCATTTCATGGGTGCAGCGAAATGAGCAACACATGCAAGCAAGGAGCAATAAATGCTCAGTGAGTATGAGTGGTTCCTGGCGCTTGGGGACTTGGCCAACCCATGGTCCCAACCTAATACGATGGAGATTCTTGAAAATTATTTTTTTTGCTTAGATGTTGGAGATTTATGAATGGAGGGAGTAATTTTGAGTAGATATGATGTTTATGTATGCTATCCACTTGCTTTTCCTGGTAATACGAAAAGAAAAGATCTAGCTTGCTTAAATATCTTCTTAATTGAAATGCATTGCCGATGATATCTGTTTCAAACTATAGAAGCCAGAAGACTGTTGACTACCTGCACTAGTTTGAAAACTGTTGGTTGCATAGAGTTTGCTTGTATGCTTACTAATGTAAGGACTATCTATGAGCTGACACTCGTCCTGTCCAAGTATATAGTTATATTTGTATATTGCAGTTTGGGGCATACTTGTGACTGAAGTTCAGGACTGTTTATTTAGTTCTTTTTTTTTTAGGTTCTGTAAGTAACTTAACTGATTGTCTTACTTCTTTTCCAGAGACTAATTGTCGCACAAAAAGGAAAATTTAGATGCCTCGTCATGTGTTTCAAGCCCGCCACATGTGAGGTTTGTTTCTTTCTCTGCTTTAAAGCTCAGCTGCTAATAGAAATATGACTGATCCTTTTATCTGTTCAGCTTTTTTGGTCAACGGGAGGGGTGTGGACAGGAGGACTAATGTTTCAATGGTTAGTGCCCTGTTACATTATCCTGACTTCCATGCCTTCTGTGATCTCTGGTTAAGCTTCATATTTTTAATTGGAAAACTCAACTCGTGCATTTCAAACAGGACCCAGGACCCCAGTTCCCTACTGATATCACCAAAATGCTCAAATATGGGGCTAACATTATCCAAGCTGTTGGGTATTTTAATGGTATGCTTGGTCACCATGCTATGCTCTCTGAGTTGTACTTTATAACTATACACCAATCTGCCCATCTGCCCCAATTTGTTTATTTATGACTTCTGATTTTAATTTTGCAGCTAATTATATCATAGCTGTAGCATTTGTGAACGATTTGACATCCTTTAGTGCTCCAAAACTGGATGACTATGCGCAACCTATCACTGTTAATCCTGCAGGTAGGTGAAATTCATTTTAGTTCTTTCAGTGCAGAGCACACATTAAGTATAAACTGAAATATTTTTTTAAGTGGCATTTTGTAATCTCTCAATTGAAATATACATGTAGATCCATTTAAAGTTGTGTTTGAGTCTTCATACCCACTGACATTACATTTTTTATGTCATTTTCATTTTTGGAAATGGACTATCATTTTTACTAATACAATCATTCAATGCTTGCTACACCTTCTGAGTTCTTTCACCATCGCCTCTCTGCCCCTTTCTTTTTGTTTGACTTTATGTTGACCTCTCTGTCGAAAAAACTTGATGTTTTTGTTTTGTCCTAAGTCAAACTAACTTAAGTTTGATCACATTTATGGATAAAATTATCAGCATTATGTCACCAAATATATATGCTACTAAAATATGTTCCATGACGAAACTAACGATACTTATTTGGTAATATAAACATTAATATTATATTGTATAAAGTTGGTCAAACTTTAGATAGTTTGACTCTTAGGACAAAACTGAACCATCAAGCTTTTTTGCGATGGATGTAGTACCCAAGATTGATTGTGATGTTCTGCATGATCATGAGGCATGTAAAATGAGCCTGGTGTCTGGAACTGGATTCAGTTTCCTGTAAAGTGATAGGGGCTGGACTCAGTTTGTAGGTGGACAGTTACTTGTGTAGTTTACCTGTTTAGACTGACTATATATTTGTTTTTTGACTATATTACTTGGTTGTTTGCCCTATGCAAAATAGTTGCCCTAGTTCTTCCCATGGGCTGGCACATGAAACCTGTAAAGTTCAGTTTTATTGATTCATAAAACTGAAATAATTAGCCTGTATTGAACAATCAGTTTATCTTGGGAGAGACCATGCTTGCAAGCAGATGAACCTATGAAATGACAGAAATGTGATACAAAAATGCCCGATCATCTGCTAGCAACCCATAAGATGAGAGGCTTATTTACATAATTATTGGAGCTGGGTGGGTAATTGACCTACTCAGGCTGATTCAACAGTTCTTCTCTCCGATAACCAGTTCTCTTAGTACCAACTACCAGTATACGTGCCTTGGTGATGTGGTCAGCATTGTTGCATCGAAGTACTAAAACCCCAATTTTCTGCTGATCGTTTCAGTTGCTTCATGCAAAGTCAGATGGCTCAGTGATGCTTTGCGTTACAAAATGTCTTAAGCACAAGATCTATCTGATATTCTGATGACATGAATCTTCCTGAACCAAGATTCAGTTCTGCTATCAGTCTGTCCAGTTTCAATAACTACTAAATCCATCCCAAATTATAAGACGTTTTGGCTTTTTGAGATTTTACTATGTATCTAGACATAGTGTATTTCTATGTGCATAACAAATGCAACGTATTTAGAAAAGCCAAAATGTCTTATAATTTGGAACGGAGGGAGTATATTTATTTGATAGCATCCATACCTTTTTTTTTGGGTATCCTGCCTTGCTTTCCTGTTCAAAATAACTGCTCGCTGCACCTGCAGCTTTGGATGCAAATAATCTACTATTATCTGCTGTAGCAACTACTAGAAACAGCCACAGCTCTGCTTGCATGAATTTTTTGTAGTGAATCTAGTGATAGTAAAAGTTAAACTGTGAGTACTTTTTCTTATTGTAATTATAATTTCAAGATAAGTAAAATTGAAGTTTGGAGTTTTAACATTGACCTCTTTGGGCCATAATTTGAGTTGTAAGGAATACATTTTCCTTGATCGATGTATTGTATGACAGTAGTTTATATGACATTATATGCATTTTCACTGTGACGACTTACTTTTGAATAATTTCATTCATCATAGTTACTATATGTACTGATCTGTACTGATCTCTTTGTAGATTCTGATGTACTTGAGGGACCATCAAGAGTTTCCCTAAATTGCCCTATAAGGTACTGTGTTGCACTTTTCATGGAATAGGCTACCATACCAATTATCAAACATTGTATGTTGTGAAGTCTTATGCATATGAGGGCCTGTTTGGCAGAGCTCCTAGAGCAGCTTCTAGGCTGAATCCAGCTCTGCCAAACAGGGTTTTACCGTTTTACTGAGAAGTGATTTTCTGAAATGAACTAGGGGGCTGGGAGCTGAACAAAGTAGCTTTTCCTGATTCATTCCACTCACAAAGTCACTGTATGCATAGAGTTTATCCTAGATAAGAGAAACATTTTCAGTTAGAGACTAACTTCTCTCAGTGAGTCAACTTTCCACAGAATCTAAGCAGTAGGAGCTCTGCCAAACATGCCCTAAACATATATGTAGAGGAACTACTTATGACTGGCTAGGTCTAAATGGATTTTTGCTAGAATTTGAGGATAAATAATCTTTGTTTTTGATGAACAACTAATCTTTCTTAGTGTCTACTTAGTTGGGCATAAAAAATTCTGCATATGGTCGGTGATGGAAAGAATGTAAAAGAAATAATCATGTCTTGAACCCATATGATTTGCACTCAGCCTCCAATTTAATACTGGACTCACAATAACATCCTTCTTGCCATGTCTGTCACTCTCAATAAGTTTCAGATAGTTGGGTAACATTTTGATATCTGCTTGCAGCTTGACATATACTAATGGATTTTATATTTGGTTGTAAAGATACTAATGGTCTGCCTTCTGATGTTGAACTTTATTTTTCTTTTGCCTTCTCTTGTCACAGTTTTAGGCGCATAAAAACTCCTATCAAAGGGCGTCTTTGCAAGCACTATCAGGTATTTGTTTAATCTTGCCTTGTTTATATTGATTCTGTAATTTTTATTACAAAATGATAACATAGCCATATTGTTTAGTGTTTTGATTATGATAATTACATGGAGATGAACTCGAGAAAGCCAAACTGGCGCTGTCCATACTGTAACACCTCTTCAAACTTCACTGAACTACGTATTGACCAAAAGGATGATGAAGGCAAGTTACATTTTGCACATATTTTTTTCATCTCATTTTTTCTATCTGACCTCCCTTTTCCTTTAACTCAGATACTAGAAGAGACTGGAGATGATGTCACTGATGTCCTTGTATTTGCTGATGGATCTTGGAAAGCTGCTCCAGCTCAGGATGAAAAATCTGATAGACATAGAGGTGATGCCATTCAGCAGACTGGAGTAGAAACGGTTCACCTTCTTCAGATGTCATAGATCTGATAAATGGCAATGACGATGGTGATTTGCAAATGGATTGGGCACCGGCTCCAGAAGATACTAAGCCTGTGTTGAATAGTCAAGATTTGTCTGTGTCAGACTATCTTGCAGATCTCCCTATGGCAGTCCAGACAGATCTGTATCGAGGGATGGAAATAATGGGGGAGCAACATGGCAAGTTCTCGCCAAAATTTGTTACTACCACCTACTAGTGGGCTGGGCTCAAGTTCATTCGGTACCTTGGAATCTATTCTACCTCAAAATGTTCTGCGCCCTGTTATCACAGATGCTGTCTCTCCTTCTCTTGAAACCTCTACTTCAACATCTGGCATGCAACATGTTTCACAGGAAACACATTGTGGAACTGTACAGTTGCAGCCACAAATAGGTCCAGTACATGGATCCGAAGTGAGAAGGCTTCCTATACCTAGAAATCCCAGGAGAGAGCCAGTAGGAATCCAGGCATTGGCAGTTCCACCACAGAATCCTGGGTCATCAACAAGGTTGCAGCCAAATACCCACAATTGTCCACCTCCTATCCCGCTATCTAGTCCATCTTCTTCCACTTACCAAACACATCAAGTGACGAATCCAGACAGTGTCATTGCTCCAATGAACAGTGGTAGTGGGCCATTACCAAGGACTCCTAGTGCTGCTGCATCAGCGCACCTACAGTCAACAGCACGGGTAATCATCTTTTCAAGTCATTGTATTTTCATCTTTACTACATCAAACATAAGATATTCTAACTTTATTTTCCAGTAGTCACCTTGAAAGTTGCAACCAGTGTATATTCTATAAGTGGAAAGCCTATCAGTGCGTCCAAGCTAGGATAGTGAAGGTATTTAGAAGGTGTCAGTCCGTCTGCCTTAGTTATTACATACTTGTATGAAAAAAAACTAGATCAACCTAGGAGGAACTAGGTGGCATTTTGTTAAGAAGAAAATAGACACCCAAATTTGCCTCGACGAGGACAGGACTTAAACCTGAGTGATCTGGGTATACATCGACACCCTCAACCCAAATTTCACTATCTTCCAGCTTCCTCATACTGTCAGGCCACCTTGCAACTAGTTTGAATTGTTTTTTCTTTTATTTGAGAGAAAATCTGCATGCACCTGAAATATTAGCATGACAGTAATAATTTGCACATAGTATTTTAATTAAATCCCAGAGGAAGCGAATGACTACCCTTAGGTTACCTGGCCTAATCCAGCTGGAAGATAGTGATACTAACACAAACTTCCTTACTGACCAAAGATATTGTTGCAGCAGTAGTGGTTTGTGGAGTGTTTTTTTTTTCCTTTTTTTTTTTTGAAAGAAAAGGCAGGAGCTCTGCCACTCAATTAAGCATAGAAATGAGTGTTTTATGTACGCATGGCACCTATTGGGCCAATCACACCGGTCATAGGACGAAAATAGATACACCCCTCCCATTGTCAGTTTTTTTCACCCTGCTAAGGAAAAGGCCCTGCGCCTCTGTACGATGTCCTCGTTGGTCAATGAGGCAACCTGCTGTCCCGTTTTGAACTTGTGCTAAAAAATTCTCCTATTCTTCTCCTTCCACAAGTTCCACACGATAACTACAAGCCTTCCTAATGCAGTGTCAGTTTTCTTGCATATTCACAAAAAGGGGGTTAAAGGAACAATAGAAACTGGTAACAACTAATAAGAATCACATGTTAGTTTGCTATGTATTGCCGTCAGCATATACTATTTGACTGGTTGATTGCCTGTACTAGCAAGGATGTTGGTGGCACTCGGACCTGAAACTTGATGTACTTAAGCATTTATGTCTGTTGCGTGTTGACTGAGTCCAGCACCAGCAGCAGTCCATGACAGGGCGAAAGGGTCTTAACTACTTTTTTTTTTTTACTATATATCATAAACAAACATGCATTGACATAATCATAATTGTTGGCAGGACATCCGCAACACATCGAGCCATCAACCCAGTCGACTTGGTCTGCCTGCACCACACCTCATGGGTGTACGACCACCACCAGGAATTTCAGGACAGGCTGTAGGAGCGAATGCCTACAGACATATGCAACAGCCTCCGACTCTCGATCAACTGAGGCACACGCGGATGAACATGAACCAAACTGCACTGGCTGCCGCCAGCCCAACCACCTCTGCTGCACATGTCCGACCAGCCCAAGCAGACATCCAAAGCCATCTCTTTCCTACGCAGCAAAGCCAGGCACCGAGATCGCAACCAGTGCCACGGGCAGCAAGTCCGTCTCTACAGCGGGCGCCACCACACCTGCAACCACCCAGCTTACCACCCACTGCTCCAAGCACACCTCCGGCTGGATCTTCACATGGTCCTCAACCAGAGCTCCCTGTGGATGAGAGTTGGCGCCCCACGGGACAGATGAGAGGAAGTCTCACAGGCAATGCTTACAGTTCTGCAATTCGGCACTATCGGGGCCAGTCAGAGCAGCAGCAGGGCCAGCCTCGGCCTCCCAGCACTTCCGGCACGCGAAGGCCTCAGTAACTGTTGGGCATTGTGGTATTGTGTTAATTATCAAGCAGGACTTGGGCAGCTAATTTATCAAGAAATCTTACTTGATTCTTTGTGTTTTGGCACTATGATGAATCTAAGTTAGTGTAGGTCTGGAAGCCTAGCGATTAGTGAGTAGTGACAGTCCTCGGCTTATCTATCACGTACCTGTTTGTAACCACCAGTTTGTAACTAGCAACAATAGTTGGCACTTGGCAGCGTAGCATAGGACCAGTGTTCTAAAGAGCACTCTGATGATGTTTAATTTGTATTAGTATCAGGTAATCAATCTCTTTTGGACACAATTTGGAATGTGGGAATTTAATGTTTCCTGTAATTGAACTGATTCATGTGGAATTCATGCGCGATTCTAGGGAAAATAAACGGTTAACTAGCGAACAATGAACTAGTGTACATGCTTTCTTTCGTGTGCTGCTGCGACGAAGGAAAAGAAGTAAACAGTCGATTAGTATCCAGTTGTGCTTTCTTTACCGAACTATTTCGAAGACAGAAACGGCGTATAGTTTTCGTATAGCTTTAATTATTTGCCTTAAATCTGTCCTTCGCTTCCTAGAATTGCCGGAATCGTTTATTCCAGAATATTATTAATCAGCCGAAATCAGCCGCTAACAGAACACAGAACATTATGATACATTTGCAGAAAAGGTGGAGACATTGATATATCAAGACCAAAAAAAGAAATAAAAAAAAAAGAACGAATTCAAAAAAAAAAAAAAAAAAAGGAACAAATTTAATTCACTGGCACAGGTTCATAGTGCTTTCCAAAAATGTGCCCGTATCATGTAGACGTAGGCTGCTGTTTCCGGCGTGAGAGTTGTGACGTCAGTCAAATAGGTGCTGTGTCATCCGCCTGACCCCACCAGCTATATATCGGATCGACGGCCGCCCCGCATGGCCGCAGCGAGACTCCGTTGCGCGGCCGCCATCGTCACCGCCACCACAGCTGTCCCCACCGCCGCAGCGCTCCCTGCTCCGGCTTCGCCGGCACCCGGCTTTCCTCCACGCCCCCGCCGCCGTTTGTCTCCGGTTCTCGTCGTCGTGCCGGATCTCGGCGCCGAGGAGAGCCATGTCGTCGTTAGCGGCGGCGGCGGCGCAGAGGACGGAGCACGAGGCCGGCGCGTGGTACGCGGTACCGGGACTCAGCCTCCGCGACCACCGGTTCGCCGTCCCGCTCGACCACTCCAGTCCCGACCAAGGGGACACCATCACCGTCTTCGCGCGCGAGGTCGTCGCCGGTAGGTCCGCTTGCTTGTCTGCTTCCCCTCACCCCGACTGCGATCCACCGTCACTCGTGCAGTGTAGTGTTGGGCCTGTTATTTTCTGGATGCACGTGTGGGTGTGTTACGTTGGCTACGTTATGTCGTTATGTTTCGGTAAAAAATTGGGTGCGTTATTTGGGAAGTACGGACGTAATTTACTAGATTTGGACATGAATCAAGAATCATGGCAGTGACTCATCGGTGCTACTCCATCAGGCCAACCTGCTTAACTTAATTCTAGGTATATGTTTCTGACAAACTAGGAGCAAATTTGTTTTGGAGAACTCACTAGTAAGTAGATCTTTGTCACCACTGCAATTATGCAAACAATTTCGCAACCTGCAAATGCAGACTTTAGTGAAGTCACTTGGTAAAACAATTTGGATTTAGCTGATGCGATGTATCTACTGGTTTAGGCTTGTATGTATGTGAATTTATCCTTATCATGTTGGGAGAGCTGGAATCACTACGTGCTTTAGTGTTTCTGTGGTTATAAAAAAATATTAATGACCCTCATATTTGAGCTATTCCAGCTGGGAAAGAAGGCGTATCTCTGCCTTATTTGTTGTACCTACAAGGAGGGCCTGGATTTGAGAGCCCTCGTCCCACGGAAGCAGGTGGGTGGTTGAAGAAAGCTTGTGAAGACCACCGCGTTGTACTGCTAGATCAGGTAAGAATGCACGGTAAAATTTCTTGGGTAGATCCTAAGTTCTCTCTGTCTTTGTTCTTCCCTTCCCTTTGTATTGTCTTGTTTTGACATCCTTCATCCTTCCTGTTTTCAGAGGGGAACAGGATTGTCCACACCGTTGACTCCATCATCTCTTTCGCAAATTACATCTGCTGCAAAGCAGGTGGAGTACCTGAAGCATTTCAGGGCGGATAACATAGTTAAGGATGCAGAATTTATCCGTCTACGTCTTGTACCAGATGCTAAGCCTTGGACAGTCCTAGGACAGGTATGCTATCTGACATCTGACACATCAATGATAGTAAGATTTATCACATGTATATATCTATCTCTTCTCTATTAAATATTTCAACAGAAGAAATGTTTGTACTATGGGACAAATGCTCCTAAATTTGATTCTGAACTTCTAATAGTGGAAATAAGGTTGATGATTTATTGATAGTCGTTAACATCAATCAAGTATGTGAAAATACACGGGGCATGAAAGGTAAGGCTAACTATCTGTACTTTGCTCCTCTGCAGATAAAGCCTTAAAAAGATAGTGTTTAGTTATTGTCTTCATTCACAAAGTCATGTATTCTTTTTGGGGATGTAGCACTCTGCTTATGGCACCGTATACATGTTCTTGATTGCAGAGTTATGGCGGATTTTGTGCCGTTACATACTTGAGTTTTGCTCCAGAAGGCCTGAAATCTGTTCTTTTGACTGGAGGGCTTCCACCACTTGGAGAGCCTTGCACTGCAGATACAGTGTACAGAGCCTGCTTTAAACAGGTTCAACAGCAAAACGAGAAGTACTACAAGAGGTATCCCCAAGATATACAAGTTGTGCATGAGGTTGTAAGATACTTAAGTGAATCTGAAGGGGAGGGGTAAGTCACTTTAACAGTCAATATATCTGTGATGTTGGAAACTTGTTCTTATGCAGCACTGCTTTTGCAGATTCTTCTCCCATCTGGTGGCCGGTTAACCCCTAAGATGCTGCAATGTCTTGGATTGTCAGGTTTGGGTTCTGGTGGTGGGTTTGAAAGGCTGCACTATCTGTAAGAAACACATTTGATCTTCTCATTCACGATTCGAGGAAAGAACACAATCTATCTGATCTACACCATTTCTTGCTAAGGCTTGAGAGGGTGTGGGATCCTGTACTTGTCGCTGGAGCTAAAAAGAGAATTAGCTATTACTTCTTAAAAGAGGTGAAATTTCTTGTTACTCTTAATGTTGTACAACGTTTACATTTTAATATTCCAATGCTGATAACCTAACATTATATTCTTTTAGTTCGAAATGTGGTTAGGTTTTTTGATCAAAATCCTCTTTATGCCCTCCTGCATGAGTCTATCTACTGTGAGGTAACTTTTGAACCTTAGACTAGTACTTACTATGTCATGGTACGACAACACTCCTGAAATCTTATCTTGTTTATGGTCATGTATTCAGGGCTCTGCATCGAAATGGTCTGCTGAAAAGATTCATGGTGAATATGGAAGCTTGTTTGATCCTATTAAAGCCACAGAAGAAGGCCGTGTTGTGTATTTTACTGGAGAGGTACTTGCTTGACATCTTGATGAACCCTTGGGAAAATCAATAAAAGGAGCCTGCCAATAACCTGCCATGTATTATTCTTTAATATTGAGACAGGCTATAAGCAGAAGCTGTCAGCCATCCGACTGTTTTTTTTTTTTTTGTTTACATCAATTCTTGTGCTCAATTTTTGTTGCGCAGATGGTGTTTCCTTGTTTGTTTGATGAGATCCCTGCTCTACGAGACCTAAAGGAGGCTGCCCATTTATTGGCTGAGAAGGAAGACTGGCCTCCACTATATGATGTCAGCGTGTTGAACAACAATAAGGTACCTTCTTTGTAATGATCATACCATAACTCATACTGTATTTGCTCAAAATAATTCATACTGTAAAAGAAGTTGCCATCTATATTGATATAATATACATGATCATTTATATTACTTAAAGTCCAGAAAAACAAGTTGATATTTCCAGCTGAGTCCGGTCGGGATTGCAGCTTGTTAATTTTAATAACAGTGCTTAGAATCCTTTTTAAACAACTTTAGTATTTGAATTTGGATTTCCATGAAGAGTGCGGAGTCCCCAGACAACTCTAGCGTACTATTAAGAATTTCAGTTGCATATGCTGTTGTCTGTTATACACGTTTTATATAATAATTTTAGAAAATTAGCGGATGGGGTATATGCTTAGTAGTTTGCTCATCGCAATGGCATCCTGCAGGTTCCGGTCGCGGCTGCAGCATACTACGAGGACATGTACGTTAACTTCAACATCGCCAAGGAGACTGCCTCTCAGATAGCGGGGATCCGGCTCTGGGTGACGAACGAGTACATGCACTCAGGTATCCGTGACGGCGGCTCGCATGTCTTCGAGCAACTCATGGCTCTTCTGAACGGCAAGAAGCCTTTGTTTTAGCTATTTTTTTCGAAAACCATGTAGGTTCGAGAGTCAGTTGAGCTGAACTTACTATGATTGAAATGAGCCCGTTTGATTTCTTGTAAATTAAAGTGAACAAAGGAATAATGTTTATGACACCCCTTTGTGGACATTTCACGAATCGTATATGTTTAATATTTTGAAAATTTTGTTTGCGACTACAACATAGAACTTGTTGCCAATAATGTTTAACATTTTGAAATTGGTCTGCTCGACAGTCACGTTCTGACTTCTGAGCAGTAATGTGAAACAAATGTTTTTGTGTTCATAAAACACAAACAATTTGTGTTCAAAGTCCAAACAGATCCAGAAGTCACAGGTGCCATTGTGCCAAGAGAACTTTGTTTCAAACAGGTAAAACTTGTTTGCTTCTTTTTAACAATACAAATACAAAATTTTCTTTACAATAGGCCCAAGCCTCCTTTGCATGCTGATTCTCCCTGGCCCTAATGGCCCCCATGGATCTACAGAGAAGCTCAATTCCCTTTCACATACCAAAGGAGATAGCAAATAATTAGCTCTAGCTTCTCCCCTAGATATTTTAAGGATTTTTGGCTACAACTATGTGTGGTGAAGAACAAAATTGTGAGCGACTACAAGCCACAACAGTAGATGCTACAAACTGCAAAATCTGGGCAGACAAGCAGCTTTCCATGTGTCCACAAAAAGTGACGAGTCAGCTTTCTCTTAAGTTCTGCCTCTAGTTGCTGAGTTAAAATGGTCTTGGTGAACCACCAGGAATTTCTGGCTACTAAAAATTGTCATGCTGCACAGATGGAGCGCTTCCTGGTTTATCCATCATGGCTGGAGGCCTGAAACTTAGATCTGCTAAATCCCCTATTCAGCACCCCACCAAGGTCACATTATACCATACTTGTTAGCCGACTAGCACTAGCCACCGACCCTTTCCTTCGTCGGCGGCGTTTTTGTTGCACTCTACAACTAAGATACAACATAAGGCCTGCATGTTGGAGAAAGGAATAAGGAATGGAATAAAACATCATGTATTCATAACTTAGTCAATTAGTGTTTGTTACTGACAAGCTGTGGCAGCGAAGCAAGGTACCATCCATTGGCTTGCCATCAACATTCCTATGTCAACCTGCAAAACAAAAATCAGCATAGTCCAGCACTGTCCAGTGGATAAATTGCTAGTAACTGCTTCCCGCTTAAGAAAAGCTAGTTTATTTATTCTGTTCACTAAATATATGCCATGAACTATCTTCTAACTAAAGAATGCATGATTATTGAAAGCAAAAACCTCTACACAACTCTGACCTACCTACATTCCTACACGAAACAACACTTGAACTTCTAATATGCATTGACATCCTACATAGGGAAAATATTGTTCCCCTATAACCTTCTCTCTTTCTCTTTTTTTTTTCACTAGACCAGAAATACTATAGTTAGGCCTTGTTTGGTAGGGCTCCTCCTTTTCACTGAAAAATGGTTCCTCCTACTAAACTGTTTGGTCCATAGGAGCAGGATCCAAAGACGAGCTCTACCAAACAGGGCCTAAATCCTTTTTAATGGCTCCATGTTATCATCTGGAGCTAAAAGCTACTAGACAAGTTCTATCAGTAAAAACTATTGGATTTGTGCATATAGTGCAAACTATGATGGTAAAGCTCAAACTGGTCCCGTAAGTTACAATTCTTCTTTTTTAGTAATATAAGCAAGTCAATTATTTTTCATGTATTGTAATTCAGTTTTAAAAAATTCAAAGTTCAAGATGCATACCTCCTCATGACCAATAAATCCAAAATAATCTCTTTTATCATCAAATTTAGTAGCATTTGGTGTCGAAAAGATTTCTTTGAAGCCTTTCAACTTTATCTTGTCTACTGTCAGTAGTTTGTATTGTTACATTGGGAGGACTAGAACTTTCATGCATCTGGTACTCTGGAAGCCTTCTTGATGTGCCTGTTGGTTGGACACCATAACCTTTTGTTCCCCAAACCTCAAACCGGGAATCTTGGTGGCAGATCAATTCCTTGCCAACAACTGTAGAATATGTTGAAAAATTAACATCCGTTCTACGTGATGGCTGATGGATATTCTCAAAAACTGGAAACTTTAACTGTGCTGCCTCTGAGAAAAGGACAGGATCTTTCATTCTGTTGCCAGTGAACTCCAATAGTTTTCTCAAAAGCCAATAGCAGTTTGTTACCATGTGACTACTGTCAAGACAATTTGAATCACCATAGACTGCAATCCTCCCTTCCCCTGCTTCCATTACTCCAAGAATTGAGGAGAGCTACAACAAAGAGAAACCAATAAGCCTCACAAATTAATATGTACAACAATATAATATATTTATATAATAATGTAAAAACAGTACCATCAGACAAGATTATTGAGTCATACAATGTGATCAAAACATGTTTAATCTACTAGAAGAATTGAACACCGAATGGCTAATTGTGGTCGCTCGTTACTCATTAGCATTCAGTATTCAAGGAATACATATTTAATATCAGTTCTCATCACTAACAATATTAGCTCTGATGGGTGTACCATTTCCATATCAAATTTAGATTTTTTCAAACTAACTGATTTAGACATTTCAAAAGCTAACATTACAATTTCTTTTAGAATTTAGAATAATGCATTTTAGTAAACTGATATGTGGAGTAATCTAAACAACCGGACTTTTTATTTAGGCAACAGAGAGTAAAAATGCCAAGTTAGCGCAGATCTTCATCATCATTTAGTTAAGAATCTGCACCCGCAGACATAGAGATGGTCTCATAAGTATTGAACTAAAAGGCCATATCCACTAACCTTGCTTTTCCCCTGGTGCTTTCTGTATCCAGTGTTCCTATGTGATCTTGCACTGTCTTTGAGTTTTCCTGGAGCTGGAAGCTATGCAAGAAACCTCCGCTGGAAATTGCACTATATCAGTTCCAGAAGCATAGTGGGTCTGCTCACCATTGATTGAGAAGTCACCAGTAAGTATTTTGTCCCCCAAAGCAATGCCAAATGGTGCCAGAAGTTCGTTAATTGCAGGAATATTTGCACCTCCAGTAATTGAGTCCACCAACTTCGGGTATTCTCATCAAAGAATGTCATCTTAACCATTGTATCAACATGGTACCACTCAGCAAAACAGCAATACCAAGTCCCTTGTGTATAACATCATCCCTAAGTTTCTGAATCTCTTCATCAAAGTATTCGGCCCTCAAGATCAACCATAAGCAATGTCCCATAATTGCTTAGCATCAAAGCAAGTAAGTGGTGATCCAAGTGTCTCAACGTAGTACCCTGCATCTCTTAACATGTTGAACAGAATGTGAAAGTTTGTGTGCAAGTGGTCACCATGCCAGTCAAGGATATCATTATGAACATTAAGGGAATCCCTTTGGGACATATCCCGAGGATACTTAATATTATGATATTGGTCCCACAGTATCCTTTTGACCTAACAGGTGTTGGAACTACCTTGATCTTCAAGTTTAGAACACATGTACTACTCCATGGGCTGCTCTCTCCATGAGCTGCTGGGGTATAAATAGTCAGAGTAACATTGCCACTTATTATGCCTGAAAACTGAGAACCCTCATCTTTAACTTGCAAATGTAGAGCAAGATATCCCGTCCAGGGCCAGATGACATCTGGAGTAGGTGAAGTGAACACTAAGAAGATTGCCAATATCCTCAGAAGGTTGCCATAAAGGTTGATCCTTCACATAACCAATCACCCCCATCCCGTTCAGAATTGTAGCATTGAAGATTACTGGCATAGCTCCAGCATACATAGGTTGACGACAAAAGGGCCAGAAATATGGACGGTCGGTGAAGTCAAGCATAGTAGGAAATATGCTTGCACGGGGGTTGGTAATTTTTCAAGATTTCATATGACTGCCAACTGGGAACAAATGGTACAATAAGTGAGTATGATGTTGAGCAATGCAATGGAAAGCAAATATCAATATGATCCTCTCTCTGATCCTAAAACGAATACACCTTAATGTCGTGAAAACAAAGGAGATATGGAATAATATAAATTTGAAAGCAATAGTTGGAAGTTCTTGTGCGACAGCTGCTGCGGCAACCACTCCTGCAGCTACCATTCTTCACAGTGGTAGCTGCAGAAGCACAACCGAGCAGGCTGGAAATTTCCAACAACAGGGAATAGAGCTTTGTAATTGTGATTTTGTAATTTATGAAAAAAGGCATCCAAAAAGGGGATAAGGAACTCACAGATCAAGCCTGCCAGCACCTTGTTCATACATGTTTGGCCCTGAAAGTTTTAGAAGCGCCCTCAACAAGGGCCTGTTTCATAGCAGCAGGGTTAAGGATCAATTTCCGCTTGTCTTCAGGTATAACACTAACAAGCAAGCATACTACACCAGCAACCACCGGCTTGCTACACTGGTGCCTGAAAGGGTCTTACAGCCTGTGCTGATCTTCGATCCAATTATATCTCGACTATATGCAAATAACATCAGGTTTCACACGACCATAACTGCAGAATAGAATATATACTTCTGAGAATGCTACTTTTCAGTGAGTGACATGAAGCGTGTGTAAAAGACAATGGTTACACTGAAAGGTCAAACTTTTTACCATTATACACAACTATATATAATATGTATTCACCTTTGTGTTGTAAATTACAAGTTGGAAGCAAAGAAACAGCTTGTCATCATGCACCAGAAAAACTCAAAATTAAATTCTTATGAAACAAAATTCTCATAAAAAACCATGCACAAATAGAAGTAATTGCTGAATCGTGCTTCATCAATTCCACTATTCCCATGAAGTATCATAAGATAAAAGCAACAGAGCATACCCACAAAAGAAAATATTAAGATGTCATATGTCACTTCAAGCATGAGAAATAGCACAGGACCATCTTATGTTCTAGTGTGCAGACTGATGATCAAGTTTAGTAAGAATGAATCTGAAAAGTACATCTTATATGTGGGAGGAACCATCAAAACATAGCTTAAAAACATCCAATTGAGTTTTGAAGAAGACTATATGCATGGGACCTTACACAACCATGATACCAGTTTCATATGCCTTGCACATTGATGAGACATGTGAGTAGCAGCCATGAAAGCTAATTCGTTTTTCAATAGAAGTCCAATCACTATTGTTTATAGAAATGATGAAACCAGACCAAGATAAAATTATAAAAAGAAACAGCAATGACTGTATCACCAAGATAGAGAATATACCCATGAGGAAGCCCCACGAGTCATGCCTCTAGAGGAAAATGAAGCTATATGGTTATTGTAATCAATACCACCAACGCCTAATAACATCGCTTTGATCAGCTGGGTTGTTTAATGTGCCATAAAGAGGCCCGCCATTACCAATAGCTGATACCATAATAATGTTGTTTGCTGTGAGCTCCCCTAGACCTACAGAACCAGCCCATAATAAAAATTTCAAGTTTCACTAGAGACCCTGTTTAAAATACTGTCAACAAAAGGATTTTTTTTCACTCATTAAGCAGCAAACATGGTATATACTGATATAGTAATAGTTTTTATGTTAATTTTACAGGGCCCCTTTTTGTGCTCAATGATAGAAAATATGGATAGCAAGGAAAAAACATAAAAAAACTACAAAATACAAATACAAAAACCAAAGCAAATGTACATCATATTTTATAAAAAGGACTATCAGAACAGTCAGGTAGCTACCAAAACAGTTGAGATGTGTGAAAGCATAATAAACAATAGTAAAATCATCACCAGGCTGTACCTTTTCCACAAAGGGGAGATCCAGGTAATCAGGTCCACCAATGCTCAAGTTCAAAACATCCATACCGGTAAGCTATTATGTGAGTTAAATGCATCCAAGAACCATGATGTGTAGGATATCTGCACTGAGAACAAGACGAAATTCTCAAAATCTTACCAGTATGCACTCCAATGGAATGGTACTATGTACATTTGTCAAAAAATTAGCATGTCCATGATACCATAAGTTTACTATGATTCATATAAAACATGTTAGAGTTGGACTTATTTTTCTTTTGTAGACATAAGTTGTTGAAATTGTGTTTTGTAGACCTTCTAGATATCCAAACTGTGTCACTTTATGAGAAGGTGAAAAGATTTGACAATACCAAAAGTTGCATATTCAGCCAAATCCAGTACCTGAGCATCTTAGCAACTTCGAAAGCATATATCTCGGTATCGGTGTTAGTAATCCAGGGCATTCTGCATCTTGGCCAGCTATAACTCCTGCTACAAAATGTTCCATGCCCAAGGTTATCATTTAGTGTGTGTCTTCATTTGTCCAATTTGTGAAGCTCCTACAAAATTAGCCTCTTAAGTAATGTTTTCACCTTGCTCAAGAAAAGAAGAATCCCGGGGATGCAATTTCAAAAAACAATGGGAGATTAAGATTTTCTGCAACATCGTCCTAATCTGGCAGAAAGTTCTGCTTTATTTTTCCATGAGGGAACTAGATGGTCGGGTTTGCTCTAGAAGTTCCAATGCATGATTATTTGACACTTAATCAATGCAACAGATCAAGCGCGCTAATGTGGTAAGAAAAATGGAAGGAAATCAAAAACCCAAAACAATGGTATGATATTTCTCATACATGTTATTCAAGCCCTGTTTGGCATAACTTAAACTTATGTATAACAGTATAAATCCAGCTTATGGGTTGTAGCTGTCGAAAAGCAGGTTTCACTTGGCATTTGCATTTCACATTTGGAAATGGGAGAATTTGCCAAACCATTTTTGGCAAAGCTCTTGGAGATGCTCTAAGGCTATGCTATGCTTCCTGAAATTAAGACATCCTTGAGGCATTGAAATGTGGAGTATTCATTTTAATTCCAACGGAGTACATGTCTTCTTCTTTTCTCTTACTGTTTTCTTCTCCTCTCGCCACCGTAGAACCCGCCGTCCACCGCTTTGTCACGACGTTGTAGTGCCTCATCAGAGCTCCGCCATGGAGTGGTGACCTATACTTCCCTTTCACTACCGCCATAGGCATGGACACCCCCCCCTCCAAACACACACACAACCTGGCCCAACCACTTGCATCGCCAAAACCTTAAGGCTGCCACGCCGTTATCCTAATTGTCTGATTCCCTACCTCTCTTGTGCCCCTTGTAAGCTTTCCGGAGTTGGGAGACATAGAGGGGTAGGGAGAAAGAGAGAGAAAGAGGAGCCCGGTGGAGTTGTTGAAAACATGGTGGTCAAACCCGTGGGAGAGTTGATTGAAATCTAAAAGTGAACAAATCTATAACTCTTATATAGGAGATCCCCACTAGCTCTCCTTAAGGAGTTCTCAGCCCTGTGATTGGCTAATCAGAGTAGTAACCGAAATCATTTGAGTAGTAACTGAAGTACTAACCGAGGATTAAGAAAACTACGTACCGAAGCGTTGATGCGCGTCCTGGGGTCGGTGTTATCGCGTGATGGGCTCGGGGCGTTTGGGCCTGGCCTTATTCCTACGTTGATGCGCGTACTGGGCTCACTACGACGCCGCACGCCCCTTCCCCTACCCCCACCGCTATCTGAAACTCCTCTGCATTACCGCTACGACGCCGGACGCCTCTTCCCCTACCCCGCATTGTAGCGCCGCCCTCCCTTATCCCCTGGCCCTGTCTTCCCCTGCCCCCGTCTTCCCTGCCGGGCTACCGACCGGTCGCCAGCCTCCTCGCCTACCGCCGCCACCGGCCGCCCCCCTCCCCTTCCCCGGTCTTCGTCGCAGCCGACAAAAAAGTCCTCCGAATCGGCCACCACGGCGGCGGTGCCGGTTCGTGCAGCTGGACGATGACGACGAAGAGGACGTGACCATCAAGTTCAAGCCCTCAGGTGGCTCTTCCTCCTCGGGCGTCAACCCCAGGAAGCCCCTGTCACAGCCACAGCAGCACCGTCGAGTTGCCGCTGACGACGACGAGGAGGAAGTGCAACTCGAGGAGGAGGACGAGTTGCAGCTGATGACGAGGAGGAGGAGGATGACGAGAAGGATCTGGAGGCGATGCGACGGGCTGTGGAGGAGGAGCGACGTCAGCAGGAGGCCGAGACGAAAACCCACAGCCGCCGCGGCCCGGAGAGCGAGGAGGAGGAGCCCGAGGAGGTGGAGCCGCAGGAGGTGGAGAACACAGAGGCGGTGTCCGTAGCTCTAGGGGACCCGGTCAAGATCACCGGCAAGGGGAGGAAAGAAGAAGAAGCACTATGCTTCCTTCGAGTACGACGGCAACACCTTCGAGCTGGTAAGCCTCCTTCCTCCGTTTCTTGATTCCCGATTTCTGCTCTATTTGGATTTTTAGGGTTCGGGAGGGGCAGATTGTTTTCTTACCGTCGGGAGATCGCTATGTGCTCAATTTTGCAGGAGGACCCCGTGATGCTCACGCCTGAGGACAGCTCTAGGAAGCCCTATTTCGCCATCCTCAAGGGTCTGTGATCGTATCAGGATCAAACGTTGCCGAATAAATTGTTTTTCTCTAATTGACTGTATGGCTTCTGTGATTTATATGATACACTCCATAGCCATGCCCTCCCAGATTATCATTCCCAATGCAGGCACAGGTGCATTATTCTTCTATGGTGCCGTATTTTTATTTCAAAATAATTCCTCATCCACTCTCATGTGCAATTAGCCTCTAATTTCATGCAGGTAACATCATATGGATCTGTGAACTAATTCGTTGGTGCCAATTTCGGTGCTGCATCTCTTTTCAGAGACCATCAGATCGGGTTCCTCTCGAATCCATACCTTCATATATTAACAAGTATGTTGTTATATCAGTGGAATATATCATGTGTGGAGCATCGCTAATTCCATGCAGGTGACATCATATGGATCTGTGAACTAATTCGTTGGTGCCAATTTTTGGTGCTTCGTCTCTTTTCAGAGTCCATCAGATCAGGTTCCTCTTGAAACCATACCTTCATATATTAACAAGTATGTTGTTATATTACTGGAATATGTCATGTGTGCAGCAGCACCGATTTCTGGTATTTTACTTTATGGCCATGCCTATATAAAGTTGATCCTATTTGTTGGCACTAATGTCTGCACCATGACCATGTGACTTCTACTAATGAAGCAACACTGATTTTATATTATCTTACACTGCAAATTTGTTCAGAGTCCATGGATAATTATTGAGGTTTTCACTCTTCAAATCAGGTTTGTCTCCAAAACATTCTTCCTATATTTTTATTGTCTGTCGTTTAATGATATCTCTGGCTGCTGGTATTTTTCTTTGTCACCATGCCTGTATAAAGTTCATCTTTGATTTATAGAAAAGGGTCTGTTGGTTACCATATCTGATATGAGATCATATCCATGTGTATTTTTAAGTAGCACATGCTTTCTCTTCCTCTGTGGCTAGATAATCAATTCCCCGTCTAGAAATTATATTATCAACAAATCATGGCCAAGAATTTCTCTCCCCTTTTTCTAAGATCTTGGTGAAGCCTTTATTTCACTATTACATAATCATTTATTTTCTTCAATTTGATTCTGCATTCAGTTTGCCCTCACTATTTTATGGTGAATGCTCACTTATTTTTATTTGACCAGCTGACTTGAGAGAGTTGGAAGATACACAAAATGTTAGGGTGGACGATGGATTGCCTACATGAACCATACACTCAGCAAGTACCCTCCACCTATAGAAACTATGCACTCAGCATTAGTCCAAGATAGGATTCCAGTGACAGATTAACCCATAATCTAGCTGTAAAATAATTCGTTAAAGTTGCTGCATCATTGAAAACCAACTGAGCTAGGGTAGTCTTCCCAAAAACATGGGGCCAACTATACAGACTGTGTTGAGTCTCTAGCAACTTAGATATTGTTTGGTGCATCTCTTGCTATCTTCCGATTACTGATGCCGCATCCACGAAAAGCAATGATCTGAAATGCTCATAACATTTGTTTGGTGCATCTCTTGCTCTCTTCCATCAATATTCACTTCAAAAATCATCATTGTATCTAATTTTAGTCAACGTGGTTGTGGATACATGGCAATTCAATCATTTTCCTCCACTTTTTTTGTAATTTGTTCTGTTTGTTTTCAAAACTGAAATTGAAATTTGAATATTGTTCCATAATTTGTACAACTCTCATCCAAGCCTAAAATTGATCGTGAGCCCTCTTAAGTATATATTGTGTTCAGTTTGTTTTATTTAAATTTATCAATTAAGATATCATGAAAATTTTCCTTATGATCATTCATTTTTTTAATTCCCAAAGAACGGCGGGTGAGGTTCCCTAGTTTAAATTATAGCACTGTAATCATTTTTCAGCAAGAGAGGATTTGCTGAAAGTTGCAAGTTAGTGAAACGTTTTTTAAGGATCAGGCTCATCATTTGCTAATCCGTAGGAAACACATTTTGGGCAATCTTGGGTTACAATTGGGACAACGATGTTGGGATGAACATAAGCAACTCGATCTGGATCTAAATCTGAATCCACTTTGCGCCTTTGACTTGCGTCCATTTGAAGATCAAAGTGCTGACCTCCTCGCCTCGCTCTAATCTAATCACATGCAGATGCCGCTCCGTCACTCTCCTTAAACCCCCAGCTGATTACGCGGTCGCCGTCGCCGTCGGCCACCGCCAGCCCATGTGCGCCTCCCTCCCCATCGCGGCCGACACGTCGTCCCCACGAGTCCGCCATTTCTCCCACTGACACCAGGCCCCGCCGTCAGCTAGGCCCACCCGTCATCCTCTGCGTTGCAGCTCCCCAGTTGCCCACCCCGTGCTCGCCCTGCTCGGGGAGTCGCGGCGCACGCCTCCCGTCCCTTGCCGTTTGAACACTCGACTCGAGCTCGAGAGGAGCCATTTACGGCATCGCATCGCGCAGTCGTGCTCCGCGACTCCTTCGATCCCCTCGTGGCGGTGGCGCGTCGTGCGGGCGGGCTCTGCTAGAGCTAGATCTCGGAGGAGCGGAAGGGAGACAACCAGGGAGGAGGAGGGGGGAGGAGGTCTTTTCGTCCCGCATTTTGCCGAGCACAATGAGGGCGCGGCGGGTCGGGGCGTTCCTGCTGTTCGCGGTCCTAGCGCTCGCCGCCGCGTCGGCGGCGCGGCTGGACCTGGACGACGACGACGACGACTCGAGCGTGCTGGACGAGCTGCTGGCCATCGACGAGGAGGCGGAGCGGGGCGGTCTGGACGCGGCGGGGAGTGCCGCGGAGGCGGTGCGGCGGGCGCAGTCGATGGTGCTGGTGCTCGACAACGACAACGCGCGCCGCGCCGTGGAGGACCACGCGGAGCTGCTGCTGCTCGGGTACGCGCCGTGGTGCGAGCGCAGCGCGCAGCTCATGCCCCGCTTCGCCGAGGCCGCCGCCGCGCTGCGCGCCATGGGCAGCGCCGTCGCATTCGCCAAGCTCGACGGGGAGCGCTACCCCAAGGCGGCCGCCGCCGTCGGGGTCAGGGGATTCCCTACCGTGCTCCTCTTCGTCAATGGCACGGAGCATGCCTACCAAGGCCTCCACACCAAGTGAGGATGCTGCTTTGCTCTCTCTCGTCTCTTTTCGTTGTATTATTACTACCAATTAATCGTTTGCTGGAGTATCCTTCGTGTGCCTGACCAATTGTCTGGGAATTATCTGCATCTCATGTTGATAGGGACGCCATAGTTACTTGGGTAAGAAAGAAGACTGGTGTGCCAGTCATTAGGCTTCAGTCTAAGGATTCAGCTGAGGAGTTCCTCAAAAAGGACCAGACCTTCGTTATTGGTCTATTCAAGAATTTTGAGGTACTTGTGTAATATTAAATGCTGTCTCTGAATAATTGTGTCATTTTCAAGTTTTGGTTTGCTCAAAATATAAAAATTTTGAAATTAACTTTATCATCTGTTCAATTTGTGTTCATCGATATCCATATTTTGGCAGGGGAGCAGAACATGAAGAATTTGTGAAGGCAGCAACCACAGACAATGAAGTACAGTTTGTAGAAACCAGTGATACTAGTGTTGCCAAAGTTCTATTTCCAGGTATTACATCGGAGGAGAAATTTGTGGGCCTCGTTAAAAGCGAGCCAGAGAAGTTTGAAAAGTTTGGTAAGTATTTTGTGAAGTTTACTGGAGAAAAGATACTGAATACTGAAACAAATATCCTTGCTTAAATTGCAATTCTTGTTCTACAAGCAGTAACTCATACAGTGGGACTTTTTGCAGATGGAGAATTTGAAGAAAAGGCAATCTTGCGGTTTGTGGAGCTCAACAAGTTCCCCCTAATTACTGTATTCACTGAGCAAAATTCGGGCAAAGTATATTCAAGCCCTATTAAGCTACAGGTTGGCACCCTCTGCCCTTTCTCTACTTTGCTCATCAATCACATGTTTAGGATCCCAGGTGTTCCCAAATTTACTAAAAGGGCATCAGCTATTTATGTTTCAGTTCATCTACAATAAATAGTTAATTGTATAATGACCCCTAAAAAAATTATAGTAGACTTATAATCCTTATGAAAGGACAGTTGATTTACTCTCACAAATTTGTTCTAGGTCTTCACCTTTTCGGAGGCTTATGATTTCGAAGATCTTGAATCTATGGTTGAAGAAATAGCTAGAGCATTCAAGACAAAGGTGCCAACATATCGATGCTTTTATTTTGTTTCTGACCATGATCACATCACCTGAATGGCTATTTTTAGTTAAACATGTTTTTTCACGGTGTTGCAGATAATGTTTATATATGTGGACACCGCTGAAGAAAACCTTGCAAAACCATTCCTCACTCTCTATGGTCTTGAATCAGAAAAGAAGCCTACTGTAAGTCTCATGTTGGACTCATAATTAATAATTTAATATGTATATCCCTTTGGTCGTAAATGCATGAGGGCAGTAGGCACATGTGTGCTGTTGCTGATGTCTCATGACTTATGAGTGGGTATGGGTGGAGTACAATTGGTCACTGACTTGGATAATTGATTTCTTTAAGGTAGTGTGTGATAGTAATAGCAGTTACTACTCTGGGGACATGAGCTGACAATAGTCAAATCTTTTTCTATGTTGGTTAATTCCACAAATTTTTTTTATGTACTAAAATTAGAAAGTTCACCAGGTTACAGCATTTGATACAAGCAATGGAGCCAAGTATCTGATGGAGGCAGATATCAATGCAAAGAACCTGAGGGTATTGAGATTTTTATTTTGATATTATGTTGAATTACCTGACCACTTGAGGCAGTTTCTTAACTGTATTGTGTTGCTGGACAACAGGAGTTCTGCTTAAGTCTTCTGGATGGCACACTGCTGCCGTACCACAAATCAGAACCAGTGCCTCAGGAGGTAAGCTTTATTTATTTGCTTAAATATTTTAAGGTGTATGTAGTACTGAGATTGAATTCCTGAAGCATTCTAACCTTGAAATAATCATAGGTTAATAAGGGTACATCATTGTAACTTGGCATTTCTGGAATATGTAGTTCAACATTTCTTAGTAACAATCTTCTCTTGACATTTCATAAGAATGTTTAAAATTGGAAAACAATATCCAATGGGAGTCCACAGATGTGGGGTGTGTGAGAACCAACTTACATGGTCTTTATGTTGGTACTGAGCTGTCGGTTTGAAATGTTTTGGGTATTTTCCTTTTGTGAAATTTGTTTAACCACTAAGCAGTATGTTTGACCCTCCATTGTGCAGAAGGAACTTGTTGAAAAGGTTGTTGGTCGTACATTTGACTCTTCTGTGCTGGAAAGTCATCAAAACGTCTTCCTTGAGGTATATGGCTTTTTTTTTCATTTGTTATATCTCTTCTCATTCTCAATGTACATATTACTTACAATCCTTTTTTAAATGAAAGGTTCATACACCTTGGTGTGTTGACTGTGAAGCGATAAGTAAAAATGTTGAGAAGTTGGCCAAGCATTTTAATGGTTTGGACAGTCTTAAATTTGCACGCATAGATGCTTCTGTCAATGAGCATCCCAAATTGAAGGTGAGTCAATCCATTATCATCCAGGAAAAGGCATGGAATTATCAATAATTGTCACTTTCTCTTTCATGTTCATGCATCATAAGTTGCCAACTTGCAGTGCAATTTTCTATGTAGTATCAGTATTCTTTTTTTTTTGTGTGTGAATTATGTAGTATCAGTATTCTGTGCTTTAGCTTGATTAATGCTTATCAAGTGCATTTCACTCACATAAGGGCTTGTTTGGATGTACTCGTATCCAATCTCAATCGCTGTGTTCGAGTGAACTGAGGTGGAAATTAAATTAAAGTTTCACTCAAATCCACTTCAACACATGGATCGAAGTGAATACAAATGCATCCAAACTAGGTCTAACCGAAGTGTGTGTCGAATACTTTCTGAGGTGTAAACTTATATGGTTGCAACTATGTCTATAAAAACAGTGTGCTCGCAAGCACACATGCAGACTGCCAGCTACATGTATGGACATTGCCCACACTCCACACACGTAGGGAACTAGGGACACAAATGTTCACAGTTCACCCATTCTTCATGATCGAGACTTGTAAAAGATGAGATTCTGGATGATTCGCTGCACATGTTGGCTAAGTTCCACCCCCCACGTCCGTCCAAAGCTAGCAAATATGATACATGTAAACTCTTGGTTAGAGGTACATTGCTTTGGCTACTGGAAGCAACGTTTAATGCATCTGCATGCCTGCATCTCCAAGTGGGTTTCTAAAATTTTAAACTTTGCGTTACAATCGTCCATGTTTATGAGCAGGTGAACAATTACCCGACGCTATTCCTTTATCTTGCTGAAGACAAAAGCAACCCGGTATGTCTACAGAAACAAATGCAAACATGCTGTTAAGCTGGTTATTTTGAGCACACGTTAGTGATGTGCTGATTCTGTCTTTTGGAACGCAGATCAAGCTTTCAAAGAAATCAAGCGTCAAGGACATGGCCAAACTCATCAAGGAGAAGCTGCAAATATCCGATGTCCAGACAGTACCGGCTCCTGACAATGTCAAGGATGATGTGGAGACAGTAGTGGCTCCTGACAAGCTCAAGGATGAGCTATAACCTGTGGTAGACATCTCTGGCGGCTGAGTCTGAGTAAAGCTAGGGTCCAGTGAAGGGAAAATTGCAGCATGTTTGCGTGTTTTGCGCCAACCTGATAACAGGACTCGCTCTGTTCGCGTGCTGTAACTTGTGTTAAGTTGACTACAGACAGTGGTATAGAAAATAGGTACGCAAATCAAATAAACATGTAAATCAATTTTAATGGGGTTCAGTTCATACATGAATATCCAGGGTAGTACCAGGTTCTCATTTCTAATTCAACATAAATAAAACAAGAGCATCTTGGTTTCTTTTATCGGAAGAACTCGAGTGTTCAATAAAGATGAATCAATTGACCTTCTGTGACTTGAACTGTTCAAGGCCGCAGTCGCCGGCCAGATACTCGTAAGCCCCATGTCATTGGTCGTTGAGCTCCTTGCTCTCCCCGCGACGGTGCTGCCTTTGCGGAGGCTGCCGGAGGAGTAGCGCGCGAGTGGTGGGCATTACAGGAGTACAAAACCACCTGCCTTTTCGCATGCAAATGCAATGCAACTGACTCGTTCACGGTCTCTCTGGACCAACCAGACTCGTCACTCAACAAACCTCCCGCTCCGTGCTCCGAACCCCAACAAGAAGAGTATCGGCAGATCGAGACTTGGCGTCGATCGACCGCCGCGCCGCCGCCGGCCGCCATGATCTCGTGGCACGACCTGTACACGGTGCTGTGCGCGGTGGTGCCGCTGTACGTGGCGATGGTCCTGGCGTACGGCTCCGTGCGGTGGTGGGGCGTGCTGACGCCGGACCAGTGCTCCGGCATCAACCGCTTCGTGGCCGTCTTCGCCGTGCCGCTCCTCTCCTTCCACTGCATCTCCACCAGCGACCCCTACGTAATGAACCTCCGCTTCATCGCCGCCGACACGCTGCAGAAGGTCCTCGTCCTCGCCGCGCTCGCCGCCTGGTCGTACCTCCCGGCGGCGCGCGGCCGGGATCCGTTCGACTGGTCCATCACGCTCTTCTCCCTGTCCACGCTGCCCAACACGCTCATCATGGGCATCCCGCTCCTCGTCGCCATGTACGGGGAGTACTCGGGCGACCTCCTGGTGCAGGTGGTGGTGCTCCAGTGCATCGTGTGGTACACACTCCTGCTCGTCCTCTACGAGTTCCGCGCCGCGCGGGTGCTCATCGCGGGGCAGTGCCCGGACGGCACCGCGGCGGCGTGCATCGCCGACGTGCGCGTCGATCCGGACGTGGTGTCGCTGGGCGGCAGCCAGGCGGAGGCGCATGCCGAGCTGGCGCCGGACGGCAGGATGCGCCTCGTCGTGCGCCGGTCCACGTCGGCGTCACGGCGGTCCCTGGCGGCCGCCCCCGCCGCGACGCCGCGGCCGTCCAACCTGACGGGCGTGGAGATCTACTCGGTGAGCTCGTCGCGGAACGCCACGCCGAGGGGGTCCACCGGCATGGCGCACGCCGACATCGCCTTGCCACCGTACGGCGTGTCGTCCCTGCGCATGTCGAGCTTCGGCGCGGCGGACCTCTTCTCCCTGCACCCGACGCCGCGGCCGTCGAGCTTCGACGAGCAAGCGGTGCGCGCTAGATCGGTCGCCATGGTGGCGCCCAGCAACGACCCCAGGGACGCGCACATGTTCGACTGGAGCTCCGGTGGGTCCGCGACGTCGGAGGTGCGCGGCTTGCCGGTGTTCCACGGCGGCGACCTCCACCGCGGCATGGACTCCCGCCGGCTAGTCCCCTCCGAGGTGGCCCCTAGAGGTCAGTCATCACAGGTGAACAATTGAAGCAAATACATAGGTAAACGTGCAAGCACTGATGGTCGTCGGCGCATGCTACTGCGTACGCAACGCACGCGGGGTTTGTGTGTTTCAGCGATGCGGCCGGGGGATCGCGTCGTCACGGGCTTCCCGGCGGACGCCGGCGGGCACGACGCGCTGGCGAAGCTGGAGTACGGGTCGACGGAGGAGGAGCTGAAGGACGGCGGCGGCGGAGCTGGAGGGCAGCAGCAAACGGCAGCACCGGCCGGCGTGATGTTGCGGCTGATCGTCACGATGGTGTGGCGGCGGCTGATCCGCAACCCCAACTCGTACGCCAGCGTTGTCGGCCTCGTTTGGTCTCTCATCTCGTTCCGGTAATCCATTCTTGCATTGGTCATGATGCTATAGTATATATATATTTGCGTTGTGTGCATCAGAAATTCAGAATCTTAGTATTTCAGCACCTTGTTTTGCATTGTCCTATCTGATCTGTTCCTGCAGATTCCACGTCGCAATGCCAGCCATAGTGAAGAACTCCATCAGCATACTCTCCGATGCAGGGCTAGGGATGGCCATGTTTAGCTTAGGTGAGTTGAATATATGTTTTTTTGGTTCAGATTCTAGTCGCTGGCCGACGATGATCTAATCTAACACACATGTTGGTCGCTATATATCCTGCAATGAACTCTTTTGCTGCCTGCCCAGGGCTGTTCATGGCCCTGCAGCCCAAGATCATCGCCAGTGGAAACAAAGTCGCGGCCATCACCATGGCAATTCGCTTCCTCTTGGGCCCCGTCATCATGGCCGCCACGTCCGCCGCCGTCGGCCTCCAAGGCACGCTCCTGCGCGTCGCCATTGTTCAGGTAAGTATATTTCTTTGTTATATAAGCTAAGGCTTGGTTTACGTACACGTCTTGGCAGCCAAAAATAGCGATGATTTTTGTATGCACATTTATTTGTTGGTAATATATAGGCCGCTCTGCCGCAAGGAATTGTGCCCTTTGTGTTCTCCAGGGAGTACAATCTACACGCAGCCATTCTTTGCACCGGGTAATATATAAGCCAAACCAAACAGCTAGTTCGATTGTTTTCAGCAGGGTTGACACGTGTTATTGAGGTGTGCTACAGTGTAAGCTGTGATTATATGTTTCCATCCTTTTTTTTTTTCAGGGTCATATTTGGCATGCTAATCGCTCTTCCCATCGCCATACTCTACTATATTATTCTCGGACTAATATGAATGGTGCCCAAGCAACAACGACCGTGGCATGCAATACAGATCGGGCGATGCAATAGTAGAGTACCACGGATGGATAACACGGTGGCACGGTGCAGATGTCCAACAACAGTTGTTAACCATGGATGCCGTGGTGATTTGATGATCACACAAACTGATCCAACAGCTGCCCTTTTACCTCATGGTCATGGCCGTATCAATGAGTGAGTTCGCTTCAACAGCCAAGCGAATAACGGTCGTGGCAGATGACAGCAACAACCAAGTTTGAATTTGTTGTGGCAACAAGCTTGTCCACACGTACATGTGGTTTCTATATTCTTTTGGTGAAGATACCTGAAAGCTAATGTATTCGTCAGTGATTTGTTTTGTTTTTCATGTGTATTCACAATATTAATGTCTCGGCAGAGTAGCTTGTTTTGTAACAACACATTAATTAAACACTTACTCAAATTCCCATACTTAATCTGTTGTGCTTCCATCCGTACTATTCCTAGCCGACTATCCGTTAAAAAAAATAGATATAAACTCCATCATTAGTCAGGTTATTAAGATTATAGCGAAGTATAAAACGCGCTTCAGCGTAGTCTCAAAAAAAAAAATAATAATATTGAAGTATCAATGTTTACAATACCAAATATGTATACTGTGAATATTTTTGTGTAAACTTGGTCAAACTCAAAATGGGTACAACTACAACCAAGATTTTGAAAAAAAAAAAGTATGGATAGTTTCGTCAATTAGGAAATTATTCTTAATTATCAGTACATAAATGGTGGCCCTTGTCTGCATAGACACGTTTTTTTTTTCTCGAGTTGAATTGCATCGGTGTTTCCAGTGTTCCCAGCAGCATGGTGTGATGCAGCCGTCGCCGTGTAAGCGTGGTAGTCTTGGCAGCTCGATCCCAGAACAAAGATTTGTGTATGTATCCAAACATGACGTGGTTGCAGCAACGGTATGCTTCATGAATATAGCATGATTTGTGTATGTATCCAAACATGATTTGTGTCTTGAACGAGCATGGAACTTGCGCGGGCATGTGCTGGCCTGGCGCTTCACAACCACGGCAAAATTCGTGGTACAAGTACACGCAGTCTAGCATTGTTTGCTCGCGCCCAAGAGTTTGCCCAGCCTAGTAGCCTGTACGAGTTGGATGTTCTGATGAGCTTGCCATCGATGCCGATCAGTTGCCTTACTCGCCTGTCGTCTTCTTCCACTAGGCGCACGATGGCTATGGCTGACCGAAGTAACCGCACCACCATTTTCGTCTTCTTTTGGGTCGTCTAGGCCTGCGCCCTGCGCTGACCACGTTGCAAGTCGCAACCGACACGGTGCTCTCTGTCTTGCTTGATGTTCTCTCACAAACCAATGGGTTCCATCCCAAGTGTGAAAACTGCAGACAGAACCATCTTACAGGCTTACAGCCCCACCCATCCGTTTCCAGGATCACGCCCTCAAAAAGATGTGTACATACACATGCAAAGAACAAGAAAACACCGGCCTTACAGCGCGATTTTATCGACAAAACCAAGAGGCTCAAAACAAACCATATGTGTGCGCTTATTGTTCTTCACCACCAACACAAATAGCTAAATATACAGGCAGGGCTAGCTCCTTTGCAAGAACACGCATGGCTAATGCTCAAGTCTTTTTTACGAAAATGCTCTCGAGTTCAGGCCTTGTACACGGCGCAGGCCTTCTTGGAGAACCTGATAGGCTTGGTATTCTTGGCGTCCACGACGATGGGGCACGTCACGTGCACCTTGTGCGTCACCCGCACGAGCTTGCCGATCACGTAGCCCCGGGAGGTCAGGTCGAAGTCCAGCGTAAGGGGCACCCTCCCGCCCGTGCTCTTCGACAGCATCAGGCTGCCGCCGGCGCCGTACAGGGGCACCTTCTCGCCGTGGAGGACCGCTGTCACCATCCGGTGGCTCTTCCTCGGTTGGTAGTACCTGCGAACCTGCAAGTGATCACAGGTCGTCAGATTCAATGGCTACCATGGAAGTTAGCGGCAGTTCTGAATTTTGACTCACAATTAGAAAGGGGACAAAAATTAATGCAGACAGATGACGACAGATGAAGTAAAGATTCAGACAACAATGCATGCTCATTTGCTGGACTATTTGTACTGTCTTATTCTGAAGCATCCCTAGTGTTTACTGCATTCATCTGAATTTTCAGTCCCCACATTAACTAATTTCCCTTTGACCATGCATTTTGTATGATTGACTCAACAAAGAATTACACATTGCTTAGTCAGATCTTTGAAAACCTCTGATGCAATGGTTGGAACAAATACAGAATTATGGATGGAAAGGTGAAGCACATGAGAAATGTCTTGCCAATGCTGTTTCTCTTAATATAAGTGGTGAGGTGAAACAGAGACATAACAGGAGGAGATTCAGTTACTCACGCAGTTTACTTTCAGCAGGAAATAGCACAGTATCATCAATCAATGTATGGCCAACACTTAAAGGCGGTTATAAATAGCCAAGGACGGAGGATGGATATACCTGACCGGCTGCTATTGAGATCTCTGAATAGATCAGATGAATGGGGCCAGAAGTGACATGAATTCCAAACATTGTGGCAGGGTTGTACACAGCTATGTGCAGAGAACAGTTTGTTGTGACCAATTTGGTTGGAACACCGCTGTGGTCTGTGCCTTCACCAGCATAGAAGTCGTCCATCACCAAGCTCTGCACAAAACAGAAGTGAAAGAAGTTCGTGGTTCAGGACAGATCTGTGGTAAACACCACGCTCAGATCTACGGAAAGGAAGTTTTGTCATAACAAATAGTGCAAACCGTAAATGCATATTGATTATTGAAGCCATTTTGTTTTCTTTGTAAAGTACACTATGGTTAGGAAATGCAGCCCCAAAAGTCAGCATGCTAAATGCAGTGCCAGCCAGCAACATCCCCATCAGATTTCATTATTAATTTGCAACGAGATTAATCTAGTATTACTTGGTATTCTGACTTTTCTTCAGTCTTAAGTGGCAATCCATTGTTTAAGACCTGCGGTATCAGATTCTCATTTTTTATTGTACAGAAATAAAACAAAAATATTGGTTTCTTTTAAATGGAATGTGTTAGCACAAATTAACCAATTATTCAGTAAAAAGAACAAAAGCATCAATTGAACTTCTATAATTCTAAGTCTTGAACCAATCTATACACTAACCAGAGCTTACTGGCTACCGCAATATTAGGCCCCCAATTTACCATTTACTTGTAACCAATATCAGAGCAACAAAACCCAAATCACCCAGCTTGCAATTGTTAAGTCCCAATCTGCATTCCTGTCTTATTCCTCATCAGTTTCCAACATATCACTGTCTAACTGAGCCACCAATCAATTAGATGATGTAACCCATCTCGCCTACCGCTAGAATCGTGAGACATGAGTCAAATTTAGTAACTACTAGCTATCAATTACTCGATTTAGGGATTGGATAGAAAACAACAAAACAGAGAGGAACGACTGGTGTCCCATATACTGAAGAAGTGAATTGAGCTTGCTCAGGCTCCGATGCTCCAAAGAGGATGGATGTGTAATACCTTGACCATGACCTCGGGCTCGTACGGCCGGGCGGCGCCCCAGATGATGAGGCAGAAGGTGGTGAAGAGGAGGACGAAGGTGAGGAAGCCGAGTATGATCTGGCAGCGGCGGGAGAGCCCACTATCCCCGGTAAGGTCCTCATACGAGCCTTCCTCCTCGATGACGTTGCACTCAGGCCAGCCCTTGTCGTTGAGCACCTTCCGGTCCCCGCCGCCGCCGCCCTTGCGGAGGTTGCCTGAGAATCGGCTGACGGAGGAGGAGCGTGAGTGGCGGCCGTAAGACGGGTGCGACGGCGACTCGTTGGGGCTGTTGTACACCGGCGTCGCCTGCATCGACGACGACTTGTACCCGCCGTCGTGCGACTCCCGCGACGGGCTCTGCACGTAGTACCCGCCGTTTCCGTTTCCAGCGACGACGCCCCCAACGCCAACGCCAACGCCGCCACGCTTTGGCGACCGCGGCGGTGATGACGCCGCCAGGCTCGTCATGTCCGACTCCGACTTGGCGTGCATCATCTCCGCTCGCTCCCACAGTTTCCCCCTGCTAGGTAGCCAACCACAAAACCAACAGCAGCACACGATCAGAGGCAGAACAACGGCACCAGCACGCGCGGTTTTGGCAGGGTTTTTCCGATCCAAACACGCCGCCACCCACCCAGCACGCTAATCAGCTCAGAAATGGAAGGACTCCGGCGATCTACACGCACCTGCACGAAGCCGGCGAGCGAGTGGTGGTGGTGGCGGCGCAGGGGATTGAGATGGAGCAGAGCAGAGAACGCGTCTCCTCCCTCCTCTGGGCCTGGTGGTGACTGGGCGCACCTCGCACCGGCACCGGCAGCACTAAAAGAGGCGGGCGAGGCGGAGGGGGGAAGAGCGAGCAGTGCCAGTAACGCGCAGAAAGGCCAGGGGCAACCTCCCTTGGGATCCGCTGCGTCAAGACAACCGTGGGGGCGACCGTGTGGTCCAGTAGAGAACGAACGCGTGGCGTGGGGGAGAGACGTCGCGGTGCCGTCCGGTGGTGGGAGGCGGAGCAGGGGATCGATCGGCAGCGGGGTGTGTGCGTGGCCGACTCGAGTGTCGGCAGGCAGCGACCCGCGGCAGGGAGGGAATGTGTGTGTGGCGCAGGGGAATTATGCTTTCTGTATTCCACGACATGTGTCTTCTACAGTGGTCTTCTTCTTGGAGATTGAAATCAAAATCGAATGCACAAAATTTTGTGAAGATTTTTGTACGAATGAAGATATGAATTCGGGCATGTTGTTGAATCTGGATGTCTTTGCTGGCACATTATATTGGAGATGGCTTGTTTTGTGAACTTACACTTAACGGCCCGTGTCGTACACTCGTACTAGGTTAGGGTACTAATGCCAGTTGCAGAGCACGGTCTGTCCTAAGGTTTTGCATCTCTGTAGGAACTTCAGTACATTGCCCAAATTATCACGTCATTGGGGAACTTTGAAAAATCTACAAGGGAGACACTTTCAGTGAATTTCCCGTCGAATCTGAACAATATCCACCTCACCTGCCAACTGCCGTAGTTGAGAAAGAAGGAAGTTGCAGTGACACTGGCTGGCTGAGATTGTTTGCGTGAATGGATGGATTAGTAAAGGTGTGTGTGAACGGAGAGGGAAGGTTGTCTGCAAGAATTAGGTAGCTTACGCCCCCGGCATGTGTCTCGTTTTGCCACAAGTTTGTGTCTCTTTTCCGTTCCGTCACAAAAGCATCTCTGATCTGAGCTCTTGGGCAGACGCACACGGAAACATGCATTGATGCATACAAGAGAAGTTCCATTAAACTGATGAGTGTACAGTACTAGGATCAAGAAACATTTAATTTAATTTAATAATAATGAACGAATTCGTGAGCTTTTTTTACACGGACGGATGGATGATTGGCATGGGCTGGCCCATCAATCAGGAAGGCGACCGTTCTTGGATCCGGACGGGTCTGGATTCCTTCTGGTAAAGCGAGCCCATCGCCGTGTGTCGGTCGTGTCAGCTTGTGGCTTTGCCGCCGTTGCCTGCCCTGGCCACGGATGCTATCTTTGTTTCTTTTTTTCCTTTTCTTTTTCAATGAGCTTGGTCCATCTTCTTTAATCTTTAATCCTTCCTCCGCACCAGTCAAATGGAATGGATCAGTAATGCAGAAAAGGGGAGAGAACAACAACGACAGAGGCAAGACGACAAGTGCAAAAGGAAGAGCTTGTTTAGGCCATGGCTTCTATATTGATTGATTGATTGATATATATATCATCATGTACTTACTTGTGCCTTTGTAAATAAAAGAAAATGCTCAGTACCCTAGCGTCGTTTATTGCTTACATGTAACGACTAACTAATCCAGCGTATGCCATGGAATGCATAAGTATTGTTGCGCCCAATACTGATGTGTCTAGTTGGGGAACAATCCAACAAGGGCGGATCACTTTATCGGACGCCTGGCCTGGGGTGGTTCATTGTGAGACTTGAGAGAGGCCAAGGAACCTAACCTTTCTCTCTACCTTCTCTCCGTGTGTTGTTTTCTCATCGCCGTCGATCCTCGATTTTTGCTCAAGATGATGGGGATCGAGGTTGAGCATGTACTCCTTTGTTGAAGAGGGGACAAACACATGGAGCGCTTCCTTCTAGGCGAGTAGACAGACTTTCCGTTGGTACAAGTTTGTTCATCATGTAATAAGTTTATTTCCGATTTTTTCGTTCTTTTTTTCGTTTGTTTTGATGTCCAATCATAACTCTATTTGTATTTGGATTTGGTTTTCCTCCTCTTAATGAAAAAACGGGTGAATGGCCCTGGTCGCGAAAAAAACTGTTGAAGAGAGGACAAACACAAAGCCGTAGACAGACTTTCGTTGGTACAAGATCTGTTTAACCTTTTTTTTTCTTTTTTTTTTCTCCAATCTAGTTCGGCCAAATCTATAAAACTTTTTGCAACCACCACTGGCTAATTCTCTTGACATGCAAAGCACGCCACCTCGGCATCCACTAACACTCCACTAGCATACCACCTCACCAAATTTCACTAACTCTTCCTTGCGCCACGTCATCAACATGTCCCACATGTCTATGGGAATAAAAAAAGGTTATAACTCATGAACTAAAAAAATAAATTAAATTTTGATTACACCATTAAATTCATTTTAATAAATCCTTTAAAATAAAATCTCACATGTACATATTTTGATAAAATTATAGGTGGACCAGGTTGGTATAGAGAGAAAAAAAAAAGAAAATAAAAAAAGGAAAAAAGACGAAAGAAAAAGAATAGGAGGGTGATAGTAATATTGTAACTCATAGAATTCTTCTTCATACTCGCGGCAACGCGCGGGGAATCCACTAGTATATATTATGACTGAATCCTCTTTCAGTTTTTGAAGAAAGAATTATAAATGTTCGAAGCTAATAATTCTTAAAGTTTTCTAACTCCTGATTCAGGAGAAATTGCTTGGTTCACTTCAAAATATACGAAACTTAAATATACATTTTTTTTTTTTGAGATTACAATCCATGATTTTTTTTTCTATTATTTGATTTGCTAGCAAAAACTTGTCAACATCTTACATTTGGCTTGCCAAATCTAAGGCAATTCTTTATGCCCAAATACTTTTAGTTTCCAAATCTTTAGCATAATAAATTTTGGTCGTAAACCAAGCGGTCCCTATATATATATATATATATATGTACAAATGAATGCGATGCGACAACCAAATCACAAAGTCGTGATCGTGAGCCACTGAACCATGACTACCAACAACAAGGAATTCGATCTGTTCCATCTTAAATATGAAAGTACGTACTTCTCAGTCACAAGAAATGCGTTATGGTTTGTTGAGGTGTGGCTCATGTGAAACGAGGCAAGACAAAATCGGCAGCACAGAGAGAGAGATGGTTAATTGTAGCTGAAATGGTTAATCGTAGCCCGAAATTGACGTGGCAACCGATCGACCTGCGTTTGAGACCGGCCTTTGCCCGGGCGGAGGACGTTCAAGCTTCAAATTGACACGCCGCCTACTGCAGCTGCAAGGCGGCCGGGGAGACGAATGGATCGGTGACGCCGACGTGCCAACGCCTCCTCCCATCGATCGGTTCGGTTTTGAGCGTGTGGAGGGAAACCGTTTGGAGAGCTTCTTGAAGACGGTTGAGCCATCGCTATGAGACCAACGTAACGGCAGTAATATTTGATAATATTTGCCACTTGTAAATGGCGGTTGTAGTTGATCACGTCAGGAGATGCTCCGCAAGTCCACGTCACAAAATCAGTGGACCATCACTTAAAAAACAACTTTAAAAATAATAATAATAAAAAAAAAGATGAACACGAACATCTATCTGGTCATGATTAGCGTGGTTGATATGTCAGGAAAAAAATTAAAAACATGGAGAGACACGCCAACTTGTAGTAGTATTTGCATAGGGATGGACTACTGAGACCTGAGAGGCTGGCTGGTGTGCCTGGTGGAACATCACTACCAGCAGAATTTCTGTAGCTGTTGGGGGCAACGACTTAATTGGGATTGCCATAGCCGCACCTCAGCGAATAGACATGGTTCATCTTCTCTGAAAGACAACTTTGGCAGGTTATTATTGGTACAGTACGTCCGCTCAAATAAACCATGCCCAACACGAATTGAATGATATGTGCTGGCTGGCACATCCACATCCCTTCTTCGATCAAAGTATTTGTCCGGCCGGCAATATCATACGGACAGACTTCAACTAATAAGTGATCAATCGATCAATGCTGTTGGAGTAGGATTAATTGATCATTCTAGTCACATTCGACAAAATGCAATCGAAAAAGAGAGAAATCATTAAGGACTGCTGTCCCTCCGATCATATATGAAGCTGGTGGCATGGTAAAGGACGGGCGGCGATAATTCGCTGCATTCATGCAGCGCTCGCTAGCTAAAGGAAGCAATCTAATTGCATACTCCCTACCTAAGACGCTATGGGAAGCGTGCAAGTTAACTTTAATGTTGACCAGTTTTACTTATAAAAGTTGCATTCAATATCTATATCTTCAAATAAGTTTATTATAAACATATATTCGATGATCTATGTAATGATATTAATTATGTATTATAAATATTAATATTCTTCTATATACATAATTGGTCATATTTTTTAAAAGTTAACTTCTGTGGAAGCAAGAATGACTTCTATTTGAGGGGGGAGTACTCAACTAGAGAGCTAAAACGAAGAGAGAGAGAGAGAGAGAGCGAGAGCGCACTAAAACTACTCAACTTACAACTAAATAAACTAATCTACTAGAGAGCTAAAACTAAAAACAACAAAGATTTTGTGAAGTCTTTAAATTTTATGCAAACCTATCGTAAATGTCTTGGATTTATTAGTTTAGAAAAAATATGGCTTGGATTTATTAGTTCAGAAAAAGTATTACTTTTGTAACTAAATTGTGAGTCACAAGCTTATGTTGTTTTGATGCATTCCTTCTGTAGCATAGTAATTTTTTAAGTTCTCTGTAGTAATTGGATGGTTTTTTTGTTTGCCCTTTAGAAAAATATTTTGAGAGAGAAAATGTTTTTTTTTTCTTTGTACCTCCGTTTGTTTGGGCTGCGCCCCGCGGCCCATGGGCACAGCCCAAGGTGCAAACTTTGATACTAGTACGTCTTTCCCTGCCCCACAACAACCGTGGCGTCGTGTTGCCCTCGAATTGACACGCCGCCGCCTCGTTCTGCATCGGCGTACCGGCCGGCGGCAATTGTTCCGTGCTTCGCCGAGCTGCCCCTGAACTGTTCCTTGCTTCTCGTCGTCTACTCTACTCGCAGCCGGCCGGAGCTCGGCGGCGCCCCATGAATGCTCCAGCCGCCGCTGTGCTCATCTTCACCTTCTCCGGCCATTATTGTTTGTCCGACCGGCAATTAACAAGGTACTTATACAGAGGACATGCTTTAACTAAGTAATGCTGTTGGATTAGGAGTTCCAGTCACATTCGACAAAACACAATCGATAAAAGAGGGACTGTTGTGATGTCATTCTATTGTCTGATTCTGATCCCTCCCATCATGAATGAAGAAGCATGGTAAATGATGGGCGACAGTAACTTGCTGCATTCATGCAGGGGCTCACTAGAGGAAGCGATCGAACCATTCGCTTGCTGCCTTCACCATGTCTATCGTCATTCGATGGCCGATCCCAGGCTCTGCAATGAACTGACCAGTACAGATGAAAATGTTGTCAGTTACCCAAATATTGAAAGTTTATATTTCAGAGAGAAACTAGAGGTAATAGCAGAGCTCTGTCTGTTCATGCAAACCAGTGCTTGCCCTTTATGTGATCAAGAGCAGGAGATAATTCAACATGTCTTTGAAAAATTGTGTATTCTCTAGAATAGTTTGGTATATATATGTTCTTACGCTCATATACTACAGCACAAGAGGCACCACGCTGATAAGAGTCGTCAGATATGATGATTGCTACATTCTTCGTATTGAACCTGCCATCATCCACCTAGTACGGTAGTGCGCGGATGCATAAACACCATAGTCCCAACAACTCAAAATTCAACTGAAGCTGACTTGTCTTCTTGTAAGACGAAAAACATATACAGTACGAGCTACCACTACTTCCTAAAACTGCTAGCAGACCAGAACCAGAGCTAGCTGGCAGAGTCAGTGCTACTTCTCTGTCAGTCACCAGCAATAATCAGTTCTACACTAGGCCGAGACATTATTTGAAAGAATATCCTGGGCTTGTGTTCATAAGATATATGAAGATATCGAAAGGCTTGATAGTTTTAGTTGAACAAGCACCGACATCCCTCCTTGTAAAATGATGAGGATAATAATAATAATTTGCATGCATCAGCCTTCTACTGGGAGAAAACTCCCAAAGTCCATCTTCTCTTGGGTTGCTTTTAATTTGGGCCTACATTTAGGTATGTTACAACTCTCCAAACTCTTCTTTAAGACTATAATAGTGTTAAATGATGATTATTCAAAAATAAATTAAACCTTTATGATTCTAAATTAGTAAAGGTGATGTAAAAATAAAAGGTGGGAAGATAGTAGTATGCACACTACCTTGAACTTCTCTGCGCAATCAGATTCTTCATAAGATTTAGCAGCTCTTGAAGTAGCTTCTTCTAAACCACTTATTGGGCAACGAGGGTCTTCAGCGCCTATGGGCAAATTAAGTGCAAATATCAGAAAATATATTTCTCCTCGACTTCGAATTGTAAGTCATTTTAGTTTTCTCCTATGTCAAACTGTCTAATTTTGACCAAGTTTATAAGAAAATATATCAACATCTACAATATGAAATCAATGCACTATATCAAAATATATTTCAAGCTGAAGGGAGATAGGCTTTTGAAGGCTCTACTGTCTTAGGGGCGCAAAGGAGTTAAAAACTTTTTTTCTCTGTATCCTTTTCGTTTCTATGCTTTGTAGAACCTAATATGCTACGTTTGCAAGCTGGAATCCCCAGCAAACTCTTTGCGCTTTTGGTCTAAAAATCAAAACATATTTCATGGTGTATCTAATGAATTCTGTTTGATGTTATAGATGTTTGTGCATATTTCTATAACTTGGTCAAAACTAGAGAATTTTTTTTAGGGTAAAATTCTAGAGAAATTTAACTTAGGACAAAGCTAAAATGACTTGCTCCTTCCATTCCAAATTATAAGTCGTTTTGGCTTTTCTACGTACAAGCTATGTACCTAGAATTCTAGAAAAACCAAAAACAACTTTTGAAAAACCCAAACAACTTATAATTTGGAATGGAGGGAGTATGTATTAACAACTGAGTTATGCTAGTTTCGGGGCCAAGTGCTAAATATAGTTCTCTAGCCCAATCATGAAACCCAACATAATGCAGATTAGATGTTCCAACTTTCAACCCTCACACAAACAGGTGCTGATAGATGGAATAAAGGTGAGGACTGTCTTGATAGTTATGGAAGTAGTATTGGCCAAACAAAAACATTCAGCAACAAATATGTTGTCACTTACCATTTAGAACGAGCAGCGGCCGTGGTGCCAGCAAAGGAAGTGAATAGGGGGCATCAAATTGCGAGGCCAGACCTGGTGCTATCTTTTCCCAAACCTGATAAAATATGCAAAACAATGGTAAAAATATATGTTCATAAATGACTCATCAGAAATAACGAGTCAAACAAACAAACAAACTAAATACTCACCTTTTCAACAACTTGTGTATCTATTTCGCTCTTTCCTAAGTCAACTCTTGCTTCTATAAGAGCACAACAGAAAAAACAAAATAAACAATCAAATGCAAATGTTTTGAAACAAATATAACGAGTTCCAGCCATAATTAATGCTACATTCTTTTGAACCGTAAATACAACAGGTGAAGCCCCCAGTATAAATTTTTATTATAACCAGAGAAACAACTGTACAAACAAAAGGAAAAAAGGAGAGCATTATGACTGGCTACATTATTCCAATGCTTAGAATGCTACATCCTATTCCAATGGCACAAGCATCATCGCTCAAATAGGTGATAAAAAGAGATAGTGCATTGATGCTATTTTGAGTTTTTGACTGGCTAGACTTGCTGTAATATATTCCTTTTCCTTTTTCTTCTTCTCCTTCCTTTCACAAAGTGATGCTATTTTATCCACATTAGTCAGTAGGTGCCTTGCACCTCCTGTTCCCTCGAAAAGAAAAAGAAAGAAACATAGCGCATAGAATCCCACCTTCAAATAAAGGTTTTATGCTATTCACCCTAGCTTGCCACTTGTTGTTATCAATGGCCCACCGGAATCCCTATCCATAGAAAGGATGCAGTTTTACACAGGGGAAATCATAAAATTATCTGCATTATTTATACCTATAAATTTATACATAATAACAATTGTATTTGAACCTGAACACCGATTATAGGAACAATGACACTATACCGTGTGTCCACAAAAGCAGCAAACCATGTGTGCATTCCTGTATGCTGCTAAGGTTAGTTAATGAACTTAATAATATTATTCAATATAAAGTTGGCATCATGATCCGCAATACCTCCAAGCGATTCACCGGTAATCCCAATCCTACAGGGATCGATGTCCTCCCTCTCACTAAGGTGGTCTCCAAGTTTTATCAAATCCCACACCTGCAGATGTCCAAATTTGGTTAACATTCCTCATCGTCATATAATCTTATCAAAATAAAAGGAACTATCACATTTTAAAAAGTATGATATATTACAAGAACCAGGACAAAAGAGCAATTCCGGAATTAGAAAAATCCAGAATCAAACTAACAAGTTCATAAGGCATGATACAGCCATGTTGAGACTTAAGGGCCTAGAGATTAGCTTTAAGAGTTGTGTTAAATGTTAAAATATATTACCGTGTCAAAAATAAAAGGCATCGTATCTTCATTCCGCCAAGTCGATTTCAGTGCCTGAGTTTAAAAGTAGAAGTAGCAGGGTCAAGCCAAGTGAAATAAATGGATGTCACTGCCAAACTTAGTGGGCACAATATGATGTAAGATTGGCCCATGATGAGTAGGTTACATCTATATAAGTGGTTTCATTGCTGGCCCTTTCACCATGATAGCGAGAGTCAATAGCAACGGAAATATAACCCCTGGAGGCATATGCCTGCAAAAGCAAACTCATCAACTAAAAGATAAGGTTCCATAGGGGTATGAACTTCTTAGCACAAGTAGGAAAGAGGTTATTTTACCTCAAGCAGAGGGCGCAACCATTCTTTGCATTTGTAAGAGCTGTGCAAGAATACAATAGCTGGTTTTCTTTTAGGGACAGGGTCATTAAGTTTCAGCAGAAGTACAGGTACTCGTCCTTGTTCACCTAACTGTTTAGAAAAGGTAATGACAATTTATGGTTACTGGTTAGGAAAAGAGAAAACAATAGTGATGCATTGATTCTAGATTAGTGTGGGAATGCATGTGAGTCTGGATCTGAGAACCCCAGAAAAGATACCAACTATCAAGGTATGCCCAAGTATTCAAGAGAGGGATATGGGGAGAACTGGAACGTGTGTGTAAGTAATCAGTGCCTTGTGACCCCCCATGTGCAGAAGTGTGCACTATTATTATTTATTGCTCTTCTACTGCCTCTTGAGGCTGCTAAGCGATGTGATTGGCTCATGTAGGCTGCAGGTGACAAGTTTTATCCCAAGCAAACAAACTGACGTGTTTGGTATTTTCGCTTGCAAAGAAATCAGGACTGTTGGACTAATCTGGCTGCTTACCTCAGTGATTAAGTAGAAATTTTCTTCAACCAGCTTCTCCTTGAAGTTGTCCACCTCTTTACTGGGGCATGACTTCATCGAATTTGCCTGAAATATCCCAGAGACGATACAACAGACAATCAAACGCCGGCATGTCGGTCTCACAAACCATATATCTTCATTGAAATCAAGGATCATCCTGACCTCATTGGGCGACAGAGGCTTTTGGTACAACGGGTTCTTCACTGGACTCCCTTGCTCCACCGAGAGAGGCACTGACGAAAACCAAACAAACCAACCCAATTGAAGGCACAAGTTTCAGACATGGCATCATATCGTTTGAAAGAATTCAGTCTGTATAATATCATGAACTGTGATTAAAGCTTATGCTTATTGCATCTCAAAAGGCAGGTCACATTTTAATTGCTTTTTAAAAACACTTTAATCGCTAAGAAGATCCTACCAAGATATATCAGCGATCGATTTTAACCAAACTGCTTAAATCACTACCAAAGCAGTTTGACTCTGAACATTCAAATTCCATCCCCAGTACCCTCACCAGAGCATAACGCGCGCGAGTGAGTTGGCGGGAAGAGAAAGTCTGACCTTGGAGGTCGCGGCGGCGGCTGAGCAGGACCTGGAGGAACTCCTTCCTTAGCTCCGCGCCGGCATCGACGTCGGTGTCGGTGGCGCTGGCGGCCATTTCTCTCCCCGGAGACGCTGCTGCTGTGGTGGCGTCGACACGGCTGCTGGGAGTGGGAGTGGGGGGCTGGACAGTCTGGGCTTCTTGTACTTGGAGCGGGTCCCCTTCAGCATAGTCAAGTACCCGGCAGGGCCGCCACGCTCCCTCCTCGAGACGGGCACGTGCGCGAGGTCAGCGACGGGGCACGCGAGGCGGCGGCCGCGCGGACGCCACATGGCAGCCAGTGCGCGGCGCGTGCGGCGGCGGCGAGCGTGGGCGCTATGATGGGCAGCTGCCCCTCCCCTCCTCGGGAGCATCGGCGTCGGCGACGATATATGCCGCGGTGAGGAGAGTGCCGTGGCAGTGTCGATCGGATAAGGTGCGGGCGGTGGCGGGTGCTCACGGCTCGCCGTCGCCTGGAAGGCGCGCGTCACTATCGGAGCAGCGTGGCGTCGCGTGTGGAGTGGAGCGCGTGCCGTGCCGTGCCGTGCCGTACAGTGACAACAACTCGTGCAGATAGAAGACCTGCAGCTGCGATGTGTGATGTGTTCCCTCGGACTCTTCGCGACGTGGCGTTGCTGCCGGGTACTACGTGTACCTGTAGCTGCAAGGCAGGCGGCAAGGACTCACGTGGGTTTGGCGACTAGCGCCTACGCTGTCTCCATCTGTCCACGCCGGTCTCCAACAAGTGACAATCAGCGTGTTTTGTTTGGATTGATGAATGGCCACGTTGGGCACCGAACACATCCGGCATGGAATCATTCCTAGGTTTGGATGCTTACGCATGGTTCCGTTTCCTGATCGATCAAACGCACTTAATCATCAAGATTAAAAGAGAGACAAAACAAAGTTGCTGACAAGCTGGCAAAGAGAAACTAGACAAACAAACATTGTTTTTCTACACAAGAAAGCAGAGTAACAGACTCTACCGTCCTATTGTTTTTCTCCCTTTTTGCATCAATATCAGCAGTAAGTCACAAACTCCCATGGTGATTGTGATTGTGACACCGAGGTGAGCCACGTAGGAAAGTAGTTTGGTGCCCATGCGTTCTGCCATTCACATGCACACAGCTCCAACATTTCTGGCACTAGACACTGTGAGTTGCAACATGGAGAGTGAAGGCCAAGCTAGCACACGAAAGGTGGCGGCCTTTGGATCAACGATCAACCCTAAAAAAAAAGCAAAAAAAAAAAAAAAAAAAAAAAAAAAAAAAAATAGCAAAACACAGGTATCGCATAGCCGCATAGGCAGTCTATGAAGGGAAGAGCGTTGATTATTATGAGGAAATTTGGCCTTTTGCCCAACTTCGATTGGTATGCGTTCTTCTTACTCTGTCCATTTGTTCAAATAGTTGCACCATCTAAATTGTTTTGGGACACATGATAATCAATATACTCCTACATCCATAAACAATGTAATTATCACTTTCTGAGGATTTTTTGGAAAATAACTAAAATTATATTAAAATATTAATATTTATAATACAAAACAAATGTCATTAAATTAATCAAGAAATATATCATTTAATCAACTTAGTTGAAGATAAAAGTATTACTCCCTCTATTATCTTTTTATAAGGCGTGAGCATAGAAAATCCCGTTATACCAAGAAGCAAAGAAAGCGACTAGAGAATTTATGTGACCCATACTGCAAATCATTTTGATTGGATGAATTTACTTTCTATGCATGCATGCACGCGGAGTAAATAAGCATGAGCCAATAACAACGCTTCTTTTTGGCAACCGGTCAAGCATTTTAATGCCAACCCTTCGTATGCCCACGTTGTGCATGTTAACTAGATAAGCCTCAACATACCGACCCGCCCTATATTGAATCAAAAGCTAGATATTGGCAAATGCCTTATAAAAGATAACGGAGGGAGTAATATATTATTCACTATAAACTTAAGCAGTTAAGCTACTTTGACATACTACACAAATCGGGTTACATTCTTTCTTGCATTGTAGGCGCTGACATACTCCCTCTGCTCCAAAAGTAGTGTCGATATGAGAAATGTGCTAGTGAAACTTTTGAACTTTGCGTGTGCTAGATGAATGGCCACGTTGGGCACCGAACACATCCGGCATGGAATCATTCCTAGGTTTGGATGCTTCCGCATGGATCCGTTTCCTGATCGATCAAACGCACTTAATCATCAAGCTTAAAAAGAGACAGAACAAAGTTGCTGACAAAGCTGACTAGACAAACAAACGTTGCAAGGTCCCGATCTATTCCTGCTGAGCAATTACACGCTCTCGCCAACAGTCACTTTAGAACTTTTATTAATGGGGAATGTTCCCCCATTTTTATACTCTATTTATAATCAATGATAAATTTTTTTTTTTCCGCACGGTCTGTTCTTAGCTTAGGGCGTCGTCAACGCAAGTTTATACCAAGCATAGGAAGGCGCTGGTGTCATGTGGTGGTGAAGCATCCTATTGCACAAGAAAACAAACTCTACCATTGTTTCCCCGTTTTGGCATCAATATCAGCAAGAAGTCACAAACTCCCATGGTGGGCTGTGCCTGTGGGACCCCAAAAAGGGTAAACAAACGATATGGTGTTGGTTACAAAAGAACTTAATTCATTTCAAGCTCATACCGAGGTAGAGCTAAGGTTAAGTATTACTCCGTACAAGACAGGAAGCTGTTTGTTGGTGACTGTGATTGTGACACCGAGGTGAGCAACGTAGGAAAGTTTGGTGACGATTCCGCCATTCACGCACTGCTCCAAATTTCTGGCTCTAGACACTGAGTTCCAACACGGAGAGTGAAGGCCAAGCACACGAGGGTCAAAGATAAACCCTTAAAAAATCGAAGCAAAACAAAAAATCGTAGCAAAACTTCGATGGTTTCGCATAGCCGCATAGGCAAGTATATGAAGGGAAGAGTAAAAGTTTGTTATGCGTTGATTATTATGAGGAAATTTGACATTTTGCCCAACTTCGATTGGTATGCATTCTTCTTACTCTGTCCATTTGTTCAAATAGCTGAACTGTTTAAAATATTTGGGCACCCATCCACAAATAATGCAATTATCACTTTCGGAGGAGTCATTTTTTAAAAAATTAATATTTATAATACCAAACAAATATCATTAAATTAGTTAAGAAATATACTATTTAATCAACTTAGTTGAAGATAAAAGAAAGTATTAAATATTATTTATTCATTATAAACTTAATCAGAGTTAGGCTACTGTACTCATACCAAGTGGCATCCGTATGCTCTGAAGGATCAATTTCTCTTTGCCACCACCACCAGAGAAGGCCTTCAGAATAAAGCTACTGATCCTAGCTGGCTCAAGTGGATTATTATGTTGAAAAAGTCAAATTCTTTTCCTTAAAAAAAATCAAATGGGCCAGTGGCAGTGGCAAACTGGCAGCGCACAAGAAGGCGGGGTCCACCTTCAATCCTGGTGTCCCTACATGGCAGAGACGGAAGGCAAACCGCTTCACAGACTGACTTACCCTGCGCCGGTCGAAGTCTCGTCAGGTCGTCCCCCCATAGTCGCGGGCCACCGCCGGCCGCCGCAAGCCCGCCACCCCAAGCCGCGACCCGCGGGCGAAGACCAAATGCGTTCGCAGTCGCAGTCTCCGTAGCGCCACCGCACCCGCCATCCGTTGGGGGAATCACGCGATGGAGGCGGACGAGCGGGCGGACGAGGCGCGGCGGGCCAAGGAGGCCGGCAACGACGCCTACCGCAAGTCCTTCCTCGAGACGGCCGTCGAGCACTACACCCGCGGCGCGCGCCCTCGACCCCAGAGACATCTCCTTCCTTACTAACCGCGCCGCCGCCTACTTCCGCATGGGCAAGGTCTGTCACGCCCCCAACCCACCATTCCATACCCTCGCAAGCGACGACGCGGCCGGCGGCTGACGATTTGGGGCATTTTTTTTCAGTATAAGGAGTGCGTGAGGGACTGCGACGAGGCGGTGAAGCGCGGCAGGGATCTCAGCGCGGACAACAAGCTGATCGCGAAGGCGCTGTCCCGGAAGGCGTCGGCGCTGCTCGAGCTCGCGGCCTGCTCCGGAGATTACGCACCGGCGATCAGGGCCCTCCTTCTTAAAGAGATGTTGGTAAGTCTAGTTCCTCTCTTCGGAATAGTCTTCCATTTGCATACTACATATTTTTGCTTGTCTGGTTTACTAATCCTTAGTGCAACACACTTTGGGTAACACAGAAACTGTACTTTTACTAGCAACGTGCAACTTAAGAAGGAGCACTTAAAAAAACCTAAACAGGCTTTATTGGGATCATAAAGCTGTACCTTGCAGTTTTATTTTCACATACCCAACCCCATCCACATACTTTCTTCTATTTATCTGTTTCTGATCTGCTCGAGCTTATGTATAACTGATGCACAAATGGTAGTTGCTTGGCATTGTGTTTTAAACTTTTAATGTACAATTGGTTCTTTCATGCTCTTACCTTAACTCCACCATGCCCTAAGCTCAATTAGGTCTACAAAGAGTAGCCGAGGGGCAACATTCACTTATGGAGTTAAAAGTGAAAGATACCTTTAGGAAGGATGCAATTTTCCAATTAAATTGCACTGTACTAAATGATAGTATTTTAATGGCCCTTTCAGGGAAATTTCCAATCAGAAAATGACCTGCTTAAATTTCGAAAAGCAACAGAACAAGCTACGATACTCAAGAAGGAAGCTTCTGACGAGCGTTTGAAGCGTATTGAATCTGAAAGAATGGTAAACTTTTAGCTATGATCCACTTGAAACTATTATCATTGTATTTATTTTTTTGTAGCTAAAGTTATACTCTGGATTAGAGTATTTGTGGGTTTTTGTCTCTGTGTTTGGAGAGTATTTTTTTAATTAGTTTGTGTGGGTTTGTTGTGTCCGTGTGTGTCAGGGTGTTAGCTTTGTTGTTTTGGGGTTTTCTCGTACCCCTTTTTCGTTCTTAATATAAAGATAAACAGCTCTCCTGCGTGTTTCAGAAAACTATACTCTGTATTAGAGGCTAAATATCAGTATATCACCATCCACTCATTTATTTTCCCAACAGTATTATCATGTAGAGGGTTTATGGTTGTATGCATTTTTCTTTATTCTTTTGCAGCAGTGCTAGTGCTGTATGATGGCTGGCGGGTGGCTTTAGTACTCTTATATTTAATGCAATGATATGTAGCTGTCCTGCAATATTCAAGAAAAAAAAAATTCTCATGTGGAGTACAGAACAAAGATATTCTCTTAAGACTTACGGTTGCTCTTTCTCCAAGCAATGGGCAAGCTTGGAATAGAGCATTGCCATTGTATTTGCAGTTGAATTGCTATGGCAGTCTTATGAATATATTTTTTATCCAAAAAAACCCCAACGTATTAGCAGGTTATCTTGACAAAGATTGCTTGCTGTTGATGTTATTGAAGCTATAGATTATATTATCTTAATAAAATGAATGAATGACCATTTTTTTTTTAAAAAAAACTGCAGGCTAGAACAATGGAGGAATATCTTTCAGGAGTACAGCAAGAATCGGAACGACTTAAGAAACAACATGATGATGAGGTTATGGATAGACTTGAAGGCAAACATGGACAATGAGCATCTGCAAGGTCAGCTCTCTGAATCCAGAGGACAATATGAATGGATTCTATCAGAGCATGATCGCTTGCTGCGCGAGAGGAATCATGCTGTCCGTGAGGTTGAAGAGTTACGGCAGAAAAGAGGCCAGATGCTTTCAGTGTTGGTTACAGCAATGCACTGTGAGTTTTCAGCGTCTGAACTTGAGCATGCTACTGAAAATTTCAGTAGTTCGCTTAAGATTGGAGAAGGTGGGTTTGGCTGTGTGTACAAAGGTACCCTCCGGAACATGACAGTTGCAATAAAGGTGTTGAAACCTGATGGTTTACAGGGGCAATCACAGTTCGAGCAAGAGGTAGCCCAACTCAACCCATTCTGAAATCCAACTTTTTTTCTTTGTCAACTAAAAGGTGCTTGGTCTGTAGCTCCTTTGAAGCTTACAACTGAAACTTTTTTTAAAAAAAAAAACTTTGAAAAGACATTTTCCGATGAATGAAATAATGTATGGCTTTTTTTTGGATTCCTGCTGCAGGTTGCTATCCTGAGTAGAGTGAGGCACCCTCACCTTGTAACCTTGTTAGGAGCTTGCTCGGACATATCAACACTTGTATGAGTTCTTACCAAATGGAAGCCTTGAAGATTTTCTCATGTGTGCAGAAAAAAGGCAGAGTCTACCATGGCAAATTCGCGTCCGGATAATTTCTGAGATTTGTTCAGCACTGACCTTTCTGCACAAGAATAAACCACATCCAGTTGTTCATGGAGATCTGAAGCCTGCCAACATCCTTCTTGATGTTAATTTGGTCAGTAAGCTTAGTGACTTCGGTATCTCTCGCCACCTGATCCAGTCCAGCACCATGCATCCTATGGGAACCCTTCAGTACATGGACCCAGAATTTTTGCCACTGGAGAGCTGACATGTCAGTCCGATATCTATTCTTTTGGGATTGTGGTATTGCGCCTTTGACCGGAAAGCCTCCTGATGGTATAAAGAAGATTGTGGAGGATGCCATGGAGAAAGGCGACCTGAACTCAGTAGTTGATACCTCGGCAGGAGAATGGCCTGCTGTGCACGTCCAGCAGCTAGCACTCCTTGCTCTCAGTTGCACAGAGCTGAGCCGGAAGTGCCGCCCTGATCTTTCAGCTGTGGTGTGGGCAGTGGTTGAGGCGATGAAGGATGCTGCAACAATACCTTTAGCCTCATCTTCTAGATCAGTGTCAAATGAAAACAGCACACCGTCATATTTCATCTGCCCTATATCTCAGGTGAGTACAATAGGGACGTTTTGCACCTTCATCTAGATTTCCCCAATCTTTTACTCAAAAATGAATCAATTGTAGCACAGAAGAATCGAATGTGTTAAACTCAATGTGCTATCCTGCCTTTTGTCCTTTTGTGAAAATACAACACATGAACATTTTGTCCCCTGATCCTAAACATTACTTTCTGTTGTCTTGTCTCAGGATGTCATGGACGATCCACATATCGCAGCTGACGGATTCACATACGAGGCCGAGGCCATCAGGAGCTGGATCGACAGTGGCCACGACACGTCTCCAATGACCAACATGCGACTAGAACACGACGAGCTCATTCCCAATCGCACGCTTCGCTCTGCCATCCAGGAATGGCTCCAGCAGCAGAATACGGCCTTGTAGTCTGTTCCCTGATGGGTGGCTGCTTGCTTCGCCACCACTACATACGAGTCGAATTACTCCAGTATTAGTTGCTCATCAACTGCTGGCCCCTGTACAGCTTCAAGATTTAACCGTGTACCATCTACCATGTAACCGTCATAATGTAGCTAGTGTTGTTAACATATTGATGCCTGCCAAAACCTGCATGCCCTGTTTAGTAAGCGTAGAAGAGGAAATAGCAGCTTCGTCCCTGGTACTGTGTGGCTGCAATTCATGTACAGGCTGAAGGTCCTCCACCGGATTTACGTGATACCTCAGGCTCTCACCCGTGTTGTACGCTCCACATCTGCAGGTGGATCAGCAGTACCGACTAACAGGCTGTCAAGAAACGGATCAAGCTTCAAATGCCGTTCCGGTAGTGGAGCTTCTTTTTTCCCGAACAATTCGGTGAAAGAGTACCCCACCTAAAACTTGTTGATCAGGCAGGCTTGTCAGTTATGCTTACAGACTTGTCAGTGGTACAACAGGAGTTGACACAACTTACAAAAAAAAAAAGTGAAGAAAAAGAAAAAGAAAGGTGAGGTCACACAGGAACTTTGGAACTACAAGATCAGCTCTCTGACTCCAGAGGACAATATGACTGCCTTCTATCTGATCATGGCTAGGTGCTAACATGAGAGGAACCGTGCCCTCCGTTAGGTTGAAGAGTTACGTCAGAAAAGAGGCCAGATGCTTTCAGCTTTGGTTAAAATCAGTGCATTGTGAGTTTTCATTATCTGAACTGAATTATGCTACTGAAAAATTTCAGTATACTCCTCTAAGATAGATGCTGAAACCTGACAGTTCAAGCAATAGGTAGTCCACTCAACTCATTTTATATACCAAACTAGCTCCTTTCCGGTTCACAATGACGACAACAATATAACCTTCTAGACCTGAGCAAGTTGGGGCTGGCTAGATATGGAAAGGAACATGAGCCACCAACAAAAAAGATGAAGTTATGTAAATTAAAAGAAATTAATAGCAGTAATAATATATAAAAAATCCTAGTTTATGGTCTTGGCACATGGACTGCAAATTTCCACGTGCTGATATCCAAATCCAAGGACAATTGTTTTGTTTGAGTATATTCACACCTTTTGACTCTCTTCCATGTCAAGTTCAACCGACCACTGCTTCTCTTTACAGGTGCCTACAAACCATCTCAACCAGTGTTGGACAATCTGTTCTTCCATTTGTGCTACCCTTGCGTATCATGCATTTTCAGTGGGACATGCATAATTCTGCTGCAAATAGCTGTCGAACAAGTCGTCTTTTCACCGCATGAATGATGAAATGGTTGTTTTGTATTCATGTTGCAGGCTGGTATTCTGAGAGAAGAGTGAGGTTCCTCACCCTGTAACTCTGTTTGAGTATGCTCAGAGTCGACTTTGCTTGTCTATGAGTCCGTACTAAACGGAGGAAGCCTTGAGATTTCCTTGTGTGTGTGCAGAAAAGAGTACTCTTCCCTGGAAAATTCGCATTGGAGTTATTGCAGACGAAAGAACAAGATTGAACCTCTCACCCAGCTGTTCATGGAAATCTCAAGCCAGTCAACATCCTTCTCGATGCAAACTTAGTCAGTAAAGCTTATAGTTACTTGGGTATCTCTCCCTCCTGCCCTTAAGGTCCAGTCCAGCACCAATGATACAACGGGAATCCCCTTTGTGCATGGCATGGATCCGGAATTCTTCCTTGCCACTGGAGAACTGACACCTAGCTCCGATGTTGGTCTTAGTGTCTTACGTCTTTTGACAGGAAAGCCACCTGATGGTATAAAGAAGATTGTGGCCTTTATACCATCAGGAGAAAGGCGACCTGAACTCACAGATAGTTGCTGGAGTATCTCATAAGGAGAGTGGCCTGGATGTGCACGTCCAGCACGCCTTGGTCTCAGAATCGCTCAGCTGCACCTGAAGCCGGAGGTGCCGTTCTCGTCTTTCAGGGCGCAACAACATTATCATCCTCACCGCCCTCTCCTCAATCAAAGTTGGATGGAAGCTGCAAAAACCGTCACATTTCATTTGCCAAATATTTCAGGTGGATATATATAAAAACCAATTTTTCACTATTGTCAGACACCTTTTCTTCTTCTTCTTCTTCTTTTCTGTTCGTGAGCAATGAATTTTAGCACTGAAGAAACTGAAACCTGAGTAGAATAATTTGCCATTTCCTTT